>CM064521.1:58101581-58241581 GCA_032716605.1 Paralithodes platypus | reverse complement strand
TGCCTGGAATTGTGTGTTCAAGGGGCCTCGGTCGGGCTAATAGAAAGATAACAGCATTTGGGGCTACTCCTGAAGGCATGCTGGAGATTATTTTTTTCCCTTCTCCCAGTTGGGGGGGGGGGGGGGGGGGCTGGAAATCTGAAGGGGTGTATATTGTTTTACGCCCGAGATTAGGGGTCGGGGTCAGGTGTGAGTTTGTGATATGAGAGAGTGTGTGTGGGTGTAGGTGTGTGAGTGCTTGTGTGTGTGTGTGTGTGTGTGTGGATTTGTGTGTGTGTGAGTGTATGTGTGTGAGTGTATGTGTGTGAGTGTGTGTGTGGATTAGGGTATGCTTGTGTGTGTGGATTTGTGTGTGCTTGTGTATGTGTGAGTGTATGTGTGTGAATGTATGTGTGTGGATTAGGGTATGCTTGTGTGTGTGTGGATTTGAGAGTGTTTGTATGTGGGTGTGTATGTGTGTGTGTGTGTGAGGGCTTGTGAATGTGTGCGTGCGTGGATTTGTGTGAGAGAGAGAGAGGGGGGGGGGGGGGGGGTTAAGGTGGGGCAGTTAAAGAAAGGAGTCTGTGTATTCATGGTATTCTTGCAACCAGCCACTTTTCATAATTACTCTACAGTACATCGCCAAAGGGTCTCACTGCACCTGGAAAGATAGGAGAGGCTTTGTTCTGTATTTGGGAGGCTTTGAGGCTTAGAGTTTATTCATGTTAGCTTTCGACTCGTTTAAGGGGGGTCACCGGCTTTTAAGGGGGGGTCACCGGCTTTTTTTTTATCTCTCTCTCCTTTTCTCTCTTTCCCTGGCTTGTATCCATTCGGCCCTATTCAGCCAACTGTGTTAAGACGTTTAACCCCATCCAGGTGTCGATATCTTCCTGGCGAGCGATAGCGACCCGGCATTGTATGGAGAAATTCGGCTTCGCCGGAGAAATGTTTCTATCAAAAAATGTACAAATATAGCTTGCTGTCAAAACAAAAATATATATATGCTGGCTCGCTACCACTCGCCATGAAAATATTGACACCTGGATGGAGGTAAACGTCTTAAAACAGTAGGCTGAATGGGGCCGAATGGATGCAAGCCAAATAGAGAGGGGGAGAAAGAGAAAAAAGCGAGGTGGGCTCCCTTAATGTTATCTTTTGACTCGTTTCATGATAAGTACACTAATTGCCTGCAGTACTAAGTTGCATAAAATTAATTGAACATAACTGAAACGATGATGTGATATCTCGCGGATATCTTGAAATTTTGCACTATATTTACACATAAAATATCCAATGTATTGAAGATTTAATTTTCGGTGATAGTAACTGAAAACTGTTTTATACTTCTTAAGATGTGTAATTCAGACTAGCTCAAAGGAATCAAGTAATTCGTATATTTTGCCTGGTCTCGTTCAGTAACTCTCTCTCTCTCTCTCTCTCTCTCTCTCTCGCTCTCTCTCTCTCTCTATATATATATATATATATATATATCCTATATATATATATATATATATATATATATATATATATATATATATATATATATATATATATATATATATATATATATATATATATATATATATATATATATATATATATATATATATATATATATATATATATATATATATTACATTCATACACCCACCCACCCACACCCACATCCACATACATAAACACACCCACACAGACAGATATAAACTCACCCACACCCACACCCACATACATAACCCACTCACCCACACCCACACCTTCAGACATAAACACACCCACAGACATAACCCACTCACCCACACCCACACCCACACCCACACCCACACACCCCTAATACATGCAGTGGCCGCCCCTGAGTGTTTGCGCGCCCGTGTAGTGACGACGTCCCTCTGAATGCCCCGTAAACACAGAGAAAACACTCCAAGACGCACCCACATGTACACTGAGAATCCCGCGGTCATCTCGCTGCCTCACCATAGCGCTACCAAACACAGAAACAGACCCCCCCCCCCCCCCCACACACACACACAAACACACATACACACACACACCTCCGGACAATTCGTTAGAGAACCTTTTATCGGCACATGCAGGTGGGATGGGTTTATTTATTGGTGTATTTGTTTAGTACGTCGGTATTAATATCAAAAAATACATTATCAACTTTAACTAACCTAACCTAACTTATCTTACCGTAACTTACCTTAACCTAAGTTTGGTCTTACTAGATTCTCCGATTTCCTTTTGTTTGTAAAAATGGTAGAATTTGACGTAAACAGAGAGGAGCCGATGAGATGACCATATCCCCGCGCAAATTTTGATCAGGTCAGGTGAAGGTATTGAGGGATAAGCCTTTACAACGGCACCTCGCAGCTACCTTCTACTTTTCCTATTTTCTGAAGAGTGTAGCGAGGGGAGAAGGGGTGTTGGAGAGAGAGGAAGCTGTTGGAGTGGTTTTATTATGTGTTTTGATTTTCGTTTTGTTTTACCATATGTATGCATCCAGTTAACCCCTTGAGGATCATGACGCGTTTTGAAAGTTTATTCTGGCTATCATTAGACGATCTTCTACAGCTTAGAAAAGGATCCGTGGGAGTGATAAGGGTGAAGACTATCTTAATTAATCCTCTACTTCCATATACCCCTCATAATCTGAATAAAATCATCTAATAATAGCCAGAATAGACTGTCAAAATGCGTCATAATCCGCAAGGGGTTAATATTAGAGTCCCTAACTATAGTTGGTTATATTAGAGTCCCTAACTATAGTTGGTTATATTAGAGTCCCTAACTATAGTTGGTTATATTAGAGTCCCTAACTATAGTTGGTTAATATTAGAGTCCCTAACTATAGTTGGTTATATTAGAGTCCCTAACTATAGTTGGTTATATTAGAGTCCCTAACTATAGTTGGTTATATTAGAGTCCCTAACTATAGTTGGTTATATTAGAGTCCCTAACTATAGTTGGTTAATATTAGAGTCCCTAACTATAGTTGGTTAATATTAGAGTCCCTAACTATAGTTGGTTATATTTCAGCTTATGGCAACACGAGTCCCTTACCAACTGATTGCTCGACACTTAATGGAAAAATATATATATACTATGTCTCTGTGTCGTATTAATGCCAAGTTTTCGTAATTTACAACGTATTTCGCTACAAAATCTACGTAATAGCTGAGCAACCCAAGATAGTAACATAGCAATTAGCCACTTGCGAGTTTCGGTCTATAAGGAAGTTGGATCCATAAACATCGATATTAAACAGAAATACAATAATAATTTGTAATAATAATTTTATCCAATGGATAAAAAGTATGTTGGATTGGGTTTTATGTATTTATATAAGCATCACAACTGAAATTTAGCTGATACCTCTGTTAATTATCGATGTCTACGGCTCCAACTTCCTTATAGTCTGAAACTCGCAAGGGGTCAATTTACCATCAACTGGGAAAATATAGACGATAGCATTACCTAACCTAACCTATCTATGTATCATTTTGAGTACGGTGGCGCTAATAAGTCATGTCTCGGCTGTCATTACGTTTGGCTCGCTCTGTGCTGTATTTATGTCTGTCAGATGTTGGATAGGGTGGGTAAGTATAGGAACATGTTTGCATAGCTCACTCAAAAAGAAGAAATTTTATGTAAATATTGCTGATACCAATTATTGATCAAAACATAATTGGTGCCGACTGTACATTATTTCTTAAAGTAAACTGGTGCAAGTAAATGTGTTTTGAATTGGTGACAAAATATTGACATTTCCTTGGATATGTTCATGATATTACTCTTAGAATACGTGGCAAGCTTATGTATTCTATATGGTACGGTTGGCCAAATAACTCCTGTCTCCGCTGTCATTACGTTTTGCTCGCTGTGTGGTGTATTTATGTCTGCTAGATGTTGAATAGGGTGTGTAAAGAAAGAAACATGTTTGTATATATCACTCGATACGCTGCTTGAATGCTTAAATAGTTATGATACCAATTATTGATCGAAATATACTTGGTGCCGCGACATCACTTATTTGGCCTACTGTGTTCACGAATTGTACAGCGCATCGAATGTTCGCTTTCTTCGATATTTTCACAGCGAAGTGTCCAGGTAGCGAGATAACCTGATGCCGTACACAAGACCCCCTCAGCTACCTCTCGTATTTGTATGTGCATGTTTCTGCGCATGGTAATGACGCACAAACACAAGATTTACATGTGAATAGGGGCTAAAATAAAGGCGTTTGTCTCCTCTCTCTAAACCCGCTGTCACACGAGCGCTTTTTTCCGTCAATTTTCCATGAGCAAGTTTTGTTCTCGTATTATTTCGGAATATTTTCGCATTGGTATCGGTCATTAGAGTGAAGGTTGGTCATGTTAGGTGGCTAAATTATGAGTAAGGGTTATTTTTTAAGCTTCCAGACCATAATTTCCCGTAAAAATTGCTCGAAAAGGGTTCGTTTGTCTCCTCTCTCTAAGACTGGGTGCTGGAGGTCAGACGGGGAGAAAAGAACATTATCTGATAAGCGTGATACAACACAAAACTGGAGTTCACTTTTACTATACTAATATTATACTAGCCGGAATAAAGTAATAATAATAATAATAATAATAATAATAATAATAATAATAATAATAATAATAATAATAATAGTAATAATAATAATAATAATAATAATAATAGTAATAATAATAATAATAATAATAATAATTATTATTATTATTATTATTACTATTATTACTAGTAGTAGTATTATAATCTATCTATCTATCTATATACAGGCAACCTCCCTTTTGTCTCCCTCATAAAAAAAAAAAAAAAAAAATCCAACGATTCTCACATTCAATTAAACCTCTCAATACTCCATGTGGCTTTATATAATGTTATTCTGGCTATCAACATGCAATTATATTCAGTTCAAGAAAAACCAAATTGAAGTTGAGAAAGACTTGCCCTTTTTACACGTACAGTCCCTTGGAAGGGTGGAGAGGTGGAGAGAAAGAGTGGATTGGGTGGAGAAGTGGAGAAAGAGAGTAGCATGGGTGGAGAGAGAGAGAGAGAGAGAGAGAGTGGTATGGGTGGAGAGAAAGAGTGGAATGAGTGGAGAGAAAGAGTGGAATGAGTGGAGAAAAAGAGAGTGGAATGGGTGGAGAGAAAGAGTGGAATGAGTGGAGAGAAAGAGTGGAATGAGTGGAGAAAAAGAGAGTGGAATGGGTGGAGAGAAAGAGTGGAATGAGTGGAGAGAAAGAGTGGAATGGGTGGAGAGAATGAGAGTTGAATGAGTGGAGAGAAGGAGTGTAATGAGTGGAGAGAAAGAGTGGAATGGGTGGAGAGAAAGGTTGGAATGAGTGGAGAGAAGGAGTGTAATGAGTGGAGAGAAAGAGTGGAATGAGTGGAGAGAAAGAGTGGAATGAGTGGAGAGCAAGAGTGGAATGAGTGGAGAGAAAGAGAGTGGAATGGGTGGAGAGAAAGCGTGGAATGAGTGGAGAGAGAAAGAGTGAAATGAGTGGAGAGAAAGAGTGGAATGAGTGGAGAGAAAGAGTGTAATGGGTGGAGAGAAAGAGTGGAATGGGTGGAGAGAAAGAGTGGAATGGGTGGAGAGAAAGAGAGTGGAATGGGTGGAGAGAAAGAGTGGAATGGGTGGAGAGAAAGCGAGTGGAATGGGCGGAGAGAAAGAGTGGAATGGGTGGAGAGAAAGAGTGGAATGAGTGGAGAGAAAGAGTGGAATGAGTGGACAGAAAGAGTGGAATGAGTGGAGAGAAAGAGTGGAATGAGTGGAGAAAAAGAGTGGAATGAGTGGAGAGAAAGAGTGGAGAAAAAGAGTGGAATGAGTGGAGAGAAAGAGTGGAATAGGTGGAGAGAAAGAGTGGAATGGGTGGAGATAAAATGAGTGGAGGGAAAGAGTGGAATGGGTGGAGAGACATCCGGGTCATTGGGGGTAAACAAACGAACAACGCCATCTAAACAAAGGTGCCTTAAACTCTCACTCACTTACACACACACACACACACACACACACACACACACACTCGCTCTCGCTCTCTCTCTCTCTCTCTCTCTCTCTCTCTCTCTCTCTCTCTCTCTCTCTCTCTCTCTCTCTCTCTCTCTCTCTCTCTCTCTCTCTCTCTCTCTCTCTCTCTCTCTCTCTGGTGACTGCTCCGGGAATGACTGGACTTTAATAGGTAGGCCAAAAATAAACTACCATTAAGGGGAGGTTTTGAGTTTGGCGGAGATAAGCCTTATCATTGCTAGAGGTCCTTCCTAAGCTGAATAAATACGTCTAATAGCTGCCAGAATAGGATGAAAAGGACGTCACCGGTAGAGAAGGGGTTAACGATGTCATTAGCTGTACAGGTAAAACTAAGTGGGTGGAGAGCAAGAGTGCATTCATTCAGATAAGGAGAAAAACAATGGCTGAAACCACCAAAATATATATACAAGTACAGTCGGCCACATAAGTCCTGTTCCTCTCCGTGATTATAATACACAGCAATATAATGCCCATGATTGAATTACGAGTGTAGTTTCTTATGCAGTGGTTAACTCATCTGATTAATCAACTGATAATGAAAAGAAAAACACTCGCTATTCATGCATGCTATTTGCATTCATAACTATGATCATGACTAGGGACAGAACTTATGTGGGCAACTGTCCAAGAGAGAGTTAATGATTCTCAGTTTCATTCTCGGGAAATAAGCGAAATAAAAAGTTATGTATTCTTTGATTTCTTAAATTAAATATCAACCACAAATTCTTAAAATATATTCATATTTATTTTTTATACTATTCTACTAATTTCTCACAAAGACACAATGTATTATTTCCATCAGCAAACTATTCTTATAATACTATTTATTAGCATTCATTCAAACGATTGAAACAATTATATTAACATAGACTTAGTTAAAATCCACTAATCACAAACACACACAAGCATACATACGTATAAGTTTAAAGACCGTTTTGTCCACAGAGAATGTGGTTACAGTCTCACGTCCTAAGTGGCGACTTTCCAGGCGGCCCTGTCAAGGGTTGCCTCTGTTGTCAAGTTCTTTATTTTGAGATAGGACCGGAGTACCTGATCCCACGTCATTCTAGGTCTACCCCTATGCGCAGCTCCCACGTTCACAGTCCGGCATTTCTTCACCCAGTTTTGATCATCCATTCTCTCCACGTTCCAAACCAACCAAGTTGGCTAGTGTGCATCACTTGATTGACACTCCCAATGCCCAGACGCCTTCTCAATTCCTCGCTCGATACCTCGTCCCTGAGATTAACCCCACATATTTATCCAACCATTCTCTTCACATTCCGTTCCATTCTATTGACATCCTCCTCTTTAACCGGCCACCTTTCATTGCGCTCCTAACACACAAGTTATACACCTTCCCATTAAGGTGGGGTGCGAGCCCTCTCATGGTCAGGAGTGGCAACAGCTCTCTAAACTTTCCCCAGCCACTTCTGACTCTAGCAATGGAACCAGCTTCAGCGCCACCTTCGCCGCAAACCGTAACGCCCAGGTAGCAGAACTTATTCAAACACTCCAGCGTTACACTGTCTAAATCAACACTAACAGGCTGATAATTTAACACAAGATCTCCTTGCACACTGCACATTCAATGTCTATGATTCTTGTAAATTATTAATTGAGATAGTAATTAGCTATTTCATCGCTATAGACTCTTCCTGAGGTGTAAAGGTGATAGCTAAAATAAACTGTCAAAGTGCATCATATTCCTCTAGGGGTTAAATCACTGTCCCAGAAAGCTCTTTATCTCCCTGACCCTCCCATATCAGCTGTACCCCTCCCACGACCTAACCCCTCTCGTATTTCCCCCGTGCGGGTTGGTCGCCTTCAGGAGGACCACTAATTACCCCGGGCACCGGCAGGGGGCAGCACGGACAAGCTTCACGCCCCTTTGTGGTCTGCCCTGCCGCCCTTACAACGCCCGTACCACCCACACCCACCCAAGACACCATGGGCCTTAAGTACCCACCCTACACCGTAACCCATAGGACTCTCGCCTCTACCACCTTTCCTACATACCTCTATCATGCCACCGCATCGTGACTCTTTTGTTTTTCTCTCCGGGACGGGTTCATGAATATGCATATGTTGTTCTATGTCATTAGGAACCAGGTAATGATATATTCTATTGCTAATCAGACGATTTAATCTGATGGTGAGTCAATATCCTGTTCATTATCTGGGTCTCGTGGTCTGTTTCTGTTTTTGTTTTGTGTTTTTGTGTGACTTTGTATACGAGGCCACGTGTTCAAACTTTGCCACGCAGAAAATATACGCCTTGGTATACGAATAAGTAGACATTGAGGGGGGATGAGCCGGTTTTCTGGACCACTTTCTCCCTCATGTTTAGCCCCATTAGTTTTCAGATGTTAAGATGTTTGCCCCATTAGTTAGCCGATTTTAAGACCTTTCGCCCCATTTCTTCGCCAATATTAAGACCTTTCGTGCTATTTAGGTGTCGATTTTTTTCCCTGGCGAACGAAAGTGAGCCTGTATTGTTGGAAGAACCGGCCTTTTTTCTACCGAAAAATGTACAAATTAATCTAGAAGGGGGATCTAATGGATGTTTTTTTTTAAATTTGATGGAGGTCTAGGGAGGAAACTAGAAACATAATGAATACATGCAAAAACCGCCCAAAAGTGAAGCATCCCCCTCAATTATTGTTATCATCGGGAAATCGTGAGATATTAGTTCTCGTTTTCAAATCCACACTCAGTTCATAAGTTTTCGCTCATTATGGGAGAGGCAACACCCTTCGCATATGTTTAAGGGGAGATGGGTCGTTTTTCTGGACCACTTTCTCCCTCGTATTTAGCCCCAGTAGTTTCGAGATTTTAAGGTGTTCGGTCCATTAGTGTGGCGATTTTAACACCTTTCGCCCCATTTCGTTGTCAATTTTATAACCTTTCGTGCCATTTACCTGTCGGTTTGTTTTTTGGTGAGCGATAGCGAACCTTCGGCCGGGAAATATTTCTACCAAAAAATGTAACAATTTATCTTGAAGGGGGGGATCTAGGGGGTGATTTTTTAAGCTTGACTCCCTCAAGCTTAAAAAATCAGTCTAGCGAGGAAACTAAAAAAATATGAATAACTGAATAAATAGGCCAAAAGACAGCCACTATTCCCTTAACCCCATCAAGGCTTCGACGATGCCCTTCCTTTAGTAATGATATGGACTAATAATGTGTTTAAGGGAGGATGGGCAGGTTTTCTGGACCACTTTCTCCCTCATGTTTAGCCCCATTAGATATCAGATGTTAAGAGTTTGCCCCATTAGTTAGTCGATTTTAAGACCTTTCGCCCCACTTCTTCGTCAATATTTAGACCTTTCGTGCTATTTCGGTGTCGATTTTTCCCTGGCGAACGATAGTGAGCCTGTAAGTTTGGAAGAATCGGCCTTCGGCCGGGAAATTTTTCTACCGAAAAATTTACAAATTAATCTAGAGGGGGGATCTAATGGATGTTATTTTAAATTTGTGAGGTCTAGGGAGGAAACTAGACAAATAATGAATACATGCAAAAATCGCTCAAAAACTGAACCATCTCCCCTTCAACGTATAAATTACTTGTAAGAATCAATTGGCCATTTGCGAGTTTCGTTCTATAGGGAAGTTGGAGCTGTAGACATTGATATTTAGCAGAATTACCATATGAGGGTGGTCGACCCGAGACAGAGCCCGAACAGGGACAACATAACACATCAGAGAAAAAAAAATGGGTAAGTGCCAGAGTACATACATACATACGTACATGCATACATACGTACGTACATGCATACATACATACATACATACATATATATATATACATACATACATACATACATAGAATAATAATATAATCAAAGTTAATACAGAATGTAATACGATGAACAGGTGTATAACGGAACACAGTTGTATAACGGAACACAGGTGTATAACGGAACACAGGTGTATAACGGAACACAGGTGTATATTTAGATTGACGTCAGGTAGAACAAAGTAAAAAGTTAAAGAGGTGAAATAATGATCTGCCATGAGACACAGCCCTCTGGAGTCATCACGATACCAGCACCAGAGTTACCATATCAAGTTCGCTAGATAGTAAGTTAAGATCGAATATCGCTAGAATAAGGGTACAATCTCTACAATATCGCTAGAATAAGGGTACAATATCGCTAGAATAAGGGTACAATCTCTACAATATCGCTAGAATAAGGGTACAATCTCTACAATATCGCTAGAATAATGGTACAATCTCTACAATATCGCTAGAATAAGGGCACAATCTCTACAATATCACTAGAATAAGGGCACAATCTCTACAATATCACTAGAATAAGGGTACAATCTCTACAATATCGCTAGAATAAGGGTACAATCTCTACAATATCGCTAGAATAAGGGTACAATCTCTACAAAATCGCTAGAATAAGGGTACAATCTCTACAATATCGCTAGAATAAGGGTACAATCTCTACAATATCGCTAGAATAAGGGTACAATCTCTACAATATCGCTAGAATAAGGGTACAATCTCTACAATATCGTTAGAATAAGGGTACAATCTCTACAATATCGCTAGAATAAGGGTACAATCTCTACAATATCGCTAGAATAAGGGTACAATCTCTACAATATCGCTAGAATAAGGGTACAATCTCTATAATATCGCTAGAATAAGGGTACAATCTCTACAATATCGCTAGAATAAGGGTACAATCTCTACAATATCGTTAGAATAAGGGTACAATCTCTACAATATCGCTAGAATAAGGGTACAATCTCTACAATATCGCTAGAATAAGGGTACAATCTCTACAATATCGTTAGAATAAGGGTACAATCTCTACAATATCGCTAGAATAAGGGTACAATCTCTACAATATCGCTAGAATAAGGGTACAATCTCTACAATATCGCTAGAATAAGGGTACAATCTCTACAATATCGCTAGAATAAGGGTACAATCTCTACAATATCGCTAGAATAAGGGTACAATCTCTACAATATCGCTAGAATAAGGGTACAATCTCTACAATATCGCTAGAATAAGGGTACAATCTCTACAATATCGCTAGAATAAGGGCACAATCTCTACAATATCGCTAGAATAAGGGTACAATCTCTACAATATCGCTAGAATAAGGGTACAATCTCTACAATATCGCTAGAATAAGGGTACAATCTCTACAATATCGCTAGAATAATGGTACAATCTCTACAATATCGCTTTAAAATAGTTCAAATCTACAGAATATCGCTAGAATAATGGCGCAATCTCTGCAATATCGGTTTAAAATAACTCAGATCTACAGAATATCGCTAGAATTCATGTTGCTATAATAATGGCACAATCTCTACACTATCGCTTCATAATGGCTCAAATCTACAGAATATAATATTGTTACAATTCATGTCCCTAGAATAATGGCACAATCTCTACAATAGCGCTCTAAAATGGCTCAGATCTACAGAATGTCGCTAGAATTCATGTCGCTAGATGTAAAAATTAGCCTCTAGATCGAATTAACTCTTACAGCACCAGTGACGTCCTTTTCATTATACTATGGCAACTATTAGACGACTTGTTTCAGATTAGGAAGGACCTCTAGTAATAATAAGGCTGCAAACTATCTCAACCAACGCTATTAACTATCGCAGACCTTTCTTAAGCTGCATAATATCGTCTAAATATAAATATAAAAAATTAAAACACACGTCGCTGGTACTCAAAGGGTTAAATACTTCTCGATCTAGCGGGGAAAGTAGCTAACTTGGCAACACTGACTCCACGACTAAGGTTCATATCAGTCATGTTCTGAGGAGAGTGGGAAGCATGCATGAACAATTGACAGTCACGTCTTTTAGCCAATAATTGGAAAAGTCAAATCTAGCGCCGTTTGTTCTTTAGACAGGAACTAACTATTTTTAGATTTAAGTGTGATTTGATACACCACCGGGAAACACACACACACACACACACACACAAAAAGTACAAGATTTCCTACCAACTCGATTAGTGGGTGGAACAAATTGCCAGCCGAAGTAGTGTCTGCACCATCAGTGCATACTTTCAAAGCACGGTATGACAAACATATCTTAGGAGGCGGGAATTAACGAGCATGCTCACTCCCGCAAATACAACTAGTGAAAGTACAACTAGTGTAAGTACACACACACACACACATACACACCTCCCCGTGGCGTAACGGATAGCGCGTCTGGCTCACAACCAAAAGGTCCCGAGTTTGAAACCCGGGCGGGAAAGAGACATTTGGGCAAATTTCCTAACGGTGTAGCCTCTGTTCACCCACCAGTATAAATAGGAACCTGGTATAAGTGGACGAACTTGTGACGTCCCCTCTGGGGGTTGGTGGTCTGTTACAAGGTGAGAAGGGTATCGTTGAGGTCAACCTAAGCTTTTGGGTGAGACTGGTACCGTACAGATCAACCCAAGCCTTCGATTTCAGATGTCGTCAATTGACTGATTACAGACTACACTCACATCCACAGCCATCAATACATTAACACGTAACATGCACTTCACGCAATACATTCCCAGTTAAGGAGGCGCGATAATAATGAGCTGCATTGAGTGAAATACCCTTAACAAACAAGTTCGGTGAATTACACACACATGCTAGCCGGTAGTCTAGAGCGCTGCGCGCTGACTGCAAGGTAGAGAGTTCGAGTCCTCCAGAATTATAAAGTTATATTTTATTCGGCTATCCCGATGGATATGATTGTATCGTGGTCCCTCCCTAGCCAGGCTGTTGTTCAACCATCAGCTTGTGTTAGTCTACACATACTCTCACGAGTGCATCTGCATATGTACTATGTTGGGAACTTGGCACCTCACGGTCGCCAAAGGTCACATGTGACCTCGTAGTTAAGGTAGAGTAAGCATTGCACTATACCTAGGTTAAGCAAAACTCTGTAGAATTTCAGCCTCCCTGCTGCAAGTGAACAATAAACCGACAATTTATATATTTACTTATTATTTGTTTTACATCCGCGAGACGGAAAAAAAGACAGCATATCAGATCATTCAATAAAATTATATATTCTTCATGGAAAACTGATACTATTAACATGTCTTCGAACACGTGGTGAGTTTATTAGACTTCGACCATGACTATTTTTACGCTTCCCTTCCGCCAACTCGGTTTAGTGAGATACGATTTTTAATCGTCCTGGTACTATTATGGAACCTCTGAAAATGACAAATATCAATTATGTACGATTAAGTACGACAGGTTGGGTAAGAGGTATCCTCACCAGGATTCGGAACCCACTCACTCCAGGTATATTTGGGAGAGTCGGGCACCGTAACCACTCGGCCATGAGCGGATATAAGGAAAGCAACCTTAGTTCTTATTTGAGGAACCAGGTTTTTAGTCTCGTGGAGGACTATGCCTTCGAACACGTGGACTAATAAACTCACCACGTATTCGAAGGCATAGTCCTCCACGAGACTAAAAACCTGGTTCCTCAAATATTAACATGGTTTTAGAGGAAGTAGCAACACAGAGACATTAGTAGTTTGATTTTAGTTAACGTGAGAATCAGAATAATGGAAGAGATAATGATATATCACGACACACAAATGACAATGGGTTGGGAAGGTTAGGATATAAGGTAAAAGTTCTCTATATAAAATATCCCCGGTTCACTATAGGTAGGTCAAACAAATACAACATCAAATGGCGACCTTGACCTGCAACCATGGTTACTAGTTATACAATCATATCACTCCTGCTATATTGCTCCATAAATGTACTACCATGACCCTACCATTAACCAGACTGTGGAGGCCGAGCGTATATGACAAAGGTATATCTTGTCGTCTGCGGATAGAGCGTAGGTTTGAATCCCAGATGAGTTGTAAAATAATATTATACATATATATATATATATATATAATTATATATATGCCTTGTATAGATTATATAATTAAATTATAATATATCACGCAATTATAACCTATACATTTAAACAGCTATTTTACCCATCTCGTAAGAATATGGAAGGTTTATTGTATGCAATATATTTATATATTATATGACATAGCTATTTAGGATGTATAAGCATTCTGGAGACTAATACAAATATATTTTCTCTTTCAGGAAGCTTAAACGATAGGATGTACTCTTAGTCAAGAGGTGTTACTAAGAGGCAGATAAAGG
The DNA here is from genome assembly GCA_032716605.1 of Paralithodes platypus. Taxonomy (NCBI): domain Eukaryota; kingdom Metazoa; phylum Arthropoda; class Malacostraca; order Decapoda; family Lithodidae; genus Paralithodes; species Paralithodes platypus. Next base: position 58,227,406 of record CM064521.1, on the reverse strand, counting down.
TAAGTCCGTTGTTATAAACTATGTTGTTAAACTATTAAAATATGTCTTATATTTCTGTACCAGCGACGTCTTGTTAACTTTATTCTGGCTACTATTAGACGATTTTATTCAGTTTAAAAATGGCCTCCAGTAATTAACAGGCTTCGAACTAACTCACTGAACCATTTTTACTACCACAGATTCTTCATACGCTGCTCGCAATCGTCTAAATATAGCTAGAATGAACTTACACAGACAGAATGATCTGTGGTGTTGTACTGGTTGTGAGATGGTCTGTCTGTCGTTCAAAGGAGTAGAAATTCCGCTTGAGAGCGATCATTTATTGTGGTGGATAACGTTTGTCTTTGAAAATTAAACGCTGCCCATTACGATAACGGTGCATCCTCATCATGGTATTTTCATGTATCGATGTAAAACGTTTGTAAGCTCTCGTCCTCTACACTCACACACACACACACACACACACACACACACACACACAAACAAACACACACACATACATCCTACCATTTCACACGCACACACATATCTTACCTGCACACACGTACATCTAGCATCACACACATACCCTAGCAGCAAAACACACACACACATACATCCTACCATTTCACACGCACACATATCTTAGATGCACACACACCGTCACACGTACATCTAGCATCACACACATACCCTAGCAGCATAACACACACACACACACACACATACATCCTACCATTTCACACGCACACATATCTTAGCTGCTCACACACGTACATCTAGCATCACACGCATACCCTAGCAGCAAAACACACACACACACACACACACACACACGCGCGCGCGCAAGCCCATCTTCACAACACACACACACACACACACATTAACCCTCTCCCACATTAACCCTCTCTCCCAAAGATTCTATACCCATGATATCCCCCTGACGATGGTATCTAATAACAAACTGAGACGCGAACGGCCTCAAAGTCCCGTCCTGGCCATTTTGTTCGGTGTGTCGTGATGTAAACAAACGGGTTATGGGTATCGGTGTCTGTAATGGGGTCGAGGAACTGGTGGGGGTGGGGGTGGGGAGGTATTGGAGGTACTGGTGGAGGAGGAGGAGGAGGTATTGGTGGTGGAGGAGGAAGAGGTACTGGTGGAGGAGGAGGAGGAGGTACTGGTGGTGGTGGAGGAGGTAGAGGTACTGGTGGAGGAGGAAGAGGTATTGGTGGAGGAGGAGGTATTGGTGGTGGAGGAGGAGGAGGAGGAGGTAGAGTTGTATAGGATCTAGGGTACTGGTATGATCAAAAGTCTCGTTCTCGGTTTGATTTCAGCTGACGGTAAATTGAATCCCTTACCAATTGATTTATCGATAAATAACGGTAATATAAGAAACTACCACGTCTCTGCTTCATATTAGTGCCAAGTATTTACTATTGACAACAGATTTTGCTACATACTGTAATCTCCCCAATAGCTGAGTAATGAAGATACATAGCAATTTACAGTTAGCTGGAAAAATATATATATAGTAGTTATGAGCCGTGCCAAATCAACCAGAGCCGATTAACCAGGTCCAACTTAAAGTACTAATATAGCTTACCCTAATCTAGGGGAGAGCATAGGGTGAATCTAGATGTGAGGCTGGATGGGGAAATATTGGAACAAGTAGAGTGTTTTAAATATCTAGGAGGAACGATAAGCAGGAGTGGAGGTATGGAAGTGGAGGTAAAACAGAGAGTGTGTGAAGGAAGGAAGGTTTTCGGAGCAATGGGAAGTATGTGGAAGACGAGAAATCTCGGAGTGAAAGTAAAAAGTGCACTGTATCAAGGAATTGTTGTGCCAACAGTGATGTATGGGGCTGAGACATGGGCTCTGAAGAAAAAGGAGAAAAGAGGGCTGGATGTGATGGGGATGAGCTGCTTGAGGAGTATGTGTGGAGTTACTCGTAGAGACAGATTGAGGAATGAAGAGATACGTAGGAGAGTGGGGCAGCAGGAACATTTGTCAGCCAGAGTGGACAGAAGGGTGCTGAGCTGGTATGGTCATGTTGAACGAATGGGAGATGAAAGGCTTACAAAGAGAATATGTGAGTCAGGTACAACGGGAGATAGAAGGGCAGGAAGACCCCCATTGAGATGGAGAGACTGTGTAAGAAAAGCTTTGGATGATAGAGGAATGACTATAGATCAGGCAGGGGAAGTGGTGGTGGACAGGAGTGAATGGAGAATGCTTGTGAATAGTTGAGTGAACACGTGGTCATTTGGAGTAAGGGGTCGGGCTTAAGTTGGACTAGATAATAGTCCATCAGGCGCCTGGCCCGGGGAGACGATTAATATGAAGGGTGCACCTGGAAGTGTGGTGGGAGGGCTTGTGGCTTTGGCTCCGCTGCATGTCTGCCTGCCGAGATCGGAACCTCTCCGGGTGGTCGGGGGCCGGGGGAGTGCTGGAGCGACCTTGGTGACCCTGGTCTCTGGGTCTTCTCCTGGGTGACCTGGATGTGTGTGAGTTTGTGCTTTTTATCTGTGTTTATTCGTTGTTTTATGTTGTTTTTGTGTTTTCCCTGTTCTTGCTCTGTCTTGAGTCGGCTACCCCCAAAATGGGGATTGGGCCTGAGCATATAGATAGATGGATAGATAAAATCTAACCTAACCTACTAGTATTGGATGAGTTGGCACTGGTCGTGAGCTACTGGTTGAACTGGTTTACTATCCGGGTTTAGGAAGAATCTGTATGAATTATACGGGTAAAGTCTGTCTCAATTAACCTGACTTCCATATACCCTTCCTAATCTAACTAGCATCGTCTAATAATAGCCAGAAAACAGAAAAGCCATTCATAATCGGATCGTGAAAGGGTTAAATATTTTTGGTATATTTTTTCGATGACAAAATCCCCCCAAAAAATCCAGAAATATTGCTGGTCATCGGAAATTGACGATGAATTATCTCTGTGTGATACCCACTTAAATCTGGGATGAATATTGATAGTTGATAGTGTCCTGATTAGACGAATTGATATTAAGGTTACGTAATAGAAATTGTTATGATGCGGTCGTATATCTCTTAACCCCTTCAGCACCATGACGCCTTTTTACCTCTGAACTTGGCTAAAATTAGACGATTTTATGCAGTTTAAGAAGGACCTGTATTCTTGAGAGGGTTTATTGAGATCGTTTAACCATTTGAAGCGTAGAGGTAGATTATAAACTAAAGAAAATCGTATAATGGTAACCTGAACAATTATTTCTGGCTACCATTACAAAATGGTATACAGTTGAAGAAGGTCCTATGATATCCAGATGATTTATTAAGATTAGGTTTACCCCTTCAAGTTCTAAGGGTATATTATTAGCTTAAGAGAATCATCTAATGGTAGCCATAATAAGTCGAAAATTGCGTTATCGTGCTGAAGGGGTTAAGGGGAGATGGGCCTTTTTATTTGCTTATTGTTTCATCTGTTTATTATTATTTTAGTTTCCTCCCTAGACTTCCATCAAGCTGTAAGAAACACCCCGTAGACTCCCTTCAAGATCAATTTGTAAATTTTTCGGTAGAACATTTTCCCGGCCGAAGGCCGGTCTATATATAAATTACAGGCTTCCTATTTCTCGCCAGGAAAAAATCGACACTTAAATGGCATGAAAGGTCTTAATATTGGCAAAGAAATGGGGCGTAAAGTCTTAAAATCGTTAAATTATTGGGCTGAACGTCTTAAAATCTAAAAAACAATGGCGTTAAACACGAAGGAGAAGGGGGTCTGGAAAAACATCATCTATTGGTAGCCATAATAAGACGACAATGAGGTCATCGTGCTGAAGGGGTTAAGGGTAGGAAATGGATGCAGTTGTAGCCATGGTGATAATAGCCATGGTAGTAGTGATAATGGTGATACTAGTAGTAGAGATGGTGACAGTAATGGTAATAATGGGTGCATTGCATTTGCATATATGTTGCTCTTAATCATCTTGCTATTATAAACAAGCACATAACGATTAAAATTGCATAGAAGCTGAATTTCGAATATCGAACTAACTTCAGCCTACTATCCCCACTTGGTCCTCTTACATTGCTTCGGTCCGAATATCAAATATCGAATATCAAACTAACTTCAGGCTGCTGGTCCCATGAGCCTATTGGTAAGCCTCCCTTGTCCCAGGGTGTGTCCGAGCGTGTGGAGGCCAGACGTGCTTGAAAGTGTAGGCCTTAAGGGAGCCCACCTTGCTTTTTTTTGTTTACCTTTTCTCCCTCTCTCTTTGGCTTGTATTCATTTGGCCCCATTCAGCCTACTGTTTTAAGACGTTTATCCCCATCCAGGTGTCAATATTTTCCTGGCGAGCGGTAGCGAGCCAGCATATATATATCTTTGTTTTGACAGCAAGCTAAATTTGTAAATTTTTCGATAGAAAAATATCTCCAGCGAAGCCGGATTTCTCCATACAATGCTGGCTCGCTATCGCTCGCCAGGAAGAAATCGACACCTGGATGGGGATAAACGTCTTAAAACAGTTGGCTGAATGGGGCCGAATGGATACAAGCCAGGGAAAGAGAGAAATGGAGAGAAATACAAAAAAAAGCCGGTGACCCCCCTTAACCCCTTCAGTACCGGTGCCGTCCTTTTAACGTTTTTCTGGCTACCATTAGGCGATTTTATTCAGATTAACCCTCTCCGACATATGACGCGATTTTGAGCCTATTAGGGATACTTTAAAGACTTTGTTACCATCAGGGGTATTTAGAAAACTTTAGTTTAGTTAATTCAACCTCTGCAGTTGTCTTTGAGTTAGCTGTGGGCAGAAAACTAATTTTGGAGAGGTAATTATAAGAGTGAGAGAACTATTTCTTATTGCTAATCTGGCAACCTCTGCGTCATATGTGCGTGAAAGGGTTAAGAAGGACCTCCAGCAATTAAAGGGCTATGAACTATCTTAATTAACCCTTTTTACTACCACAGATCCTTTTTAAGCTTCACAAACTCTTCTAAATACAGCTAGGATAACATTAAAAAGACGTCGCCGGTACACTAGAGGTTATGCTGGTGTCACAAGATCGCTTTTTCCAGCAATTTTTCCAGGCAATTGTGGTCTGGCATCTTGTTAAGTAAAGTCCTATATTATTTCAGCCTCTTAAAATTGTATGTATTCAGGCTAGTTCTCGATTCCAATGCAAAAATACCAAAAACTTGCATGAGAAAATACTTGATCATCGAAAAGTGACAGAAAAACCGCTCGTGTGACATCGCCTTTACCCCTTCACCACCATTACTTCATTTGCATAATTTTTTTCTGGATTTGCTTTAGTTAATAATCTATACCTCTTCGCTTTAAATAGGTAAATACGATCTCAATAAACCCTCATAACCCCTTCACTACCATGTCGTCTACATGGCAAAATATTCGTCATCGTCACTTTCTGGCACCATTGATCCACAACGTTTTTCTGGCAACATTGATCTGCAACGGGTTTTTTTCTGGTAACACTGGGAGACTATTTTGCACCGGTATCGACAATTAGGCTGTAGATGGAGTATTGTAGGTAAAAACATTAGTATAAAACACATTACACAAGCATGCAGATGAGAGAGTTGTCGATATAAGTTGCGGGAAAGAGCGCTCGTGTAAACCCACCTTTACTTTAATAACTATGTGTTTAAGGATCATAGACTTGAAAGAGGGTATAGGGAGTTAGTTTTCCTTCCATTATCCACCTCCACCCATATATATATCTAGTAATATATATATATATATATATATATATATATATATATATATATATATATATATATATATATATATATATATATATATATATATATATATATATATATATATATATATATAGATATATATATATATATATCTATATATATATATATTATATATATATATATATATATATATATATATATATATATATATATATATATATATATATATATATATATACCGGTATATATATATATATATATATATATATATATATATATATATATATATATATATATATATATTAACAAAAAGAAACATTATTACAATACAAACTATGCAGGGGAGAGTATATACATGCCCTTTCCTAACGTTTAAACCAAGGCCCCGAGTCCCCAAAATGTCTCCACCCTTTCCACTCAGGGCAGGCAAAGACATGACAGTAGGGTCCTTAAACCCTTCTTTACCGGTGATATCTTTTGTAATTGATTTCAGTTACATTTAGACGATTATAAGTCGCTTAGGAAGGATATATAGTAGCTAAAAGGATTAATTGAGATAGTCTGTAGCTTATTAATTGGCAGACGTCCTTCTTAAGCTAAATAATATCGTCTAAGAGTAGCCAACACAAATTGAAAAGGACGCCGCCGTTGCGAAGGGGTTACTATTTAGGGGCTCTCGTGTTGCTGGTCCCTGGGGGTTTATCTGCGGGGTGGTTCATGATGGTGATATAACTCAAGGACATCGTGATTGGGGCCCCTGTTAGTGGATCACGCCCAGGTTAGAGATCTTTAAGGGGATAGAGTTTATATTTTGGTCGGTTTATTTATTTATTTATTATATTATTAGTTTCCTCGCTAGACCTCCATCAAGCTTAGAAGAAAAAAAACCTAAACCCCCGTTCAAGATAAATTTGTACATTTTTCGGTAGAAAAATATCCCGGCCGGAGGCCGGTTACCATTATAATTACAGGCTCGCTATCGCTCTCCAGGAAAAAAATCTACACCTAAATGGCACGAAAGGTCTTATAATTGACAACGAAATGGGGCGAAAGGTATTAAAATCGCCAAACAATTGGGCCGAACGTCATAAAATCTGAAAACTAATGGTCCCTGGTTTATCTACGAGGTTAGTTCATGGTGGTATAACTCAGGGACATCGTGATTGGGACCCCTGTTAGTGGATCACGCCCTGGTTGATGTGTTGGTTTGGTTTGTGGGGTCGAGTTAGGGATATTTAATTTTGTAGGGGGTCGATTCCGTGAATGCTGCTTGTTTGGTTTGTGGGGTTGAGTTAGGGATATTTGTTTTGTTTGTGGGGTCGAGTTAGGGATATTTAATATTATTTGTGGTCGAGTTAATGATCTTTGTCTTGTTTGGGGTCGAGTTAGGGATATTTGTTTGGTTTGTGGGGTTGAGTTAGGGATATTTGTTTTGTTTGTGGGGTCGAGTTAGGGATATTTAATATTATTTGTGGTCGAGTTAATGATCTTTGTCTTGTTTGGGGTCGAGTTAGGGATATTTGTTTGGTTTGTGGGGTCGAGTTAGGGATATTTGTTTGGTTTGTGGGGTCGAGTTAGGAATATTTGTTTTGTTTTTGGGGTCGAGTTAAGGATGTTTGTTTTGTTTTTGGGGTCGAGTTAGAGATATTTGTTTGGTTTGTGGGGTCGAGTTAGGGATATTTGTTTTGTTTTGGGGGTCGAGTTAAGGATGTTTGTTTTGTTTTTGGGGTCGAGTTAGAGATATTTGTTTTGTTTGTGAGGTCGATTTAGGGATATTTGTTTTGGCTTGTGGTCGAGTTAGGGATCTGTGTTTTGTTTGGGACCGAGTTAGTTGATCATGTTGGTGTTGCTGTGTGTTTTGGTTTGTGGTCGAGTTAATGATCTTCGTTTTGTTTGGGACCGAGTTAGTTGATCATGTTGGTGTTGCTGTGTGTTTTGGCTTGTGGTCGAGTTAATGATCTTTGTTTTGTTTGGGACCGAGTTAGTTGATCATGTTGGTGTTGCTGTGTGTTTTGGCTTGTGAGGTCGAGTTAGGGATCTTTGTTGTGTTTGTGATCGAGTAAGTGAGTATGTGGCTGTTGTTGTTGTTGTTGTTTGTTTTGCTGCTGTTTGTATTGTTTAGGGCCTAGTTAGTTGATAACGCCGTGGTTCCTGTGTGGTTTGGTTTGTGGGGTCGAGTTAGGGATCTTTGTTTTGTTTGAGGGCGAGTTAGTAATTGTTGTTTGCTTTGTTTGTGGTCGAGTTAGTGATCCTGTCGGTGTTGCTGTTTTTTTTTTGTTTTTTTTTGTTTTTTTGGTCGAGTTAGTGATAATGTCGGTTATAAATGTGACGTAATCCTGTTACGAACAAATGCAATATTATTGAACTCCAACATTTCGCCTATTGGGTTAAATTCCAACTATCACAATCATATTAAACTCTCCCCACAGGCCTGTTTCTGTAATGTAGGCTATATTAGTGTTGTTACCCTTGACAAGATACAATTTAGTTACCAAGCAACAATTTATCTTGGTTGTATCCATTCGGCCCCATTCAGCCTACTGTTTTAAGACGTTTATCCTCATCCAGGTGTCGATTTTTTCCTGGCGAGTGGTAGCGAGCCAGCTTACCTTATTAATTGTTTTTGACAGCAGGCTAAATTTGTATATTTTTCGATAGAAAATTTCTTCTGCGAAGCCAGATTGTTCCATACAATGCTGGCTCGCAATTGCTTGCCAGGAAGAAATCGACACCTGGATGGGGATAAACGTCTTAAAATAGTAGGCTGAATGGGGCCGAGAAAGATAGAAAATGAGAGAGAGAGAGAGAGAGAGAGAGAGAGAGAGAGAGAGAGAGAGAGAGAGAGAGAGAGAGGGAGAGAGAGAAGCAGGTCACCCCCTAAGTTTCCCTCCCTGTAATTTTGAATCTTCCCTGTGTCCTAGTGTCGTGTCCCCAGAGAGAGTTGATCCTGTTATCAGAACACTAACTACAGTACATACTGTCAAGGGGGAGGTAGTCGCTTTTTATGGACCCCCTTCTCCCTCAGGTTTAACATATTCGTTTTGAGATTTTAAGACGTTCGTTCCGTTAGTTTGGCGATTTTGAGACCTTTCGTCTCATTTTTGTTGTCAATATTAAGACCTTTCGTGCCATTTAGGTGCCGATTTTTTCCTGGCGAGCGATAGTGAGCCTGTGATTTTAGAAGGAACCGGCCTTCGGCCGGCAGTTTTTGTTGTCTAAAAATGTGCAAATTTATCTTGAAAGGGGGTCTAGGGGGTGATTGTTATAGTTTGATGGAGGTCTAGCGACGAAACCCATAAATAAATATATACATAAATAAATATATACATAGGTAAATATATACATAGGTAAATATATACATAGGTAAATATATACATAGGTAAATATATACATAGGTAAATATATACATAGATAAATATATACATAAATAAATATATACATAAATACATATATACATAAATAAATATATACATAAATAAATATATACATAAATACATATATACATAAATAAATATATACATAAATAAATATATACATAAATAAATATACAAATAAATTAATATATACATAAATAAATACATATAAATAAAATAAATAAAACAAATATATACATAAATAATATATACATAAATAAATATATACATAAATAAATATATACATAAATAAATATATACATAAATAAATATATACATAAATAAATATATACATAAATAAATATATACATAAATAAATATATACATAAATACATATATACATAAATAAATATATACATAAATAAATATATACATAAATACATATATACATAAATAAATATATACATAAATAAATATATACATAAATACATATACAGTATACATAAATACATATATACATAAATACATATATACATAAATACATATACAGTATACATAAATACATATATACATAAATACATATATACATAAATACATATATACATCAATACATATATACATAAATACATATATACATAAATACATATATACATAAATACATATATACATAAATACATATATACATAAATACATATATACATAAATACATATATACTGTAGACCAAAATGCAAGCACTACCCCCTTAAGCTTCCCTCCCTGTAACTTAACTCTTCCCTGTGTCCCAGTTTGGTTTCCCCAGGGAGTTGATCCTATTATCAGAACACTAACTACTGTGTATACTACTGTGGCTCCTTCGGTCGGCTCTTATGGCTGACCTCGGGATTGTTTTGAGGGGGTCCTGTCACCTGTGAATTGTCTGTTTTGTCTGGTTCTCTGTACGTGTGTGTGTGTGTGTGTGTGTGTTTGCTGGTGTGTGTATATGTGGGGGGGTGTATGTGTGTGTGTGTTTGCTGGTGTGGCGGACGGGGGGTGTATGTATGTATGTGTGTGTGTGTGTGAGAGAGAGTGTGTGTGTGTGTGTATGTGTGTGTCTGTATTTTCTGGTGTGTAAAACCAGTGAAGCCACAAACGAAGGGCATTAAACTAAGTGGTGATCCCCCGCCCTCACTCTCCTAAGTCTCCGGGACGCGATAGACCCACACGAGATTATTTTTATCTTCCCCTTCATTGCCAAAAAATATAGATATAAATATAAAACGTACCGATTTGGAGGTTAGTCTGTGGATATTGATTACTTTCCTATTTATGATGATAATTATTATTGTTTATATATTATTATTTATGATGATAATTATTATTGTTTATATATTATTATTTATGATGATAATTAGTATTGTTTATATATTATTATTTATGATGATAATTAGCATTGTTTATATATTATTATTTATGATGATAATTAGTATTGTTTATATATTATTATTATTATATTATATTATATTATATATTATTATTGTTTATATATAATTATTTATGATGTACAGTCGGATGCCATAGTCTCTAGCCCCCTCTTAACAATTCCTGGTCCTCCTATGTTTAACTTTATGCAAAAATAACTATACTCTATTTTTTTCCAGCTGATCGTAAATTGAATTTCTTATTAGCTGATTTCTCGATACTTAATGGAAATATATGAAACTACTATGGCTGTGTGTCGTATGAATGCCAAGTTTTCAGAATAGCCATCATCTTTCGCTACAAAATCTACCGTATAGCTGCGAAACAAAGATAGAAACATGGCAATTTACCCTCAGCTGGAACAAAATAACTACCTGGATTGATATTTGGATGGAGCTTGGTTTTCAAGAAGTGGTATATATATTTTTTTAATCGATATATAGAATATTGGGGAATTATGCCATGAGTAATGAATGTATCTCCATTAAGATTAACCCCACCCCCTCTCTCTCTCACACACGCACACCACATGTAGGATTTTTATACTATGATTATTGATATTTTTCCAAATTCGTTTTTCCCACAAATGTATTGTTGCAAGGTGTAACATAAACAAGGGTAGATCATTGTAATATGAATGTATTGTTGCAAGGTGCAACATAAACAAGGGTAGATCATTGTAATATGAATGTATTGTTGCAAGGTGTAACATAAACAAGGTGTAACATAAACAAGGGTAGATCATTGTAATATGAATGTATTGTTGCAAGGTGTAACATAAACAAGGTGTAACATAAACAAGGTGTAACATAAACAAGGGTAGATCATTGTAATATGAATGTATTGTTGCAAGGTGCAACATAAACAAGGGTAGATCATTGTAATATGAATGTATTGTTGCAAGGTGTAACATAAACAAGGGTAGATCATTGTAATATGAATGTATTGTTGCAAGGTGTAACATAAACAAGGTGTAACATAAACAAGGGTAGATCATTGTAATATGAATGTATTGTTGCAAGGTGTAACATAAACAAGGGTAGATCATTGTAATATGAATGTATTGTTGCAAGGTGCAACATAAACAAGGGTAGATCATTGTAATATGAATGTATTGTTGCAAGGTGCAACATAAACAAGGGTAGATCATTGTAATATGAATGTATTGTTGCAAGGTGTAACATAAACAAGGGTAGATCATTGTAATATGAATGTATTGTTGCAAGGTGTAACATAAACAAGGTGTAACATAAACAAGGGTAGATCATTGTAATATGAATGTATTGTTGCAAGGTGTAACATAAACAAGGGTAGATCATTGTAATATGAATGTATTGTTGCAAGGTGCAACATAAACAAGGGTAGATCATTGTAATATGAATGTATTGTTGCAAGGTGTAACATAAACAAGGGTAGATCATTGTAATATGAATGTATTGTTGCAAGGTGTAACATAAACAAGGTGTAACATAAACAAGGGTAGATCATTGTAATATGAATGTATTGTTGCAAGGTGTAACATAAACAAGGTGTAACATAAACAAGGTGTAACATAAACAAGGGTAGATCATTGTAATATGAATGTATTGTTGCAAGGTGTAACATAAACAAGGGTAGATCATTGTAATATGAATGTATTGTTGCAAGGTGTAACATAAACAAGGTGTAACATAAACAAGGGTAGATCATTGTAATATGAATCAGGATTTGTTTATTTGTTTTGTTTTTTGGTGTTTTTAATATTTTAAGAACATTTGTCTTGACTCTCTTTCACGCGAGTTTAAGGGGGGTGACCTGCTTTTTGTTATTTCTGTCCTTTTCTCTCTTTCTCTGGCTTGTATCCATTCGGCCCCATTCAGCCAACTATTTTAAGACGTTTATCCCCATCTAGGTGTCGATTTCTTGCTGGCGAGCGATAGCGAGCCAGCATTATATGAAGAAATCCGGCTTCGCCGGAGACATTTTTCTATCGAAAAATGTACAAATTTAGCCTGCTGTCAAACAACACTAAAAATATGCTGGCTCGCTACCGTTCACCAGTAAAAAATTGACATCTGGATGGGGATAAACGTCTTAAAACAGTAGGCTGAATGGGGCCAAATGGATACAAGCCAGAGAAAGCTAGCAAAGGACAAGAAAAAAAACAGGTCACCCCCCTTAACCTACGTTATACGACGTCACACTATGAATGTATGGTTTTGTTTGCAATAAGCATAAGGAGGACTTTGTTTTTCTTGTCCCGTTAACCCTCTCCGACATATGACGCGATTTTGAGCCTATTGGGGATACTTTAAAGCCTTTGTTACCATCAGGGGTATTTAGAAACCTTTTAGTTTAGTTACTTCAACCTCTGCAGTTGTCTTTGAGTTAGCTGTGGGCAGAAAACTAATTTTGAAGAGGTAATTATAAGAGTGAGATAACTCTATTTCCTATTGCTAATCTGGCAACCTCTGCGTCATAAATGTGTGAAAGGGTTAATTATTCAGTATACGAGTTTCGCTTCGCGTTGTTAATTGTTCGATGTTGGCATGGGTGAGTATAATTTCTGATCATAGTATTCGCATTACATAAATATTACTCATCTTAATATCTAAGAATCATGTTGGGTGTTTATTTTGGTCCTTCCCGACCAGTTGTCCAATGCACTTCTGTTTTGGCTGTTGAATAGTGAAGATGGTTTTTCGAATTAAGGGGAGATGGGCCGTTTTTCTGGTCCTCCTTCCTTTCCTCATGTTTAGCCCCATTAGTTTTCAGATTTTAAGACAACCGCCCCATTAGTTTGTCGATTTTAAAACCTTTCGTCCCATTTCTTTATGAATATCAAGACCTTTCGTGAAAATTATGTGTCGAATTTTTCCTGGCGAGCGATAGCTGGCCTGGAATTTTAAGATTAACCGGACTTTGGCCGGGACATTTTTTGATTGAAAATGTATACATTTATCTTGACAGGGGGGGGGGCTAGGTATTTTTTTTATTTTTTTTTATTTTTTTATTTTTTTTAAGCTTGATGGAGGTCTAGCGAGAAAACTAAAAATAATAAAAATAATAATTAATAGATAAATATCGGTTACTCTTAAAATTACAGGCTCACTATCGCTCACCAGGAAAAAAATAGACACTTAAATTGCACGAAAGGTCTTAATATTGACAAAGAAATGGGGCGTAAAGTTAAAATCGCCGAACGTCATAAAATTTAAAAAACAATGGGGCTAAACACATAGGAGAAGGGGACCACAAAAACCAACCCATCCCCCCTTAACCCTGTAACCGATAATGTGAATCAGAATCTGGTAGCCGCAATGATAGTGGTGGGTGGGGAGAGAGCCGCCTGTTTCCCTAGCCTTACCATCGACTTTGTAGCAAATTCTATGTTAGCAATAAGTTCAGACTGCCTAGTAGGGACTACAAGGTCTGTGCAGTCACTGTAGTGTGTGTATCTAACTATCTATGTAACTCTACTTCTGGAGCATTTTGGGTATTTGTTTAGTGCTTCAATGGGGTTTCTCTCTCTCTCTCTCTCTCTTTCTCTCTCTCTCTCTCGCTCTCTCTCTCTCTCTCTCTCTCTCTCGCTCTCTCTCTTTCTTCCCATCAAGAGAGAGAGAGAGAGAGAGAGAGGGAGACACAGAGCCCACCATTACTTAACACAGAGATAAAAGACCTGAACCCCCCCCCCCCCCCTCCACGACTGATTACACTTGATGTGGGGGCTGCGAGGACACCAATATAGAAAACATTCATCCAGTATTGTTCTTAAGGGGAGATTTCCACTTGAGGGACTTTTCTTTTGACTCCTTTCTCCCTCATGTTTAGCCTCATTGCTTTTGAGATTTTAAGACGTTCGCCCCATTATTTTGGCGATTTTAAGAACTTTCGCCCAATTTCTGTCAATTTTAAGAACTTTCGTGCCATTTAGGTGTCGATTTTTTCCAGGCGAGCGGTAGCAAGCCTATAATTTAAGAGGAGCCGGCCTTCGGCCGGGAAAATTTTCTACCGAAAAATGTACAAATTTATCTTGAAAGGGGGCCAAGGGAGTGTGATTATAAACTTGATGGATGTCTAGGGAACAAACTAAATACCTCTCCTTAAGTCATGGATGCAATGTAGAACACACCCATTGTTATAAATGAAAAACTTAATTAAATGAAAATACTAATAATTAAGGGGAGATGGGCCGTTCTTCTGGTCCCCCTTCTTCCTCATGTTTAGCCCCATTAGTTTTCAGATTATAAGACGTTTGGCTCATTAGTTTGGCGATTTTTAAAGATCTTTCGCCCCATTTATTTGTCAATATTAAGACTTTTCGTGCCATTTACGTGTCGATTTTTTCTTGGCGAGCGATAGCGTGCCTTTAATTTAAGAGAAACCGACCTTCGGCCAGGACATTTTTATATCGAAAAATGTACAAATTTATCTTGGAGGAGGGTCTTGGGCAGTTGTGTTTTAAGCTTGATGGAGGTCTAGGGAGTAAACTAATAAAAAAAAAAAAAAAAAAAAATTTGCTCATTTATGTATATACTGTATATATATATATATACTGTATATATATATATATATATATATATACGTATATATAATATTATATATATTATGTATATATACTGTATATATATATATATATATATATATATATATATATATATATATATAAAATATAATATTATATATATATATATATATATATATATATATATATATATATATATATATACAGTATATACATAAATGAGCAAATAAATACGCCCATCCCCCCTTAAGAGATTGTTATACATGTGTTAATTTATTGATGATTCTATTAATTTTCCTCCCTAGACGTCCATCAAGCTTAAAAAATACCCCAAAGACCTCCCTTCGGTGGAAGAAGAAGAGGGACAGATAGATAAGGGGGGAGGGGGGGGGGGGGAGAGAGAGAAGAAAACGGGGGGGGGGGGGGGGGGGGGGAGTACCAAGGAAGGGAAGTAAAAAGAGTAAGCTGAGAGTTGAAGAAGAATGGGGGAAGGGGGAAGGGGAGAGATGGAAGTGTAGGAAGAGGAGATGGGGTAAGGAAGAAGAGGGGAAGGAAGGAAAGGGGTGGGGGGAAGGGGGGGAGTAGGAGAGATGAAAGAGAAAGAGAAAGATAAATGGTAAGGAAGAAGGAAGGAAGGAAGATAGAGAGAGAGGGAAGGGGGGGGGGGGAGGTCACCAAGGAGGAGGGGGAAGAAGAGTAAACTAGGAAGAGAGATGGAAGAGAAGGAAGAAGGAATGAAGGAAGGAAAAGTGAGAGAGGGAAGAGGGGGGGGGGGGTACCAAGGAAGAGGAGGAGAGATGGAAGAGAAAGAGAAAGGGTAATGAAGAAGGAAGGAAGGCAAGGGGAGGAAGGGGGGAGGGGGAGGAAGGGGGTAGGAGGATCGCAGAGTAAGGAGGGGCGAGGGGAGGGGGGGGGAAGAGAAAGAGAAAGGGCAAGGAAGAAGGAAGGAAGGAAGGAAATGGGAGAAGGGAGTAGGAGGATTGCAGTGTGAGGAGGGGCGGGGGTTGGGTCGGGAGGGGGAGATTGGGGAGGGGAAAGAGCGCCCCCTCCCCTTCCCCCTACCCCTCCCCCACCACTGGGAATTTATCAGGTCCGGTCGGGTCCGTCCCACCAATATTTTCAGGTGTTCTGCCTCAGCGAATAAACGCAATTGAACTCGTAAACTCTTGGTTAAACTCGGCGGCCATCTCCGTCCTCCCGCTGTCTTCCTGGCCCCCTGTCTCTCTCTCTCTGTCTGTGTGTGTATCTCTGTTTCTCTGTCTTTCTGTCTTCCTGGCTCCCTGTCTCTCTCTCTGTCTGTGTGTCTCTGCTTCTCTGTCTCTCTCTCCCTCCCGCTGTCTTCCTGGTCCCCTGTCTCTCTCTCTCTCTGTCTGTGTATCTCTGTTTCTCTGTCTTCCTGGCTCCCTGTCTCTCTCTCTCTGTCTGTGTGTCTCTGATTCTCTGTCTCTCTCTCTTCCTCTCTCTCTCTCTCTCTCTCTCTCTCTCTCTCTCTCTGTGTCTGTCTGTTTCTCTGTCTCTCTGTCTTCCTGGCCCCCTGTCGATACAATTCAGGTATCGATTCTTTCTTGGCGAGCCTTCATTGTATGGCGAAATCCGGCGAAGCCGGAGACAGTTTTCTACCGAAAAATGTACAAATTAAGTCAGCTGTCTAAAACATCATCCAAAATATGCTGACTCGCTATCGCTCGCCAGGTTCAAATCGACACCTGAATAAGGATAAACGTCTTAAAACAGTAGGCTGAATGGGGTCGAATGGTTACTATCTACAAAGAAAAAAAAGCAGGTCGGTCCCCTTAATCAAATCAGAACAACAAAATAATTAACAAATAAGTCGGATCATAGTCGGATATAATTATGGCCTGTTGGTTTCCCCTACACGCATGCCGTAGGAATGCCAGGGAAAGTAGCTACCTGTAATACTAATATGGGGCAAGATTAAAGATGAGAGACATCAACGTGAATATACTGTTTTGTATGATCCTATTCTCTCTCGTGTTATTACAGTCATCGCATTTGTTTTTCTTCTTTAAACTCTTGACAATATCACTGTGCTTTAAACATCTGAGTCTTTAATGTATCCATATATATTTATCTATCTTTATATATACCTTATATATACTGCATATATATATATATATATATATATATATATATATATATATATATATATATATATATATATATATATATATATATATATATATATATATATATATATATATATATATATATATATATATATATATATATATATATATATATATATAGATATATATATATATATATATATATAAAACACGGATGCGTTAAACATCATTCCTTACTTTCACCATTCCTCCTTCTCTCAAACTAAGTAATGATAAGAAGTGTAGTAACTATCTTCAAACCTACAGTAAACTACATAACCTTGCCGATAGAGTCATCCCTTTAGGTATCTGCACTATCTCCACCAATCTTTAGGTATCTGCACTATCTCCACCAATCTTTAGGTATCTGCACTATCTCCACCAATCTTTAGGTATCTGCACTATCTCCACCAATCTTTAGGTATCTGCACTATCTCCACCAATCTTTAGGTATCTGCACTATCTCCACCAATCTCCACCAATCCGGCCTTTATCGTGATCTAGCCAGTCTTCTCAGCTTGTCTCTCAGTCCATTACCACCCCTTTGGCCACAACTATAGTCCGTTCATTACAAGTAGGCTAACAAGATAACCTCTATAACTAAAACATAACTATACCCGGTTTCATTTCAACTGACGGTAAATTGCAAAGTTCCCATCAAGATTTCTCAGTTATTTTGAAGATTTTGTAGTGAAATGTGGTGCTAATGATATTTACTTGGTCTTAATATGATGCAGAGACATAATGGTTTCATATTTGCCATTAAGTATCAATACATTAGTTTCGAAGGGATTCAATTTACCGTCAGGTGAAATGAAACAGAGTATAGAGTATTCAATCTAATTGTTCTACCATTTGCGAAGAGTTAGCTATGGAAGAGATTTGGAAATTGACAGCCCATTTGCACTAGCCATTTTGGGATGTACAGAGGATGAAAGTCTACAATGTTGGCCTACTTACACTGAATAGACTATAGCATGGTAATAATAGACCACTTGCGAGTTTCAGGCTATAAGGAAGTTGGAGCTGTAGACATCGATATTTAGCAGAATTACCAGCTAAAATATGATTGTATTACATTTATAAAAACATAAAACCCAATTCAACATACTCTTTAGCCACCAGAAACCTACATTATTATTGCTTTTCTAGTTATTATCGATGTCTACAGCTCCAACTTCCTTATAGCCTGAAACTCGCAAGTGGTAATAATTGGCTGGTCAACTGGAAAACAATAGAATACCTGTACCCATGATGGAATAATAATCGCTGCGTATGTTAAGAAAGGCATCATGGTGGTGAAAGGATCAACCCATTCAGTACCGGTTGGTGGTGCAATGGTTCAAATGTTTGTGTTCTGGGTGTGGTTTCCCGAGTTTGAATCCCGGGAGGACCATAATTATGCTTTCATTAGTTTATTCAAGTACATTGGGGTTTGTAATGGAATTACACCCCCCTAGACCCCTTTCAAGATAAATGTGTACATTTTTCGGTAGAAATATATCCCGGCCGAAGGCTGGTTCCTCTTAAATTACAGGATCGCTATCGCTCGCCAGGAAAAAATCGACACCTACATGGCACGAAAGGTCATGACATTGACAAAAATGGGGCAAAACATCTTAAAATAGCCAAACTGATGGGGCGAACGCCTTAAAATGTCAAAAGCAATGGGGATACACATGAGGGAGAAAGGGGTCCAGAAAAAAATCTCTCAAGTCGAGATCTCCTCTTCAAAATATATATGCTACAACAGTTGTATGTGTATATCTCAGTCAGGTTTGGATTCGGTTGAGCCGGAGTCACACGAGCTGTTTTCCCGTCAATTTGTACGAGCAATTGTGCTCTGTCAGCTTCAAAATACAAGTTCCACAAAAATTAAACTACCTAACCTAATCTGCCGTCGATCTAGTTTCCGATGCCAATGCGAAAGAGCCTAAAAATATTACGTAAAAAAATTGCTCGTGAAAAATTGACGTAAAATGCGCTCGTGTAACATCAGCTTTATTATCGTTACTTGCTTATATTCCCTGTTGATCTCACCCCTGCGCTCTGTTTTCTGTTGCTTCTCTGTTTTCTGTTTATCTCTTCCCTGCATCCTGTTTTCTATTGTTTCTCTATATTTTCTGTTCATCTTGCATCCTGATTTTTTTTTATGTTTTATCTTTCCTCACCATTCTGTTTTCTATTGTCTTCTCCATTTTCTGTTTTATCTCCCCCCCCCTCCCCCACTATCCCGTTTTCTATTCTATTTCCTTCTATATTTTCTGTTTTATCTTCCCTCACCATTCTGTTTTCTATTCTATTTTCTTTTCGATATTGTTATGTTTTATCTCCTCTCACCATTCTGTTTTCTATTGTCTTCTCCATCTTCTGTTTTATCTCCTCTTACCATTCTGTTTTCTATTCTATTTTATTTTCGATATTGCCTTGTGTTATCTTCCTCCACCATCCTGTTTTCTATTTCCTTCTCTATATTTTGCTGTTTTATCTCCCCCCACCATCCTGTTTTCTATTGTCTTCTCTATTTTCTGTTTTATCAAAACACCATCCTGTTTTCTATTTCTTCTCCATTTTCTGTTTTTGCTTCTCCTCTCATCATCCTGTTTTCTATTTGTTTCTATATTTACATGTTTTATATCCCCCTACCATCCCGTTTTCTATTTTCTACTCCATTTTCCTTATCAATATTTGTTCTCCTCCCACCATCCTGCTTTCCATTTTCTCTCTTTATTTTCTGTTTATCTACTGTCCATTCTGCCGTGGACGTTGGACGGTCACGACGCAACGATCCTCCGCTATTCCGTCCCCGCGATGTGTCTAGCTCGTCCCGACATTTTCTCCCCCGATTCCGATTTTTCGCTCGTAATTTCACACGTTTATTACAGTAATCCCTGTTATACCCAGCCTTTCCAACTCTGAGTCTTTGTTCCGTGGTGTGAAAATCGTGTTTGGGGTGTGTGAGGTGCATAGGTACTTGTATATATCTTTATATCTCTATATCTTTTTATGTTTTCCTTTTTTTTTGGGGGGGGGGCTTTCCCTCGGGCTCGGTCTCGCGTCACATCTTAGTTTTGTGTGTGATGGTGCCCCAGATGGAGTTTCTGTTAATTGTGGTCCTGGGTCGGAGGTGTCACTTAGCACCTCGCCTGGATGGGGCTGGTCCATTCCTATCTGATGGGGGGATGGGGGGGGGGGGGGGGGGGGGGAGGGGGGGGGGGGGGGTCTTTGTGGGGGTTGGGTATTTGTTTATATGTTGGTTGTTATTTATCTTGCCTTGTCCTGATATATTGCCTACGATGCTCAATATTCACTTGGTTTGTAAATATATATAATAACTTTTTAAGTATCCAATTAATTTTTTGTCCTGTCAATATACTATCCACTTATACACTTATACACTTATACACTTATACACTTATACACTATACACTTAACCATATATGAAAAAAAAGAAAAAAAAAAAAAAACGTATATATATATAATATATATATGTATGTAGAGAGAGAGAGAGAGAGAGAGAGAGAGATAACACACGTACTCTTACTCCTCTACGGTTTAGAAGTTAGGCTACCTGTAGGATAAAATAACCGTATATAAGGCGACATGGTTGACAGAGAGAGACCCTCACAGTACAAGGTTAAGGGACCCTACCTCGCTTTTTTTCTCTTTCTTTACCTCTCTCTTTGGCTTGGTATCCATTCGGCCCCATTCAGCCTACTGTTTTAAGATGTTTACCCTCATCCAGGTGTCAATATCTTCCTGGCGAGCGGTAGCGAACCAGCATATATATATATGTTATTGTTTTGACAGCAAGCTAAATTTGTACATTTGTCGATAGAAAAATTTCTCTGGCGAAGCCGGATTTCTTCATACAATGCTGTCAATACAACGCTATCGCTCGCCAGGAAGAAATCGACACCTGGATGGGGAAGAACGTCTTAAAACAGTTGGCTGAATGAGGCCGAATGGATACAAGCCAGGGAAAGAGAGAAAAGGAGAGAACGATAGAAAAAAGCCGGTGACCCCCCTTAATGAAGGGCTTGGTATCATATGAGGGGCGGGGCTCGAACCTCTGCCTTCACACCTGGCTGACTCACGCCCAGAATCACGTCCGATTCCCCTACCCCCCCTATCTCTCTCTCTCTCTTTCTCTCTCTGTCTCTCTCTCTCTCTCTCTCTCTCTCTCTCTCTCTCTGTCTCTCTCTCTCTCTCTCTGTCTCTCTCTCTGTCTCTCTCTTTCTCTCTCTTTTTGTGTTTCTTCTCTCGCCCTCTTTCTCTCTCTCTCTCCAAAAAGTTTCCGAGATAAGGGTGTGTGGCGGGGTGCTGGGGTGGGGGGTGGGGGGGGGGGGGTTAAAACTTCGGGTGAGGGGGGGGGGGGAGTAGATCGTGTGCGTGGGAGGGTCCCAGTACAATGTTGCACGGAGACTATTAAAGGGGTAGTGCTTGGTTTTTGGTCTATATATTTAGTTATTGATGTATTTTAGAATTTCCATCAAGGTTAGAAAAACACCCCCTAGACCCCCTTTCAAGATAAATTTGTACATTTTTCGGTAGAAAAATTTCCCGGCCAAAGACCGATTCCTTCTAAAATTAGAGGCTCGCTATCGCTCACCAGGAAAAAATTGACACCTAAAAGGCACGAAAGGTCTTAATATTGATGGCAAAATAAGGCGAAAGGTCTCAAAATCGCCAAATTAACGGAACGAATGTCTTAAAACCTCAAAACTAATATGCTAAACATGGGGGAGAAGGGGGTCCAGACAAAGCGAATACTACCCCCTTAAACCTGTCACACATCCTCTACCCTACCCAGCCTTGTTCCGTTCCTGCCCGGTCCTGTATCCTAACCTATCTGTCTATCTATTGCCTGACGCCGTGATTCCCGAAGGGGTGGAAACGAACGAACCGCCCCCATGCACCTCTTTCCCCAGTCAGTCGACGCCCTTCCTCCCAACCAGCACCGCCTTCATCCATATACTTCCTCACTCCATCCTTCCACCTCTCTTTCGGTCTACATCTCCCTCTCTGTCCTTCCACCTCGCTCTCGTATACCTTCTTAGTCATTCTCTCACTTCTCATACGTTCCATATGGCCAAACCATCTCAAGGTGTTCCTTTTCACACTTTCCAGCACCACTCTACACCACACCTCCTTCTTACTTCCTCATTCGTCTGTCTGTCTATCCCTCAATGTCACTCCGCACGCACTTCTCAAGTAACTCATTTCCACCCCTCTCACTCTTGGTCTGAGTCTCTTCTCAAACGTCCATGCTTCGCTTCCGTAAGTCAGTGTCGGGATTACCACACTGTCATGCAAGGACTTCTTCACTTCCATACTGACCACCCTACCTATCCTACCTATCCTGAATTGTCCCTGAATTGGATGGGGATATAAGTCTTAAAATAGTAGGCTGAACGGGAACGACTGGATACAACCAAGATAGAGAAAATAGCAGGTCATCCCCCTTAAGCAAGACAGGAAACATTACCTGGTCAAACTCATAAATGGAATACTTGTGGCTCACGTAGTTGTTAAAGTAGCTGGCCTGTGTGTAATAATTGTAGCTTCAAACATTTATTGGTAATATAACCCTGTTCAAGACTACAAACTGCCTGAATTCAATTGCATATATACACACACACACATATATATATATATATATATATATATATAGCACATAAATTGCATGTGCAATTGCAAATTGCATTGCATGTGCAAAGGCGGCAGTACGTGTGGAGAGTGAGCAGAGCGAGTTCTTTGACCTGAATGTTGGTTTGAAACAGGGGTGTGTGATGTCCCCGTGGTTGTTTACTGTATATATGGATAGAGTCATGAAAGAAATACTATCAAGAGCAGTGGATGTTGGTGTATCGCTGAAAAGGGAGGGAATTGAGTGGAAGCTACCTATACTGCTGTTTGCGGATGATACAGTTCTGATGAGTGATAATGAATGGGAGTTGCAGGGTCTGGTAAATGAGTTTGGAACAGTGTGCGAAAAACGGAATTTGAAGGTAAATGCGGGGAAGAGCAAGGTTATGGTCTTCGAAAGAGGTGAAGTCACGGAGTGTGAGGTGAAGCTGAACGGTCAGGCTATGGAGATCGTCAACTCTTTTAAGTATCTGGGCAGTGTGTTGAGTAAAGATGGGACTATGGATGAAGAAGTGCGGGAAAGGGTACAACAGGGGAAGAGGGTTGTAGGAACGCTAAAAGCAGTAACAAGGAATAGGGTGGTCAGTATGGAAGTGAAGAAGTCCTTGCATGACAGTGTGGTAATCCCGACACTGACTTACGGAAGCAAAGCATGGACGTTAGTTGAGAGACTCAGACCAAGAGTGAGAGCAGTGGAAATGAATTACTTAAGGGGTGCGTGCGGAGTTACATGGAGGGATAGACAGACTAATGAGGAAGTAAGAAGGAGGTGTGGTGTGGATGTAGATGTGCTGGAAAGTGTGAAAAGGAACAACTTGAGATGGTTCGGCCATATGGAACGTATGGAAAGGGAGAGAATGACTAAGAGGGTGTACGAGAGCGAGGTGGAGGGACAGAGAGGGAGAGGTAGACCGAATGAGAGGTGGAAGGATGGAGTGAGGAAGTACATGAACGAAGGCGGTGCTGGTTGGGGGGAGGGGCGTCGACTGACTGGGGACAGAGGTGCATGGGGGCGGTTCGTTCGTGGCCACCCCTTCGGGGATCACGGCGTCAGGCAATAGGTAGATAGATAGATAAATTGCATAAAACACGAATATCTTAGTCCCCTTAACCAGTGGTTCTCAATCACAGTGCTGCCAATATAATCACAGTGCTGCCAATATAATGACCTGCCCGGGACCAGAACAGAACAGGTAGCCCGGACAGAACGCTCCCGAAGCCCTGGTCGCTACAACTCGATTATCTACCCATTTTATGGCGGTATTGGTTCGCGTGTCGAGGTTACCCGCTGCATCTCGACCCGGCTGGACGAATTAAGAGCCTAATTGTGCAATAACATCGAGGAGGCGGCGGGGGGGAGAGGGGGGGACAGGGGGGGTACAAAGAGGCCGCCCGGAACCCCCATGGAGCGACGTGTAGGTGTGGAGGAAGGGGGGGGGGGGGGGGGGGGGGGGGGGCTGGAGGTAGGGGACGTGATTAAGGAGGTTCAGCTGGGAGGGGGCAGAGGGGGAGTTTGTGGGTATTATACAAAAGAAAAATAACACACACACAACGTGAGCTTGTGTGGGAGTGGAGAACTAATGGTGGGAGTAAGCAAAAAAGAACAATACATAGCGCCTAGGTTTAGCTGGGAGAGAGAGAAGGATAGTAAACACACACATACACACACACACACATACACACCCACACAAACACACACACACACACACACACACAAACACACACATACACACACAAACACACACACACACACACAAACACACACATACACACACATACACACACAAACACACACACACACACATACAAACACACACATACACACACAAACACACACACACACACACAAACACACACATACACACACACACGCATGCACGCTGGAGGTGAGTAAATTGTGAGTGAGTGAGTAGGTGAGTGAGAAAATAATAAGTGGGTGTGTGAAAGGTATTTATGAGTGTGTGAGTGGGAAGAATATTAAGTAGGAAGGTAGATGGGTGGGTGGGTGGGTGGGGAGTAATGAGTGGGCCATACAGTTTACGAGAGTGTGGGGTGAGATGGTGTTTGTGTGTGTGTGTGTGTGGGGGGGGGGGGGGGGGGGGGGGGTGAGATGGTGTGTGTAAGTGTGTGTGTGGGGGTGAAATAGTGTATAAGAATGTGTGAGAGGGGTGATATTGTATGTGGGGTTGAGATGGTGTGTGTGGGGGTGAGATGGTGTGTGTGGGGGTGAGATGGTGTGTGTGGGGGTGCGTGTGTGGGAGGTGAGGTTGTGTTTGTGAGAGGGGTGATATTGTATGTGGGGTTGAGATGGTGTGTGTGGGGGTGAGATGGTGTGTGTGGGGGTGAGATGGTGTGTGTGGGGGTGCGTGTGTGGGAGGTGAGGTTGTGTTTGTGAGAGGGGTGATAGTGTATGTGGGGTGGAGGTGGTGTGTGGGGGGGTGAGGTGGTGTGTGTGGGGGTGCGTGTGTGGGAGGTGAGGTTGTGTTTGTGAGAGGGGTGATATGTATGTGGGGTTGAGATGGTGTGTGGGGGGGTGAGATGGTGTGTGTGGGGGTGAGATGGTGTGTGTGGGGGTGCGTGTGTGGGAGGTGAGGTTGTGTTTGTGAGAGGGGTGATATTGTATGTGGGGTGAGATGGTGTGGGGGGGGGAGAGATTGCGTGTGTGAGAGGTGAGGTTGTGTTTGTGAGAGGGGTGATATTGTATGTGGGGTTGAGATGGTGTGTGTGGGGGTGAGATGGTGTGTGTGGGGGTGCGTGTGTGGGAGGTGAGGTTGTGTTTGTGAGAGGGGTGATATTGTATGTGGGGTTGAGATGGTGTGTGTGGGGGTGAGATGGTGTGTGTGGGGGTGCGTGTGTGGGAGGTGAGGTTGTGTTTGTGAGAGGGGTGATATTGTATGTGGGGTTGAGATGGTGTGTGGGGGTGAGATGGTGTGTGTGGGGGTGAGATGGTGTGTGGGGGGTGCGTGTGGGAGGTGAGGTTGTGTTTGTGAGAGGGGTGATATTGTGTGTGGGGTTGAGATGGTGTGTGTGGGGGTGAGATTGCGTGTGTGAGAGGTGAGGTTGTGTTTGTGAGAGGGGTGATATTGTATGTGGGGTTGAGATGGTGTGTGTGGGGTGAGATGGTGTGTGTGGGGGTGCGTGTGTGGGAGGGGGGGTTGTGTTTGTGAGGGGGGTGATATTGTATGTGGGGTTGAGATGGTGTGTGTGGGGGTGAGATTGCGTGTGTGAGAGGTGAGGTTGTGTTTGTGAGAGGGGTGATATTGTATGTGGGGTTGAGATGGTGTGTGTGGGGGTGAGATGGTGTGTGTGGGGGTGAGATGGTGTGTGTGGGGGTGCGTGTGGGGGAGGTGAGGTTGTGTTTGTGAGAGGGGTGATATTGTATGTGGGGGTGAGATGGTGTGTGTAAGATTGGGGGAGGGGGGGGGGGAGATTGGCGAGGGTGTTTGGGTGGGGGTGAGAGTGTGTGTGTGTGTGTGTGTGTGTGTGTGTGTGTGGAGGGTGAGATTATGTGTCAGAATGTGTGGGGGTGAGGTGGTGTAAAATTGTGTGTGGGGGTGAGATTGTATGTGGGGGTGAGGTGTATGTAAAAGTGTGTGTGGAGGTGAGAGGACGATTGTATGCAGCTTTGGATGGATCTGTGGTAGCTAACAGGATTGATTGAAATAGTTAGAAGCCTTATAATTGCAACTAGATATCCTTCCTAAACTGAATACAATCCATTAGTAGTTGCCAGAATATGATGAAAAGGACGTCACCGATACAGGATGGTTTAAACACATATTTCTTACATAGAGAATACATACATTGCATAATATTTACACAGGTCACCCACACGTAAGACCACATATTAACCCTTTGAGTACCAGCGACGTGTGTTATATTTCATTCTAGATATAAGTAAACTATATTATACAGCTTAGGAAGGATCTGTGGTAGCTAGAAGGGTTGGTTGAGATAGTGTGAAGCCTTAGTATCGCTAGACGTTCTTATTAAGCTGAATAAAATCGTCTCATAGTAGCCAGCATATGATGAAAAGGCCATCACCGTTACAGGATGGGTTAAGCATATATATCTTACATAGAGAATACACACATTGCATAATATTTACACAGGTCACACACACACGTAAACCCACATATAACATTACTATCTTCATTACCACACACACACACTAACCCAACAGCCTCCACCACACTATTCCATTGGCCAAACCTTCCTTACATTCCTGGGGCTCTCTGCTTAAGGGAGGTGGTAGTCGTTTTTTCTGGACCCCTTTCTCCATCATCTTTAGCATATTAGTTTTGAGATTTTAAGACGTTTGTTCCATTAGTTTGGCGATTTTTAGACCAATCACCTAATTTCTTTATCAATATCAAGACCTTTCGACTATTTAGCTGTTGATTTTTTCCTGGCGAGCAATAGAGAGCCTGTAATTTTTATCAGGAACCTGTGAAAATGTTCTACCGAAAATTGTACCCATTTATCTTGAAAGGGGGTCTAAGGGGTGTTTTATATAGCTTGATGGAGGTCTAGCGAGTAAATTAAAACATAGATTAATAAATACAGTACATAGACCAAACACCAAGCACTACCCCCTTTAAAATACACGTCGCCGAATCCTCCCTGCGTAAGTTAGTATTAATTTACGGTGTGGGCTCGAATGTACGACGCTCGGGATAGCATGCAGCTGTCTGGAATGCCGTAGAACAACTCACTTAGCCCAAGGTAACATCCCAGGCCAGAACATTAACATCAGGTGGGCCGATGTAAAGTATCACGAGGGACAGAAGGATGAAACACGAAGACAGCGAAGGGACATGGGCCGAAACGTTGGTCAGGAGGGGACAGTAACTCTAGCTCTAGCTCTCTCTCTCTCTCTCTCTCTCTCTCTCTCTCTCTCTCTCTATCTCTTCTACTTTGCTGTCCTATTCTTCCCCTATTAACTGTCCCTGTCTAGTAGTATTAAGGCCGGACCACCTAGTTGGGACCGCAAGGTCTGTGTGGTCTGAGTATATGTGTAACTCTCTCTCTCTCTCTCTCTCTCTCTCTCTCTCTCTCTCTCTCTCACACACACACACACAACATATCCAATTCTTGAAATGAGCTTAATATAATCGAAAGTCAGCCAAAAAGACACTGATGCTATCTTTAGAAGCAACGGGTGAGGTTAAGGGGGGAAGGGCCGGTTTTCTGGACCACTTTCTCCCTCATGTTTAGCCCCATTAGTTTTCAGATGTTAAAATGTTTGCCCCATTTGTTAGTCGATTTTAAGACCTTTCGCCACATTTCTTCGTCAATATTTAGACCTTTCGTGCTATTTAGGTGTCGATTTTTTCCCTGGCGAACGATAGTGAGCCTGTAATGTTGGAAGAATCAGCCTTCGGCCGGGAAACCTTTCTACCGAAAAATGTACAAATTAATCTAGAAGGAGAATTTAATGGATGTTGTTTTTGTTTTATTTGATGGAGGTCTAGGGAGGAAACTAGAAAAATAATGAATACATGCAAAAATCGCCCAAAAAGTGAACCATTTCCCCTTATGACCAAACTCATAAAGTAGCACAAACTTCCCTAATCTGCATTCGTTAAGGTATCACAATTAACCCTGTTTGCAGTTTCCAAATTACACCTACAAAGCCGGTATCACACGAGAGCTTTTATAGTCAACATTCGATAATCAACATTTATCTGGCAATATTTCTGGAGTATTTTGCAACGGTATCGGAAATTAGGCTGATGATAGATGAATTTAGGTAGCAGACACAATATATATGTTGACCTCATAAGCTGCCAGACCAGTGTTGAGGATAAATGTTGAGGGAAAAAGCGCTCGTTTGATACCGGCTTCACTTTTTGGGAGATTTTTGCATGTATTCATTATTTTTTTAGTTTCCTCCCTAGACCTCCATCAAATTTAAAAAGACATCCATTAGATCCCCCTTCTAGATTAATTTGTAATTTTTTCGGTAGAAAAATTTCCCGGCCGAAGGCCGGTTCTTCCAACATTACAGGCTCACTATCGCTCGCTAGGGAAATAATTGACACCTAAATAGCACGAAAGGTCTAAATATTGACGACGAAATTGGGCGAAAAGTATGAAAATCGACTAACTAATGGGACAAATATGTAAACATCTGAAAACTAATGGGGCTAAACATGAGGGAAAAAGTGGTCCAGAAAACCGGCCCATCTCCCAGTGAAGCCTTCGTTCACGGTTACCGACACCCAGGTTCTTGATGCATCTCGGACTCGCTTAAGGGGAGGTATTTAGTTTGTACCCTAGAATTCCATCAAGCTTAAAATTACACCCACTAGACCCCCTTTCAAGATAAATTTATACATTTTTCGGTAGAAAAATGTCCCGGCCAAAGGCCGGTTCCTCTTAAATTACAGGCTCGCTATCGCTCGCCAGGATAAAATCGACACCTGAATTGTGCGAAAGGTCTTAATATGGGGTGAAAGTTCTTAAAATCGCTAAACTAATGGGGCGAACGTTTTATAATATCAAAAGCAATGGGGCTAAACATGAGGGAGAAAGGGGTCAAGAAAAAAATCCCTCAAGTGGAGATCTGCCCTTAAAGCCAAATACCCCGTAGGAGTGGGAGTGGGGATCGAGCCATCAAGAGTCGTTAAGTACCAGATGTTAAGGCGTGCAGTACCGGTGACGACCTTTTCATTCAATTCTGGTAATTATTCGTCGATTTTTATTAAGGGGAGTGACCTGTTTTTGTTCTGTCCTTTTCTATCTTTCTCTGGCTTGTATCCATTTGGCCCCATTCAGCCTACTGTTTTGAGACGTTTATCCCCATCCAGGTGTCAATTTTTTACTGGTGAGCGGTAGCGAGCCAGCATATTTTTTATTTTTGTTTGACAGCAGGCTAAATTTGTACATTTTTCCATAGAAAAATGTCTCCGGCGAAGCCGGATTTCTTCATATAATGCTGGCTCGCTATCGCTCGCCAGGAAGAAATCGACACCTAGATGGGGATAAACGTCTTAAAATAGTTGGCTGAATGGGGCCGAATGGATACAAGCCAGAGAAAGAGAGAAAAGGACAGAAATAATAAAAAGCAGGTCACCCCCCTTAAGCTTTAGGACGGACGTGTAGCAAAATACAAAGCTACAAATTAACTCAATGCACTGAATTTCGGTGTGAGCATCCCAGGTTCGAATCCCTGGACTGCCACATGTGTTTTTGTTGATTGTATTAATTTAGTTTAGGAGTCAAGTCGGTCGGTGGAGGTAACATAATAATTAACCCTTCTAACTACCACATGACATGATTGTAATATTGATATACGTTATGACAATACACTTTTTTGAAATATAGTCTAAAAAATCGAATCGAATCGAATTTTAAACTGCACACAATCGTCAATATATAGCTAGCTAGCATACAATTAGAAAGACGTCGCCGGTACAGAAGGGGTTAAGGGAAGATGGATCATTTTTCTGGTCCCCCTTCTTCCTCCTGTTTAGTCCCATTACTTTTCAGATTTTAAGACGTTCGGCCCATTAGTTTGGCGATTATAATGCCTTTCGTCCCATTTCGTTGTCAATATTAAGACTTTTCGTGTCATTTAAGTGTCGATTTTTTCCTGGCGAGCAATAGCGAGCCTGTAATTTAAGAGGAACCGACATTTTTCTATCGACAAATTTACAAATTTATCTTCAGAAAGGGTCTGGGGCGGGTGTTTTTCTAAGCTTGATTGAGGTCTAGCGAGGAAACTAAAAATATAGCAAATAGATACATAAATGAGCAAATAAATACGCCCCTCCCCCCTTAAGGAGAGGTTTTTAGTTTGGTCCCTAGATATCCTTCAAGCTTAAGATTACACCCCCTTGAGCCCCTTTCAAGATAAATTTGTACATTTTTCGGTAGAAAAATGTCCCGGCTGAAAGCCGGTTCCTCTTAAATTACAGGCTCGCTATCGCTCGCCAGGATAAAATCGACACCTAAATGGCACGAAAGGTCTTAAAATTGACAGAAATGGGTTGAAAGTTCTTAAAATCGTCAAAATAATGGGGCAAACGTCTTAAGAGTAGAAAAACAATGGGGCTAAACATGAGGGAGAAAGGAGTCAAGAAAAAAATCCCTCAAGTGGAAATCTCCCCTTTAAGGCTAAGGACCCGCTCGTATGTCCCTGAGTTTGGGGTCCCATGTAGGCTGTCTCCGGGAGGTCGTGAGTCAACCCTTTACCTCCAGGAAATATATCGAGGGGTGGGGGTCATTTAATATACCGGGATGGGCAGTTAATGAAGGTGTTACATGTTGGGGGGGGGGGGGGGGGAGGCTGTCAGGGGTTAGAGAGGGGAGATAGGGAGAGTGGGGAGTAGGGAGAGAGAGAGGGGTGAGGCTGTCAGGGGTTATAGAGGGGAGATAGGGAGAGTGGGGAGTAGGGAGAGGGGAGGGGGAGTAGAGAGAGAGAGAGGGGTGAGGAGAAATTGAAGGGGGAGAGAGAGTGAATGAGGATAGAGGGTGGGGAGAGAGGAGAGAAGGGATGAAGTTAGAAGGTGGGGAGAGAGTGGAAGGGATGGGGTACAGAGAGGGTGGGGAGATGGGAGAAAAGGGATGGAGTTAGAAGGTGGGGGAGAGTAGGGAGAGAGGTGAGGTTAGAGGATGGAAGGGAAGTGGGAGAGAGAGAGGCGAGGTTATAAGGTGGGGAGATAGTGGAGGGGGAGAGGGAGAGAGAGGGGCGAGATTAGAGGGAGGGGAGCAGTAGGAGGAGGAGAGAGGGAGATCAGAGGGTGGGGAGAGAGTGGATGGGTAAGGAAGAGAGAGAGAAGCGAGATTATTTTGGCGATTTTAAGTCCTTTAGCGCCATTTAGATGTCGATTTTCTACTGGCGAGCTAAAGTGAGCCTGCAATTTAGGAGGAATCAGCCTATGACCGGGGCATATATACTATACATATACACTATACTGTATAATTATATAATATACATTTTTTTTTTTTTTTTTTTTTTTTGCTTCACTATTTAGTACATACTAAATACTTCTAATCGCGCGCCCACACACGCCCACACCCCCACCGGGCGAAGACCAGTTATTCCAACATTACAGGCTCACTATCGTTCGCCAGGAAAAAATCGACACCAAAATAGCACAACAAAATGGGGCGAAAGGTCTTAAAATCGGCAAACTAATGGGGCAAGCATCTTAAAATCTGAAAACCAACAGGGCTAAACATGAGGAATAAGGGGGACCAAACAAACGTCCCATCCCCCCTTGTAATCCATAAGCACCATACACATATACACATGCATTGGTACATACATAAGCACCATACACATGCATTGGTACATACATAAGCACCATACACATATACACATGCATTGGTACATACATAAGCACCATACACATATACACATGCATTGGTACATACATAAGCACCATACACATATACACATGCATTGGTACATACATAAGCACCATACACATATACACATGCATTGGTACATACATACCCCAACCCACGTACATACTTCTATTTCCCGCTAACCGACTAGTGACGTACGTTTCCATGTATTGCCGCACGAAACCAACTATTTATAAGCCCTCTCATTCATATAGCTCACTTCATATAGCTCATATTCATATATTGTTCACATATAGTTCACTTATTCATTCGGTCCTTCCACCTTTTCTCTATTTATTATCCCACTTGTTTTTCCACCACTTCGCCCACCCAACCACCACCTACATTCACGGCAAAATTCCAGTGTGAAATTTGTAACATTGACTGTAATTAGACTATACCCCGTTCCAAGTTAATAGTCCCAAACTCCTGAACTTCAACCTCTTTAACTCACAAATAACTAGAGTAATCGAGCTAATATGTCTACCATTTGGGAAGGGTCAGCCAGGGAGTAGGTGTGGAGATTTACAGCCGTTCACGATTCACGTTTTCTAGACTATTCATTTTACAACAGTAGACTGGTACAGTAACCAAATCATTAGTTCTCCAAAACCCTGATGATATTATGTGTGAAATCTAGAGAGCGGGGAAATAGGGAATGGCGCGAAACTAATAGAGCTATAGTCTATTGTGTTCCAGCCGAGGGTAAATTGCCATGTGTCTATCTTTGTTACTCGGTTATAAGGTAGATTTTGTAGCGAAAGATGGTGGTTATTCTGAAAACTTGGCATTAAGGGGAGATTTCCACTTGAGGGATTTTTTTCTTTACCCCTTTCTCCCTCATGTTTAGCCCCATTGCTTTTGATATTTTAAGACGTTCGCCCCATTAGTTTGGCGATTTCAAGAACTTTCACCCCAATTATGTCACTTTTAAGGCCTTTCGTCCAATTTAGGTGTCGATTTTTCGAGCGATAGCGAGCCTGTAATTTAAGAGGAGCCAGGACATTTTTCTACCGAAAAATGTACAAATTTATCTTGAAAGGGGGTCATGGGGGTGTAATTTCAAGCTTGATGGAAGTCTAGGAAACACACTAAAAACCTCCCCTTAATATGACACACAGCCATAGTAGTTTCATATATTTTCATTAAGTATCGAGAAATCAGCTACTCAGAGATTCAATTTACGATCAGCTGGAAACAAATATAGAGTATAGTCACGGGCTATTAGTAACACGCGAGGAATCATAAGGCCAAGTGATGATAACTGAAAATGGCACAGTTTAAGGGGAGGTTTTTAGTGTGTTTCCTAGACTTCCATCAAGCTTGAAATTACACCCCCATGACCCCCTTTCAAGATAAATGTGTACATTTTTCGGTAGAAAAATGTCCCGGCTCCTCTTAAATTACAGGCTCGCTATCGCTCGCCAGGAAAAAATCGACACCTAAATTGGACGAAAGGTCTTAAAAGTAACATAATTGGGGTGAAAGTTCTTGAAATCGCCAAACTAATGGGGCGAACGTCTTAAAAATATCAAAAGCAATGGGGCTAAACATGAGGGAGAAAGGGGTAAAGAAAAAAATCCCTCAAGTGGAAATCTCCCCGAGCAACGTTTTCGGCGAATTATTTATTTTGACTGTACATATAATCAGTTCATCATCATCGTCTTTGCCTAACACTCTGAACACGTTTCACAAGCATTTTGAACACGTAAACGATACATTATTTAACCCCTTCCTTACCGAGGATGTATTTTGTGTTATGCCAGGTATATTTAGACGATGTTATGCAGCTTAGGAGGAAACCGTGGTATTTATAATGGATAATCGAGATATTTTGAAGCCTTTTAATTACTACACGTCCTCCCTAAGCTGGATCAAAATGTTTAATACTATCCAGATTATAATGCCAAGGACAACTAAAGAGGTTAATGGGTTTTAATATAAATGTCAAATTAGCACAACTTTATGGAAGCCGTTAAATCCACTACACGTCTTAGTTATTGTACCAGTTCTGTTACAGTCTAGTTTGTGATCTATTTTCCACACACGGTATGTACGGTCGCGCTAATAAGTCATGTCCCAGCTGTCATTACGTTTGGCTTGCTCTGTGCCGTATTAATGTCTGTCAGATGTTGAATAGGGTGGGTAAGTGTAGGAACATGTTTGTATATTTCACTCGATATGAAGAAATGAAGCTTATAGATATTGATGATACCAATTATTGATCAAAACATACTTAGTGCCGAGACATGACTTATTAGCGCGATTGTACAGCGTTCTTATGTGTGCAGGCTTCTCCACAACTCCCTCTCACTGGGGGAGAGGAATACATTAGAAGAAGACAGGCATGAGGGTAAGTGGGATCTGCCTCAAGGGTTGGACAGAGACAAGGTACAGGAGGTCAAATGGAAGACAATAGTAGTGACAGTGGTACTTTTTTTTTCTATGTGAGTGAGGGAATCAAAAGGCAGAACTGCCTGAATCGAGTGCCTCTCCCAGAGTTGAAAGAATGACAGGGCCAAAATCAAGGGACGTTCGAGCCAAAATGCCTGGACACACGGTGTTTGAAGCAATTTAAGTCATAGGAAGAGGGAAACACTGATTCTGGGAGAGAGTTCCAGAGCTCTGCAGTTGAATAGAAGAAAGACTGAGAATAACATTTCACTCTTGGGTTGGTGAGTTGCACAGAGTAGGGGTGGGATTGTGTTGCAAGACGGGTACTATGTACCCTACGTAGAGGAGGTGGTATACACTGGGAAATGTCTGAGGAACATTGATTATTGTAGTAGCGATAGAATAGCGAAAGAGATGCAACATTGCGGCGAAGAGAGAGAGATTGCAGAGAGTTGGTGAGTGGACTGGAGTTAATGATACGAAAGGCTTTCCTTTCTACTTTGTCTAGGAGTGTGATGTGAGAGGATCCTCCCCACACATGTGAACAATATTCAATACAAGGACACAGTGTGCCCCTGTACAGAGCAAGAAGCTGTGCAGGGGTAAAGAACCCCTTGAGGCGGTTGAGCACACCCAGCTTCTGGGAGGCTGCCTTAGCAAGACTGGTAATATGGTCCTTCCAAGTGAGAGCAGAAGAAAAAGAGACGCCGAGAATATTGAGAGAAGACGAAGGAATGATTGGTATGGTTTAGGTTGTTTTTGTTTTGGTTGTGGACTAAGAGTTAACAAATGAGCATCAACACCACTGACTATACGGTCTCCATGGTGGTGTTGAGCCTCTGCCGCACTATCTATTACCACTATCCCTACCATTACTACTATAACTACTACTAATACTACCACTATCCCTACCATTACTACTATAAATACTACTAATACTACCACTATCCCTACCATTACTACTATAACTACTACTAATACTACCACTATCCCTACCATTACTACTATAACTACTACTAATACTACCACTATCCCTACCATTACTACTACTAATACTACCACTATCCCTACCATTACTACTATAACTACTACTAATACTACCACTATCCCTACCATTACTACTATAACTACTACTAATACTACCACTATCCCTACCATTACTACTATAACTACTACTAATACTACCACTATCCCTACCATTACTACTATAACTACTACTAATACTACCACTATCCCTACCATTACTACTATAACTACTACTAATACTACCACTATCCCTACCATTACTACTATAACTACTACTAATACTACCACTATCCCTACCATTACTACTATAACTACTACTAATACTACCACTATCCCTACCATTACTACTATAACTACTACTAATACTACCACTATCCCTACCATTACTACTATAACTACTACTAATACTACCACTATCCCTACCATTACTACTATAACTACTACTAATACTACCACTATCCCTACCATTACTACTATAACTACTACTAATACTACCACTATCCCTACCATTACTACTATAACTACTACTAATACTACCACTATCCCTACCATTACTACTATAACTACTACTAATACTACCACTATCCCTACCATTACTACTATAACTACTACTAATACTACCACTATCCCTACCATTACTACTATAACTACTACTAATACTACCACTATCCCTACCATTACTACTATAACTACTACTAATACTACCACTATCCCTACCATTACTACTATAACTACGACTAATACTACCACTATCCCTACCATTACTACTACAATTACTACTAATACTACCACTATCCCTACCATTACTACTACTACTACTTCTACTACTACTACTACTATTACTACTACTACTACTCCCCCCCCCACATCACATTACGGAGCCTTACCCCACCCAACCATGAAGTGCCTCTAATGAAAAGAGCACCACCACAGTCCTAATACTATTTCCACTACAACAACAACAACCACTACTACTACTACTACTACTACTACTACTAATAATAATAATAATAATAAAAATAATAATAATAATGATAATAATAATAATAATAATAATAATAATAATCATCAAACTACTACTCCCCCCATCCCATTACGGAGCCTTACCCCACTGGACCATGTAGTGCTGGTAATGAAGAGAACAGTCCCACAGTCCCACCACCACCAGTCGTGAGTCCTGCTGAATTATCTCCCTGTTAAAAAATATCCCACGTACGCTGGTATTTTTCAGACCCTTTCCCCTTGTCAACAGAGAGAGAGAGAGAGAGAGAGAGAGAGAGAGAGAGAGAGAGAGAGAGAGAGCAAAGAAGGGTGAGCAAAAAGAAATATATAATGTTTTCTCCAAAGCTCTCTCGTATGTCATATCTAACCTTAGAATGCACGATTGTATTCGGAATGAAGTGTACCACTCGGAGTGACGATGCTAATATAAAACTACAATTCATGGGAAATTATGAAAATTATATACAGCATATATAAAAAAATATTGGACGGATCTTAACCCTTTGAGGATTATGACTCGTTTAAGACAGTTAATTCTGGCTGTCATTAGACGATATCATATTGCTTTGGAAGGGTCTGCGGGAATGAAAAGGGTAAAGATTATCCTAATTAACCGTCCTAGAACAACAAAAACAACGAAAATAGTTTAATAATAGCCAGAACATACTATTATAAAGTGTCATATTCCTCAAGGGGTTAAAAATAGACTATCAAAGCAAACCTAATAAGCTTAAGAATATATTGCATTATTATACTTAAACATGTAGTAATTCACAAAATATACGATAATATAATTATATTTCGGGAATATCTATAAACTGTGAATCTTCTACTATTTTCCAGAATACAATATTTATTTAAAAATACTGTATTATTGGTAACGATTTCCAAATAATTTGTGAAATTAGTTCCTGTTTTTTGTTCTCTCTCTCTCTTTCGTCTTTGCTATCCTTTCCTCCCACTTTCCAATACTATGGGCTGCACATACCTACACCCTGACTGCCCCTTCGCAAATTATAGAAATATTAGCTCGATCACTAGTCGTTTGTGAGATATAGAAGTTAATGTTCAAGAGTGTTGAAATACTTCATTGGAACAGGGTATATATATATATATACATAAGTCCTGACCACTTCGTTGGGATCGTAAGGTCTGTGTGGTCAGTGTATCTATGTAAGCACATCTATATAAATGCCTCTCTTGTCCAGCCCAGTCCCTATCCCCCTCTTCCTTTTTCCCCTTGCCTCTTCTTCTTCTTCTTCTTCTTCTTCGGTTTCTTTTTCTAGTTTTTTCTTTTTCTTCTTTTTCTTTTCGTTTTTCTTCTTTTCTTCTGTTTCTCTTCTTTCTTTCTTCTTTATCTTCTTCTTATTATTATTCTTCTTCCTCTTCTTCTTCTTCTTCTTCTTCTTCTTCTTCTTCTTCTTCTTCTTCTTCTCTTATTATTATTATTATTATTATTATTGTTCTTCTTCTTCTCTTCCTCTTCTTCTTCTTCTTCTTCTTCTTCGTCTTCTTCGTCTTCGTCTTCTTCGTCTTATCTTCTTCTTCTTCGTCTTCTTCCTCCCCCATCCAACCCTTTTATATTTTCCTCTCGATTTTTTGCCTTCATTACTATATCAATCAGTTTCTTTCTCCCCGGTTGTCTGCATTCCTACCCCCTCCCCCTCTCTCCCCTTCCCTCTCCCCTTCCCTCTCCCTCTCTCTCCCCCCCCCCCCTCCCACCCACCCACACGCCCACCAGAACAGATCGCCCATCCTCACACAATTGGGACTTGTTTATTTACGCGGTGTGCGGTCCGGGAATGTGTGTGTGTGTGTGTGTGTGTGTGAGAGAGAGAGAGAGAGAGAGAGAGAGAGAGAGAGAGAGAGAGAGAGAGTGTGTGTGTGGGTGGGGAGAGTGAGTATATGAGAGAGAGAGAGAGAGAGTGTGTGTGGGTGAGTAGATCCAGTGGCAATGGCAATGTACGCACTGGCACTATCAATTCTGCAGCAGAAAATAAAACATGAGGTAACCCGAGTGAAACAAGTGGCGTATGCAGATGACCTCACAGGTGCAGGAAAAATAGGGGATCTCAAAGAATGGTGGCGGAGAGTACAATCGGTAGGCGAAGTCATTGGGTACCATCCGAATGCTAGTAAATCTGTACTAATAGTGAAAGAAAACAAGTATGAAGAAGCGGTGCAGACTTTTGATGGGACAGGAGTGAAGATTACAAAGGAGGGTCAACGCCATTTGGGAGCAGTAATAGGCACAGAAGAATGCAAGAGAGACTATGTGCGAAAAAAGGTAGCAGAGTGGGTAAAGGAAGTGAAAACCCTGGCAGACATTGCGAAATCTGAACCACATGCTGCATATACTGCCTTCACATATGGTGTTAAGCACAGATGGACCTTTCTTATGAGAACAGTGCCTGGCATTAGACAGATGCTCCAACCGCTTGAAGAAGCAATCAGAGGAACATTCATACCGGCCCTAACAGAGATGGAAGGCATCACGCAAGAGCTAAGAGATCTATTAGCTCTTCCGCCAAGGTTCGGAGGTATGGGGATCATAAACCCAGTGGAGGCGGCACTACATGAGAACCAAAATTCCCTTAAACTTACTACGTCTCTGACAGAAAAAATACGGGAGCAAAATGAAAATGATGAGGTGGACGAAGAGGAACAACGAAATGCAAGACAGGAAATTACAAAGAGCAGAGAAGAGAGACAGAAACATAGCCTAGAACAAATTAAGACCAGATGTAGGGAAGAACTGAAAATGAGAGTTGAGATGGCACAAGACACGGGGGCTTCAAATTGGCTCACATCATTACCAATAAAGGAGAAAGGCTTCAGCTTAAATAAACAAGAATTCAATGATGCCGTAGCCTTGAGGTATGGGTGGCCAGTTTCGAACCTGCCGCTGAAATGTGCATGTGGTGAAATAAACAACTCAGACCACTGTATGACTTGTAAGAAAGGAGGATTCATCTGTATCCGGCATGATGAAGTACAGAAACATCACTGCACAAATGCTGGACGAGGTGTGCCATGATGTCAGAATCGAACCGGAACTTCTGCCTATGGACGGACAGCGCTTGGCCCACAATACTGCAAATACTTCAAATGAAGCAAGAGTGGACGTAAGTGCTCGAGGTTTTTGGACGAGGGGACAACGGGCTTTTTTCGACATCAGAATCTTCAACCCAAGAGCACAAACATATCGTGAGCGAGGACACAAGGCGGCATACTTGAGAAACGAAAGTGAGAAAAAACGCGCTTATGAAGAAAGAATTTTGAACAGGGATCAAGGAAGCTTTACTCCTCTGGTCTTCTCATCGTCGGGATGTATGGGACCTTCTGCAAGTGTCTTCTATGCCAGATTAGCTGAACAAATATCGGAGAAAAAGCGCCAGCATAGAAGCCAAGTCATAACTTGGATGAGATGCCGGCTCTCTTTCTCTCTTCTCAGGTCTGCACTCCTATGTCTCAGGGGTACAAGGTCCTCCCCGCTACAGAGGACAAGAGTGAGAGACTTGGACTTTGAAATGGTCGTGGCGGAGGGACGAATTGGGGAACAACTAGGTTGATTGTAGGGAGGTACTGGTACAATAAGATAAACTACAATGTAACTAGAATAAGATAGATTGTACACCACTTTGTAACTGTCACCTTAATAAAAAAAAAAAAGGGGAGAGTGAGTATATGAGAGAGAGAGAGAGAGAGAGAGAGGTGAGTGTTTGTGTGGGTAGGGGATATACGTGAGTGGCACTTGACTGTTTTCCTGTGTGCGTGTGAGTGTGTTAGTGTGGGTGGGTAGGAGGGTGTGTGTGGGGGGGTGGGTGTGGGTTGTTGTGTGTGTATGGGTGGGTGGGTGTGGGTGGGCGTTTGTGGGTGTGTATGTTAGTGTGTAGGTGGGGGTTATTAATGGGTGGTTGTGGGTGTGTTGGGGTGTGTGTTATCAATAGGCGTGTGTGTGTGTGTGGGTGGGCGAGGGTGGGTGTGGGTTATTGTGGGTTGGTGGGTGGGTGGGACTGTGGGTGAGTAGGCTGGCGTTATAAGCCTGGACCAGGAGAATAACGAATCTAAAGCGATCATTTGAATGTGCCTATCTACCTTTTTAAGGGAAGATGAGCCGGCTTTCTGGACCACTTTCTCCCTCATGTTTAACTCCATTAGTTTTGAGATTTTAAGACATTTGCCCCATTAGTTTGTCGATTTTAAGACCCTTCACCCCATTTTTTCGTCAATATTTAGACCTTTCGTGATATTTAGGTGTCGATTTTTTCCCTGGCGAACGATAGTGAGCCTGTAATGTTGGAAGAACCGGCCTTCGGCCGGGACTTTTTTCTACCGGAAAATGTACAAATTAATCTAGAAGGGGGATCTAATGGATGTTTTTTTATAAATTTGATGGACGTCTAGGGAGGAAACTAGAAAAATAACAAATACATGCAAAAATCGCCCAAAAAGTGAACCATCCCCCCTTAAGCTGGTTCTACAGTCGCCCACACGAATTCGCTCCCAGTCCTTGACGTTATGCATGGAAGGAGAAAGATTATGAATTAATTACGAGTGTAGTACAAAGGAGTACACAGGAAATCAAGCCACACCAGGTCTAGTGATCCCTCTAGGCTGCTTTTCCTCCAAATCACTGAGGATCAAGTGTCCAAACAATGGTTTAGAGTGGGTAAGGAAAAAATGGAAAGGAACTACTGCCCTGGAACTATTGTCCGTGGCAGGATTAGAAAGTTAGTAGGGGACAGATGGGTTAGTAACATATCACAGTTATAAGTGATCTTTCGTATATTTGGGAAAAAGAGAGTAACGTCTTAGTAATATATATACGCAATAATCCTTGATGAATCTGAGGGGGGGGGGGGATAAAATAAAGTTGTTCATTTACAAACGCAGTCAGTCGCGGGTTTGATGCAAGATATTTGTCTAGGCGAAATGTAAAATAATCAAAGGTGCTGCAGTCTATAACGTCTCGGGGGAAATTGTGGAGTAGTTAATTCATATGATCAATTAGTTGTTTTACGATGAATTATTCTTGTAAGTCAGTCACGCTATTTATATTTCCATACTTAACAATTATGGAGTGTATCCGAATTATTGTGGTCAACTGTACATGTTGGTTCAGTGGTTTTGCAAAATCATTTATATAAGTACGGTAGTAATTTATATAAGTACGGTAGTCATTTATATAAGTACGGTAGTCATTTATATTTGT
Source organism: Paralithodes platypus (assembly GCA_032716605.1). Lineage (NCBI taxonomy): Eukaryota > Metazoa > Arthropoda > Malacostraca > Decapoda > Lithodidae > Paralithodes > Paralithodes platypus. The sequence goes on along the minus strand of CM064521.1, from coordinate 58,185,636 downwards.
CCAGTATTAGAAGACTTATTTTGTTAACTTCTAGCAATGGCTCCACATCGATTTTAGCATTGATTCTTTTTTAATTCCCTAGTTTTCCTTCAATTGTCATGATTTGTGATATTAAGAATTGTTGCTATTTAGTTATGTATTAACCTAACCTAACAACCTAACCTAGTATAATTTTAATACGTAAATGCCCCAGTTTATAATACCAGAAACCAATAAATAAGGATGTACGGTCGCGCTAATAAGTGATGGCTCGGCACCAAGTATGTTTTGATCAATAATTGGTATCAGCAATATTTACACATGATTTCTTATTTTTGAGTGAGATATACATACATGTTCCTTCACTTTCCCACCCTATTCAACATCTGACAGACATTAATACAGCACAGAGCGAGACAAACGTAATGACAGCTGGAACATGACTTATTAGCGCGACTGTACTGTAAATAGATGAACGGAAAGAATTGTAATACCCAAATGGAGTTGGAGCCACCGCTAGAATTATACTCTTATTTTTATCTACCAACCCATCTACCAACCCATCTACCAACCCATCTACCGACCCATCTACCAACCCATCTACCGACCCATTAGGCCAGCAATGACAAGCTAGGCCCCCGCTAACCCTTTAGTTGAATTACTTCGTGAAAATAGCAAAACATACGGTCATGGAACACGTGAAAAAAATAGGGCATGGTGTAGAACGATATATATATATATATATATATATACAGTATATCTTGGTGTAGAGCACGTACAATAGGCCAAATAAGTGATATCTCGGCACCAAGTATAGTTTGATCAATAATTGGTATTAGCAATATCTAGGACTTTCTTTCTTCGTTTTTGAGTGGGATATACAAACTTGTTCCTACTCATACCCACCCTATTCAACATCTGACAGACATAAATACAGCACAGAGACCGTTTGAAATGTCATGAACGAAGGAGGGGAAATAAAGTGAGACATATTTAACCCCTTCTGTACCGGTGCCTTCTTTTTAACTTTCTTCTGGCAACTATTAGACGATGGTATTCAGTTTAAAAAGGGTCTCCAGCAATTTAACAGGCTTCGAACTATCTCAATTAACCCCTTTTACTGCCACAGATGCTTCTTGAGCTGTACAAAATCGTCTAAATGTAGCTAGAATAAAATGGAAATGACGTCGAAAGGGGTTAAGTGAGGATTTGTGCGCGCGAGAGGTAAAGTATCCCGAATGAGAATATTGCGGACGCGAGAGATATATAAAGATCGAGCATAACAACAGAAAAATACGCCCAAAAACAAACGAAAAACACAAAAAAATGGTGAGAGGGGGAGGAACACGGAGACAGACATAACATGATAAACTGATAAATGGGATGATTGAATAACAGATAGAGGGGGAGATGGACCGATTGACCGACAGGATGACTAAAAAAACAAAATAACAGCCACGGAGAAAAAAATACGGGTGAAAAAGTGCGAAAACATATGAAAACACCTTAAATGTCTGACACGAATTCAAACACACACACACAAAAGTGAAATCCACAAATAGTACCCATAGAAACGTAAACACGATGATATTTAAAGATAGTGTACATACTGACAAAATTATTCTTGCTTATTGTTGCGGAACTTGCTTGTTTATGTTATAATATGCTGCATATTTTTTAATCATATGTTTTGCTTCCATAAAAAATGATAATAATATCATTTCTGTATATCCTATGGTTCATTTGTAGGTCGATTATTTCATATATATATTATTTTTTTAGTTTCCTCCCTAGACCTCCATCAAACTTAGAAACTAGAATTACAAAGTATAATACCAGATGACGTAAAATATGTCACTACAAAAGGTCTAATTCCTTTCAAACCCTCTAGGATTTTTGGTTGCTTACCTGTACCGCCAGTCGATTTTATCCATCCAAGCATAATCCTCTCTTAAGGGGGAATGGTTAAATATTTATTAAATTCGTTCATGTATATATATTAGTTTTCCATCAAACTTATAACCCCCCCCCCCCCCTCCCCCCCCTCCAGACCCTCTTTCAAGATGAATTTGTACATTTTCCGATAGAAACGTTTCAAGGCCGAAGGCCGGTTCCTCTTTAATTTGCGGCTCGCTATCGTTCGCCAGGAAAATATCGAAACCTAAATGGCACGAAAGGTGTTAATATTGACAACGAAATGTGGCGAAAGGTCTTTAAATGATGGTGACAATTATGATGATGATGATATTGGTGGAGATGGTGTTGGTGATGATGGTGTTGGCGTTGATGATGTTGGTGATGGTAGTGGGGGTTGTGGTAATGATAGTGGTGGAGATGGTGTTGGTGATGATGGTGTTGGTGATGATGGTGTTGGTGATGATGGTGTTGGTGATGATGGTGTTGGCGTTGATGATGTTGGTGATGGTAGTGGGGGTTGTGGTAATGATAGTGGTGGAGATGGTGTGGGTGATGATGGTGTTGGCGTTGATGATGTTGGTGATGGTAGTGGGGGTTGTGGTAATGATAGTGGTGGAGATGGTGTTGGTGATGATGGTGTTGGCGTTGATGATGTTGGTGATGGTAGTGGGGGTTGTGGTAATGATAGTGGTGGAGATGGTGTTGGTGATGATGGTGTTGGCGTTGATGATGTTGGTGATGGTAGTGGGGGTTGTGGTAATGATAGTGGTGGTGATGGTGTTGGTGATGATGGTGTTGGCGTTGATGATGTTGGTGATGGTAGTGGGGGTTGTGGTAATGATAGTGGTGGAGATGGTGTTGGTGATGATGGTGTTGGCGTTGATGATGTTGGTGATGGTAGTGGGGGTTGTGGTAATGATAGTGGTGGAGATGGTGTTGGTGATGATGGTGTTGGTGATGGTAGTGGGGGTTGTGGTAATGATAGTGGTGGTGATGGTGTTGGCGTTGATGATGGTGATGATGATAGTAGTGAGGGAGTAAATTGTGGTGGCAGTGATGGTGATGATGATGATGATAATGGTGGTGATGGTGTTGGTGTTGATAGTGGTGATGGTGATAATGATGATGATAATGGTGGTGATGGCAAATAGTGATGGTGATGACGATGGTAATGATTTACTTATAGATTTCAAAAGTAGGGCAATCGATCAATCAATCAACTTGTGTCCATCAAGCTTAAAACATTGCTCCCAAGATTTCGAGACATATTTGTGCATTTTTCGGTAGATAATTTGCCCCGCCAGAAAGCCGGTTTATCCTACATTGCAGAGTCGCTATCGCTCTCCAGAAAAAAAAAATCGACACCTAAATGGCACGAAAAGTCTTAATACGAACATAGAAATGGATCGAAAAATCTTAAAATCGCCAAAATAATGTTGCAAACTTCATAAAATCTCAAAACTAATGGGGCGAAAGATGAGGAAGAAGGGAGTCCAGAATATACAAAATCTCCCATTAAGGGGAGATTTTTAGTTAAATCCCTAGACTTCCATCAAGCTTAAAATTACTCCCCCTTGACCCCTTTTCAAGATAAAGTTGTACATTTTTCGGTAGAAAAATTTCCCGGCCGAAGGCCGGTTTCCCTTAAATTACAGGCTCGCTATCGCTCGCCAGGAAAAAATCGACACCTAAATGGCACGAATGGTCTTAAAATTGACAGAAATGGGGCGAGGGTTCTTAAAATCGCCAAACTAATGGGGCAAGCGTCTTTAAATCTCACAAGCAATGGGGCTAAATACGAGGGAGAAAGAGGTTCAGAAAAAAAATCCTCCAGGTGGAATCTCCCCATTAAAGAGTGCGAGAGTGTCACAGTCAAGAACCGTAGAGTTTTATGCAACCTATTCCCGCCCCCCCCCCCCCCCACCAGCTGATGTGCGTGGTATTTGGTGGAAAGGTAAACACAGGAAAACGTTTGACATCTTTATTTCTGTAACGTTTCGGCCTGCACAAACCCCATCTTCAGAATATGACACGTTAGCAGAATACATTAATTTTTCAAGTTATTATGTTCTGTTTCCCTTCCTCGCAATTCATGTACTGGCCATCAATTGTCGATAAGGGGCTAGTGGCTGGTGTTTTGGTCTATTTATTAATTTATTCTTTTATTTGTTTAGTGTTCTCGCTAGACCTCTATCAAGCTTAGAAAAACACCCCCTAGACCCCCCTTCAAGATAAATTTGTACAGTTTTCGATAGTAATATGTCCCGGCCAAAGGCCAACTTCTCTTAAAATTACAGGCTCGCTATAGCTCGCCAGGAAAACATATCGACAACTAAATTGCACGAAAGGTCCTAAAATTGACAACGAAATGGGGCGAAAGGTGTTAAAATCGCCAAACTAACGGAACGAACGTCATATGATCTCAAAAATAATACGCTAGATATGAGGGAGAAAGGAGACTAGACAAAACGACCCACCTCCCCTTAAGCCTAATCTACAATAAATGGCTCTTAACCCTTTGAGGACCAGCGACGTGTGTTATCTTATATTCTACCTATATTCAGACGATATCATGCAGCTTAGGAAGGATCTGCGGGAGTTAAAAGAGTTGGTTGAGATGGTTTGAAGCCTTATTATTGCTAGAGGTCCTTCCTAAGCTGAATAAAATCGTCTAATAGTTGCCACAATATATAAAGGAAAGGAAGTAACTGCGTTTGTAAATGAATAACTATATTTTATTCCCCCTCAGATTCACCAAGGATTATTGCGTATATATATTACTAAGGCGTTACTCTCTTTTTTCCCAGATATATGAAAAATCACGTATAACTCTTATGTTACTAACCCAACTGTTCCCTACTAACTTCCTAAACCTACCACGGACATTAGTTCCAGGGCAGTAGTTCCCATTCCAATTTTCCCTTACCCACTCTAAACCACTGTTTGGACACTTGATCCTCAGTGTTTTGGAGGACAAGCAGCCTAAAGGGGTCACTAGACCTGTTGTTGCTTGATTTCCTTTGTACTCATTTTTACTGTATGGATTAACCCCTTGAGGATTATGACACTTTATTCTGGCTATCATTAGACGATTTCGTACAGCTTAGGAAGGAGCTGTGGGAATTAAAAAGGTAAAGACTGTCTTAATTAACCCTTCTACTCTAAATAAACTGTCAATACTCGTCATAAACCTCAAGGAATTAAATGTTTTATTATTGCAATTCTGTTTACTATCGATGTTTACAGCTCCAACTTCCTTATAGCCTGAAACTCGCAAGTGGTCAATTACCGAAATGAAAATATATTTGTAAATACTAATACTAAGGATAAAATAATATAAATATGTCCCTGTGTCTCGTAATGAGTTCAGTGAAGGGGGGATGGGTGTATTTATTTGCTCATTTATACATCTTTTTATATATTTTTTTAGTTTTAACCCTAGACTTCCATCAAGCTTAAAACAAAACACCCCCAAGACCCTCCTTCAAGATAAATTTGTACATTTTTCGATAGAAAAATGTTCCGAGCGAAGGCCGATTCCTCTTGAATTACAGGCTCGCCATCGCTTGCCAGGAAAAAATCGACACCTAAATGACACGAAAAGTTATAATAGTGACAAAGAAATAGGGTGTAAGGCCTTAAAATAGGGTGTAACGCCTTAAAATAGGGTGTAAGGCCTTAAAATAGGGTGTAAGGCCTTAAAATTGCCAAACTAATGAGCCGAACGTCATAAAATCTGAGAAGTAATGGGGCTAAACATGAGGAAGACGGGGGATCAGATAAACGACCCATCTCCCCTTAATGAGTTCCGTTGACCGATGACATGTATTTATTGAAGTGTTGAGTGATGCCTCGGAGTGCCAGACAGACAGACAGACAGACAGACAGGCACTCACCGGCACTGGCACTGGCACCAAACAGACAGCAGGGTGACACTGCTTAGGTTACGGGTACACTAACATCCGTCCAGGCTCACTCACCGTGTTTATTGTTTTGGTTGGTGATGATGTTGGTGGTGGTGGTGGGGGGGGGGGGGGGAGTAGTATTGTTATTATGGTCTAGTTGTCTTGTTGTTGGTTGTGTTGGTAATGGTGGTGGTGGTGGTGGGGGGGTGGTAGTGGGGGGTAGTATTGTTATTATGGTCCAGTTGTCTTGTTGTTGGTTGTGTTGGTGGTGGTGGTGGGGGGGGGGGGGGGAGGGGGCGGGGAGTAGTATTGTTATTATGGTCTAGTTGTCTTGTTGTTGGTTGTGTTGGTGGTGGTGGTGGTGGTGGTGGGGGTGGGGGGGGGGGGAGTAGTATTGTTATTATGGTCTAGTTGTCTTGTTGTTGGTGGTGATGGTGGTGGTGGTGGTGGGGTGGGGGGGGGGAGTAGTATTGTTATTATGGTCTAGTTGTCTTGTTGTTGGCTGTGTTGGTGGTAATGGTGTTGGTGGTGGTGGTGGTGGTGGTGGTGGTGGGGGGGGGGGAGTAGTATTGTTATTATGGTCTAGTTGTCTTGTTGTTGGTTGTGTTGGTGGTAATGGTGGTTGTGTTGGTGGTGGTGGTGGTGGTGGTGGTGGTGGGGGGGGGGGGGGGAGTAGTATTGTTATTATGGTCTAGTTGTCTTGTTGTTGGTTGTGTTGGTGGTAATGGTGGTGGTGGTGGTGGTGGGGTGGTAATGGGGGTGGATAGTATTCTTATTTTGGTTGCGTTCTTGGTTGTGGTGGCGGGGGGGGGGGGGTCGCCCCATTAATTTGGTGATTTTAAGACCTTTTACCCTATTTCTTTGTCAATATTTAAACCTTTTGTCCCATTTAGGTGTCGATTTTTTCCTGGCGAGCAACAGCGAGCCTGTAATTTAGGAGGAACTGGCCTTCAGCCGGCAGACTTTTCTACCGAAAAATGTACATTTTCTGACATGGGGATCTTGGGGATGTTTTATTAAGCTTGATGGAGGTCTAGGGAGGAAGCTAAAAAAGTAATTAATAAATATATAAATCGACCAATAAATAAACCCTTCCCCTTTAACTAGTCAGGTCAGGTTGTTGTTGTTGTTGATGTGTTGAAGGGAAGGTAGCAACTGAGCGTCACTAATAAACCCTAGCGAGGACGGTTTTGTCAGGACTGCCTTTAAAGTCGTGGAATTCTCCCCGACTTTTTAAGGAATTTAATTGTGCATTGTATCACTCTCTGCTTTTTCTCTGGGGTCACGTCTATTGCTCCTAGTAGAGCGGGGATGGTTATGTTATTAATATTCATCCTGTTTAAGGTGTCTTTAAGGATTGTTCTCATTGAGTGAAATCGTGGGCAATGCAGAAGAAAATGAGTGATGGTGTCTTCGGTGTTTCTGCACCAAGGGCAGTATGGATCCGGGGCCAATTTCAATCTGTGTAGATGTTTGTTCAACCCGGAATGACCGATTCTGAGGCGCGTAATTACGACATCGATGTCCTAGTTTGGGATCGTGTCCATGGATGAGTCGGTTCTGAAGAGGCCTAAGTGCTTTTCCGGGAGGAGGTTTGAAAGCTCTGTGTCCCATTCTTGTCTTGCCCTTGTTCTGCTCACTGCTGATAGTGTGTGGATGTCATGGGGTAGAGGCTCGATGGAGGTTAGCTGGTGTCCTAGTTTGGCTGCCTCGTCTGCGATTGTGTTACCCTTAATTCCAACATGTGAGGGGATCCATTGTAGTTTGATATTTCTGGGCGAGTTAAGTGTCGTGATGAGGATATGTTGTATGTTGTGGACTATGTTTCTATGCGATTCGGGATTGGGAGAGAGGAGTAGATGGAGTGAAGATTGGGAATCTGTGTATATTACTATATTCTGTAGTGAGAGATGTGATTGGCAAAACTGGAGTGGTTTTTGGATTGCAAAAAGTTCTGAGGTGATGTTAGAGGGGGTGGCAGTGAGTTTCCATGACTGGCAGATACTTATCTCTTCATAATAGACGGCTGCTGCAGCTGATGGGGGGGGGGGGGGGATGGGATGTATGAGCCGTCTGTAAAGATTGGGGAGTGGTTTGTGAATTTAGTGTGGTGTAGTTCGTTGAATAGGCATTTGGCTTTGGCTGAGTCCAGTGATTTATTGAAGGACGGATGTAGAGTTGTGAAGATCATGTTGGTTAGGGTTATCCACGGGGGGGGGGGGGGGGGGGGGACTGGTGAACTGGTGCTGTGGGTGCTGAATGGATTGTGGTGCCTGTCAGTCTGTGTAAAGTGTGAGCGGAGCGAGAGATGAAGGATGTTCGATATCCTTGCCTGTGTATGGGTCTGTTTGTCAATTCTCTGGTGACGGGCAATTGTAGGGGATGGTTTTCTGGTAGCTGGGAAGCTTTCAATAGCCATTTGCTGTCTGTCAATTGTCTGGTACGATTAAGTGGCAGTAAACCTGCTTCGGCCTGGAGGGAGGCTATTGGCGATGAACAGAATGCTCCCAGCGCTATTCGAAGGGCTGAGTTCAGGTGAAGGTATTGAAGGATAAGCCTTTACAACGGCACCTCGTAGCTACTTTCTACTTTTCCTATTTCCTGAAGAGTATAGAGAGGGGAGAAGGGTTATTCAGGTTGTATGTCACTATCAAATATAAATATACAAGAATAACACAATTTATGTATATTTGTATTTGATAGTGACATATAACCTGAATGTAAAGACGATAGTAGGTTTGGGTGGTGGCTGATAACGACCGTGTTTGATGGAGGAGCAATAATGGTTTGGTTGTTTTCACAGGTACGCCACGGTAGCCTTGTCCGTTTCCTAGTCATTCAGATGTAACTTTAACCTCATGGCACAGGGACAAGTGGCTTAATTTTCCACTTTTGGTAATGCACTATATTGACGAAAATTAGGGGACGGTGTGAATTAAGCTCTGGCAAAATATCATACTGATCCAACTGTTTGTTAATAAGTTATTCCCGAAAAACGATGCCACACGACCTCTGAAATCCATAGTAAATGTCACGAAAGGTATTAAAATTTACGAAATGAAGCGAAAGGTGATACAATCGCCAATCTAAGGGTCCGAACGTCTTACAATCTCAAAACTAATGGGACTAAACACGAGGGAGAAGGGGGTCGAGAAGAAGCAACTGATGGTGTAAGGAGTGCTGTTTGGTAGCGCACATATACAGTATACTGTATAATAGCCTGTGCACCTCTTTTCCAGCCAGAAATTATATATACATGCTGCATAATACATGACAAATCAACATCTGGCAGACAGTAATACAATGTAGAACTAGTTTTAAACCCCTTGAGGATCTAAGACACATTTATCTATTTTACTTTGGTTATCAGTAAACGATTGTACGCAGTTTAGGAATGATATCTAGGAATTAATAGGCTAAACAGTATCTCAATCAACTTCTTAGCTCCCACAAGTTCACCCTAAGCTGTATAAAATCCATTTTTTTTTAAAAAGCAGCTATCACAAGAGCACTAATCCGACCAACCAATTGACTACTTGCGAGTTTCAGGCTATAAGGAAGTTGGAGCCGTGAACATCGATATTAAACACAAATGCAATAATAATGTAGGTTTCTGATGGATAAATGGTATGTTGCATTGGGTTTTATGTATTTTTAAATGTACTACGACCGTATTTTAGCTGTAAATTATGTTAAATATCGTTGTATACAGCTCCAACTTCCTTATAGAACGAAACTCCCAAGTCGGCAATTGACCAACCAACGTGCATTGGGGCGATCGACGTTATAAATACTATCACACGGTATCATATTATCACGACACCAACCAACTGAAGACAACACAGCGTTCTCCTACCTTCAAATCTGCTTTTAAAACATGCGATACTTTTGTTTCCATTGTAATAACGATATATAATCATATCTAATAAATGGAAATATAGAGGAAATACAACATTTAAATTATAAATATCGCTTACGGGAGGTTGGTATTCAGAGTTTGACAAACTGAAGGATTGCGCATCAACGGTTCCATATGTACTGCATTTTATAAGGTGTGTACATAATTCAACTGTCTTGACTGTTGAATTATGTACACACCTTATAAAATGCAGTACATATGGAACCGTAGATGCGCAATCCTTCAATTCGTCAAACTCTGAATACCAACCTCCTGTATGCGATATTTATCATTTAAATTTGGTATGTCCTCTATATTTCCATTTATTAGATATGATTATGTATCGTTATCACAATGAAAAAGAAACAAAAACGTATCGCATGTTTTAAAAGCAGATTTGAAGGTAGGAGAACGCTGTGTTGTCTTCAGTTGGTTGGTGTGATAATATGATGCCGTGTGCTAATTCAACAGTCAAGACAGAGGCGGGTGCCCAACCCCGAAAGGGGTTGAAATAGGGGAGCTATCCCCCCGCCAAAGGCGGCTTTCTAGGGCCTTTCCTAGCTGATGCTGAGAGGATTGGGTTCTAGTCATGTGGTGATGGGCTGGTCTATCAGAGTGAGAACTGAGCGATCTCTGCCATACCCATAGCTTACTCTGACTGTTCCTTTTAACTTATATATTTTCTAGATCTCAAGTGACGGCGTCTCTTCCGTGGATTGACCTCCCAATCTACCAAGATTGGAAGTCAAAGCGTCACATTTTTCCCTTGCCCCTCAGCTTTCCCTTCATAATTGCTGAGGGGCACAGGGCCCTGGGTGGGGCTTTGGTTTCCCGGGCGTTTCCGCACCCTCCTCAGCTCCCCGCCATGGAGTGGCTTCGGTCACCCAGGCTTTATTGTGGTCGGCGGGGAGGGTTCTGTGGGGCACTCGGTTATGGCCTTGGAATTGCTCGGGGCCTTGGGGCTGTTCGGCCAGGCAGCTTGGGGAACAACAACAACAACAACAGTCAAGACAGTGCATGAGTAACCTGGTTTATTAAAATGACTACCTCACACTATTTACTAATACATTGATAACTAGGGCATTACAGAGGAGAGTTCACGGTGACGTAGACACGCTTTCATAGTTAATATTGTTGAGAAAGGCTCGCATAGCCTACTCGTGGAGTTTAACTGATCGCGTAACAACCCTGCCTAACTATATTATTCTCTAATAATCCTTTTCCTACTGGTCGATCAAGAGCATGTTATGGTTAATAGATCTACCCGAGTGACTACATTAAAACACCTACAGTAGGAGTCAAAATGTGTGGCACGAGAGGGACCACGCCACCTAATTTGGCTAAAATCGTTTAGCTCCGGTTATCCCATTATAATTTGCCAGGATCCCGGATTTTTTTCTGGCTGGCAATATCTGGCACCCTTCCTTAGGCCTGCGAGCAATGGTATAATAAATTAAATAAATCATCCTTCCAGAAGTTCCAGTGCCCGTATGACTCCCTTAGGTGGAGGCTGTGTTGCACTTCTTTCTGACCCATGCGGCCCTCTCCTGCCTTACCGCCGCCTACATTTTGCCCTCTTACACCACCATGCCTGGGACTAGCTGGCTCTCTGAATACAAGATTGCAGCCATAGCTGAGCTAAGTAAGGCAGGCTTAAGCAACAAGGCTATCTCGCAGCAGACCGGAGTATCACTGAGAAGTTTGCAGCGGTGGGCCAAGAAAGTTTGCGATGCCGGTACAGCTGATCTCCAACTTCAAAAGAGCTCCGGCCGCTCACTCAAGATCACCAAGCGCACTTTGAATCCTATCAAGCGTCAAGTGGAGGCTAACACTAGGTTGACAGCGAGGGAAATCAAGCAAAACAACCCTGCTTTGTTGTGAAAAACTGGTTCCGTGAACAGAACATAAGGTACATTGAGGACTGGCCAGGAAATTCGCCAGATATTAACCCAATTGAGCACTTGTGGGCCCTAATGAAACACCAGCTCAGGGGTAAAGAAGTGAAAAGTGTGCCCCAGCTGCAAGCTCATATCCTGGATATTTGGGACAACTTCAGCCCTTCTCTCCTTCAAAACCTCGCAGCAGGTGTTCCTAGGAGGCTTAAAGCTATCAAGAAGGCTCGTGGATGGAATACTCGCTATTAAATAAATGAATAAGTGAAGGTGAGAGTTTTGTTTATACCTTGTGTATTACTTTACTAATACTCTTTGACATGTACAAACGGGTGGGCCCCCCTGGGGGGGCCCCCTAGGGGGAGCGCCACAAATGTTGACTCCTGGTGTATATGTTGATAACTTAAAAGGCAGGAAAAAATAATAATGCGATATTAGGCACTCCTTACATAGGGAATGCCAGCTTATAATATATCAATACCTTAGAATTACTATGTAATATACCGGTATAATTAAATTTACATAAGACAGCCTAACAATTACTCGGTAATGTCTACATAAAAAATGCATAGCCTAAGGCTATATGAACTATAGTATATAAGATGATTTTTCAGTCTGCAATCGGCGATGAAATGCTTGGTAGACTACTAATTGCACATTTTAATAGAAAAACGCTATGCATATTCATGTTATCTAGAATAATTTGTACCCAATGATATAATTATATATGTAGCCTATGTGGGTTTTAGTTTCTAACTAACCTACAGTAGAGAAACCTATCCCAGTTTATGGTAATCTATCCTGTAATGTACAGTATAGCATTACTATTAAAACGTTCACTATTTAATTCCAACGAATATATGTATAAACACGAATTAACTAATAAAACTCATAATTATGATACCTTAAAACTAATCTGCTGGTATTATGTAAAAGAAATAGTGGGTGAAGCCTAAAGAGGCTGTAGTAGGCTATAGCCTAATACTAAACAGTGTATCCTGCATGAAAATGCTGCATCGGAAGTCAATTAAAGACATCTGTTGCAGTTATAATATCACTGTGTTGGCATAACATGTTTCCAAGGTCACACATATAAAATAAAACCTTCACAATTGTAAATGACATTATACGGTACCCCGACAGTTTTGGCAATGTTTTCCGTCTTTCGTGAAGCTGTTTAATCATATTTTCGCAAACGTTCGTATTAGCCTAGATATATTTATTTACGCTGTGTACTTCGACAGATTAGGTATTATTTCGTTAAAGTGAAGACAATTGCTTAGCATATCATAATATAACGGTAGGCTAAATACCAATGCTAACTGATTGATCTTACTACAGGTTGGCGACTTTTGGCCAATGGTTATCGATCACGATCGAAGACAGTTGGTTGCCATGATTGATATCGGAGCAACACAATTTAGGTAACAGAATCTAAGAACAGATTGCCAAGATTGCAGTTGGTTGGCCAGATTAGTGTACGTGTGATAGCCCTTTTACTTTGGCCAGCTGTAAACGTGACACCACTGTATGGCAAGCAACACTGCGGGAAGTACTTATAAAAACAATACCTGCGCCGGTGTCCCTATAGAGGTCTTTATTGTTACGTCATACAAGCATGGGGCTTAGGAAGCAATATTATGTTAGGATTGGGGGTGGGATATGTCTTTGGAGGGTAGTATCAATTATTGGGAAGGGGTCTGGGTTGACTCATCCCTTCCCTGTGTTACTATTAATGTGGGACAACAGTGAACATCATCCCATGTTGAAGATTAGCAATTTTGCCTTCGGTGTTTTGAAAAATAATCTCTGAATACAATGTATACTGCGACATGTCAATTTCCTCCCTTTAAGGTGATGTAATAATTATTTGCGTAAGTGAGAATAGTTAAAATTCACATCCTAATCACCGTTTTAAATAGATAATGGTATGGCTTTAATTGTTTAAAATGTCGCGGTTAATTATCCCTATAAAAGGCTGTTGCATCAGACGCTAACTCCGCCCACCGAGCTTAGTCATACAGAGTTGCCAACTTAGCTCGTTCACAGCTAGTTTTAAGATATATTTGATCCTACCTTGTGGCGTATTTTTAATAGATTGAGGCATGAAATATAGTAGTTTTATAAATATATAGAGCATTTTGGTTATGTTTTAAACATATTACCATTAACAGTGATATTCAAGCAATTATACTATCTAGCGTCTTTGGATATTTGTTGCGCAGCATCTGCGATAGATGTGGTAACGCTGCTCCTCTCCCTCCCCCGACCACACGTGCACGTGGGAGAAGTCATGGTGTAATTATGCTTGTGTTGTATAGTGTTTTTCGTTGTTCGCGGCGGTATTATCGGCGGTAAGTGCGAGTGTATGGTGACAAGGATAAGACTAACGGTTGGGAGGAGTCTCATTACAAGGGATTCCTTGGTGGAGACGTAATAAAGGAAGGAAGAGCGGGCAGTCTGTCTTCTCCACGCGTGCCATCGCAGAAGGTTTGTATCAAGTTTCTTGAAAGATTGATTCCTTGATTTGTGTCATTATAGCATCTTCTATATATATAACCGTCGTTTACTTTTGTGAATAGTCTTGAGTGTTTAGTATTGAGTTAAGGTGCACAGTAAGGAGGTTCTGAGTTAGGGTTAAATGGGGTTTGGTTTGTTCATATTTAGGCTTTATCCCCGTCCAGTAGCTGTACAGTAGGGAACCATAATACGTGTGCACCCATTTGATTATTGGAACCTTTAGCCCATGCAGTACCGGTTACATCGTTTTCAGTATATTCTGGCAACTATTAGACGGTTTTATTCAGCTCAGGAAGGGTATTTACCCGTTCAAATATTACAATAGCCTATTTCCGTCCTAAGCTTCATAAAATCGTCTAAATGCAGCTTAAATATAAGCAAAAAGACGTCGCCGGTACTGTAAGGGTTAAAATCAACTAGGCTACTGAAGCGTCTGTGATAAGGCCTATGTTAATTATTGGGTATTGTCTCGTATGGGTAAAATATAGATTGAATAGGCCTAGGTGCGTTCCGTATTTATATTATGGTGTCAAACCGGGACACATTGGTTTCAATATTTGAATGAAAATTGGAAGGAATGCAGATAAATTCACAGGGAATTGAATTGTATCTTTTTACCATTTTATCAATTCCAAGGATATATTACCAGTGACGTTTTTTTTTATTTAATTTTTAGCAACGTTTAGAAGATTTTATGAAACTTAGTACATTTGGTAGCTAAAAGGAATAATTGGGATAGTCTGTAGCCTTATAACCGGTAGGCATTCTTCCTAAGCTGAATAATATCGTGTACTAATCGCTAGAATATTATAAAAGGATGCCGTCGGTACAGAAGGGGTTAAGAACCAAGATTTGGCTGAGTATGGGAAGGAATGCAGGTAAATTAACATGAAATTGACCACTTGCGAGTATTCGTTCTATAAGGAAGTTGGAGCCATAAACATCGATATTAAACAGAAATGCAATAATAATGTAGGTTTTCTAATGGATAAACAATAGGCTATGTTGAAATGTTTTTTATGTATTTATATAAGCATTACAACCGCAATTTAGGTGATAATTCTGTTAATTATCGATGTCTACAGCTCCAACTTCCTTATTGCCTGAAACTCGCATGTGGCCAATTGCTTTGTTGTTCACCATTTTATCTCTGCCAAAGACATATTCAGAACCATAAAGCATAATATTAACGTAGTTTGTTTAAGGCACTCTACTATTAGCTTGGGTTTGAATAGCCTCTTGTTTTATTTTTATTTCAGGCAAACTGGTGGATTTAGACATTTTGCACATCACACTTTACCTGCTAGTATCTTGATCGGCTGTATTTTCTGTATTTTCGAGTGATTGGAAATAAGAAAACTGTTCTAACGTTGCACTACTTCTGTTTTTGAAAAATGCAAATCAAAGGCTATAGGTTATAGACACGCAGACATGGATACCGAAGAAAATAAGAATATATTATTTAGCCTATATATTTAATTGCATACGGTATATTTCTGGAATATGAGAAGTGTGACGCCTATTACAATATCCTATTTGACCATAGACAATTTCGTTTAACTTAGGGGGATATTCTATTTTTTATGAATTTCACCACAACACCAAACACCTCCAATGAAATTAATGACAGCATATAAAAATCCCACCAAGAGGATTATAATATATATAATATATATAATAGATATAATATATAGTATAGGATATAATATAAAGTATACTGTAGGACTCATGGGTGTCGAACGAAAACAGAGTCCATTATTTGTAGTCTTTATTAGGCCTAAGTATTATATGTTTTCACCAACCAACTTTACTTCTAAACTCAATTAATGAAATTAACAAATACAGATCCCAAGGTTAAGGCCTTTGATATTGATATTGATATTGATTTGGTATTGATAAATACGCTCAATGTAATGAAAATAACACACACCGAAATTCCGCGTACTTATGCATTACGCTATCAAGACAGTTAAAGATTGAATTATGGTTTATAGTTAAAATTATGTGTTTGGAAGTGCTAAAATGGCCAACACAATGCTATTTCATGTTAATTTTATTGCATTCCTTCTCATATTCACTCAAGTCTTCAAACAAAATTGCTACAGTTGCCACCCTGCTCACTCACAACTAGGACTCGCCCTGGTTGGTGGACTTGCCCCGCCCCGAACTCGTCCCATGTATATATCCCAGACACGATTTTTGATACCGGTAGTTTCTTTTCCATATTAATCTTTACTGATGCTAAGCTAACCAACCTAATCTAACCTAATCTACCTAACCAAGCTAACCAACCCAATCAACCTAACCTATAATAGTAACTCTAGCCTACCGGTTGTTCCCTTGCCTACCAGCTGTTATGTTTTTACTTCATGTCCCTTATAATGGATTTGCGGTTTCGTCTGATTGCGTGGTCTGCCACAAACGGTTTTGTTGGTGCTTCGGAAGGACACGGGGGAGCGCCTAAGCTAAACATAAAAACTAGCTTAGATGAGCGTAGCTTTGCTACGAATTTTCAGGAAGTGATTGACGGAATGGTTAAGGATTAACCGAAACTATGCGCACACCAGGACATTTTCGAGCTTACATGAAAATTCCCTGCCGTTTGCCACGGGTCGCCCAGAAGGGGGGGGGGGGGGGGTGTCTCTCTCTCTCTCTCTCTCAATTGTCTAGCATTCTAATATTTCAAATACATTCTCGATTTACCATTTAGAAAACATGTAAATACACACTTGCTGTCAAAAACTACATGTACCGGTAACTACAAGAACATATGTAAAATATGACATGTATTGTACCGTATGTATTTATTACAAATTACTAATATATTGTATTTGTTTAGCTCTACTAATGCTTCTGCTTAACAGACCCGGCCAAAATTTGATTGTTTGTATTAAAATAGTTAAAATTGGACTTCATAGGCTATCGACCTTTCTGGATTATTAACCAACACACCGTAAGTCAAGCATAGAGTCCTTTTCGAGAACTCCAGTCCCTTGTGTATAATATATATATATATATATATATATATATATATATATATATATATATATATATATATATATATATATACGGTATATATATATATATTTTGTTTTTCTTCAGCTACTGCTCTTTACTATTTCATCTTGTATAATGCTAGTCTTTCATATTATGACTGCCCGTTTTTGTGAATGTGTGGGTTTTGTGTGTGAGCGAGAGAGAGTGAGTGAGTGAGTGAGTGAGTGTAGCAGGTATTGATCAATAATATTCAAGGTCATTGACGGAAGACTTTTATGGGTAATATCGATCCCATCTTTCCATGGGAACTTGTTGCATTTGGGTGTATGGCGCTAGGATGACGAATATTGAGTGGAAATTGCAGGAAAAGCCCGACTCGCCGCAATAAAAGAGTATGCCCTGCACGAGTTTGTAACCCTTCATAACAGCTTAGGTGATGTAAGTGCTGATTATTGAATAACAGCTTATTAACGAGCACAGGTAGATGTGGTCGCCCCCTGGCAAAGGTGGAACTGTTCCGGTCAAGTAACCTGGCTCTATTTATAATATTTGGAAGCAAAAGCCATGGTTGGTCTGGTCATCCCTGGGATTCCGTAGATGGTTTGATGGTTTCAAGCTCACATGTACCGGTATTGCTCCGTAGGTTATGCCGTAACTACACTACCGCCTCCGTTTGACAACGAAATCGGGTTAAAAATCTCAGGATTCATCACGATTTCCAGTTCCTGGGAAGTCGACACATGGTTCTTGTAGGTGGGAATTGGGCTTAAGGAGTAGAGCTGAACAGGGCGAGTTCGCGGGTCCAGTTCACCATAACGGGGCGAGTTCGTCGTACAAGTGCTGTGCGAGTTGTTAGCCTATGGGGGCGACATCTACAGTAACCTATATGAATTAGCTTTAATAATTATATAGGCCCTAGTAAAATGGCTGCTTATTTTACTTAGTTTTGATTGACACTAATTATACTTATTTATATTTGGATTGGTCGTTTTTATTCCTGATACGCAGCAAAGGTGAAGATGTGCGATAACTACACTATTTGGCTGACGATGTTGGCAGTGCTGCTAGTGTTGGTCGTGTTGGCAGTATTAGTAGCCTAGTGTTGGTAGTACTAGTTGGCCGTGTTATTGTTTGTATTGTTGTTGGTGATGGTAGTATTCGTTGTTGATGGTGGTGCTACTGATAGTGTTGTAGTAGGGGTGTGACTATGCTTGGTTATAATCATGTACTGTACCCATTCGTCCCTCCTTACCCTGGCTCCGAGATTGTTGTTGGTGGTGGTGGTGTTATTGGTAGGGTTGTTGGTGGTGGTGGTATTGATGATGATGATGATGGTGGTGTTGGTGGTGTTGTTGATGGTGATGGTGTTAATGATGATGTTGTTGGTGGGATTGTTGATGGTGTTAATGGTGTTGGTGATATTGATGATGGTGTTGTTGATGGCATTGATGTTGGTGTTGTTGATGGTGTCGGTGTTAATCGTGTTGGTGGTAATGTTGGTGTTGGTGATATTGTTGATGTTGGTGATGACGATTTTGATGGTGATGTTATTGTTGGTGGTGTTGGTGCTAATGTTATTGTTGAAGAAGGTGCTGATGGCGATGTTGTTGGGTGTTGTTGTTGGTGTGGGTGATGACGTTGTTGATGGTGATGTTATTGATGGTGTATGAAATTGTTGGTGGTGGTGTGGTTATTATGGTTAGGCCTATTAGGGGTAGGTTTATGTTGTTAGTCGTGAGGATTAATTGTGTAAATCTGTGTTGGTGGTGTAATGGTTTAGATGCTTATGTTCTGGGTGTGGTGTCCTAGTTCGAATCCCAGGAGGATCATATGCTTTCATGTTTATTCTAGTGCATTGGAGTTTGTAATAGAGGATTAATGTTAAGAACGGGGTGTTCCTTAATTGCTTGATTTTCTTTGTATTCCTTTGCAAACCAACACATAAAATGCAAAAGACGAAACTGATATGAATAAATAGGAAAACCATTGTTGCTATTATCATGATTGCTTCTGGTTGGCTTTTCTAGTTAACCCCTTCTGTACCGGTGCCGGCTATATAGCTATATTCTAGCTATATCTAGACGATTTTGTGCAGTTTAGGAAGGCTTTGTGGTTGTAAAAAGGGTTAAGTGTGATAGTTCGAAGCCTGGTGTTTGCTGGAGGCCCTTTTTAAATTGAATACGATCCTCTAATAGCCAGAAGTAAGTTTAAAAGGACGGCTTGTGGTTGTAAAAAGGGTTAAGTGGGATAGTTCGAAGTCTGGTTTTTGCTGGAGGTCCTTTTTAAACTGAAAACAACCGTCTAATATTAGCCAGAATCAAGTTAAATGGACGGCACCGGTATTGAAAGGGTAAATTCGGTATGTTTTAATATTTTTGAATGACCTTGCCCATTGCTTACTGTTTTAATCCCTTGAAGCTCTGACGCATTTTAGCAGTATATTTTGGCTATCATTAGACGATTGTATGCAGCTTAGGAAGGATCTGTGGGTGTTAAAAGGGTAAAGAATCTCTCAAGACTTCCATAATTATACTCTTCTTAATCTGAATAAAATCGTCTAATAATTACCAGAAAACAAAACAGAAATGCGCATTGGAGCTTGAAAGGGTTAATGTTTGTCAAGGAGCCAGTCAATCAATCAATCAATCAATCAGGGTATCTATCTGTCTTCTGTCTCTTGGATGTCTGAGAGTTTGTATGTACTCTCTCTCTCTCTCTCTCTCTCTCTCTCTCTCTCTCTCTCTCTCTCTCTCTCTCTCTCTCTCTCTCTCTCTCTCTCTCTCTCTCTCTCTCTCTCTCTCTCTCTCTCTCAATATATATATAAATAAATAAATATTGGTCATTAAGTCAAGTACCCCCCCCCCCCCCACACACACACAATCACCCACTCTCTCTCTCTCTCGCTCTCTTTCTCAATATATAAATAAATAAATATAGGTCATTAAGTCAAGTACCCCCTCACACACACACACACACACACACTCTCACACTCAGACTCTCTCTCTCTCTCTCCAACGTCTTATACCTTCCATTACCTTCCCCCCCCCACCCCCACCCCACAGTCATTAGCCATGTTTGCTAGTGCCCAAAACAAAGCCTCAGAGCAGGTTGGGGGCGAGGGGTTAGAGGGAGGGGGGGGGGGGGGGGGGTTTAGAGGGCTTTCTTCTTGTCAATCCTCCATATACAAAGCTCCGTATGGTGTACAGGTGGCCAAATAAGTCGTGTGTCCGCTGTCATTACGTTTTACTCGCTGTATTAATGTCTGTCGGATGTTGAATTTAGGTTGTGTATAGATAGGAACATGTTTGTATATCTCACTCGAAACGATTAAATAGGCCTAATGCTTAGATAGTGCTGATGCCAATTATAGCTCGAAATATACTTGGTACTGCGACATCACTTATTTGGCCGACTGTACAGTTTGCCACATCAGTCTGGTCTCCGTTGTCATTACGTTTTGCTCGCTGTATGCTGTATTAATGTCTGTCGGATGTTAAATAGGGTGTGTAAAGGTAGGAACATATTTGTATATCTCACTCGAAACCACGAATTAATGCTTAGATAGTGCTGATACTAATTATAGATCGAAATATACTTCCTGCTGCGACATCACTTATTTGGCCGACTGTACCTCGTGATCCGTTGCTCTAGTCCATATCATGCTTAGTTAGTTATAGGTTAAAATAGGACTTCAGAGGCTATCAACCCTTCTGGATTATTAAGCCAGCACACTGTAAGTCAAGAATGGCGTCAGGACTGGAGCCTCTTTTCGAAAACTCCAGTCCCTTGTATATTATGCTGTGCCTAAACAGGTGGGCAAATAAGTCGTGTGTCCGCTGTCATTACGTTTTACTCGCTGTACGCTGTATTAATGTCTGTCGGATGTTGAATTTAGGTTGTGTATAGATAGGAACATGTTTGTATATCTCACTCGAAACGATTAAATAGGCCTAATGCGATAGTGCTGATGCCAATTATAGATCGAAATATACTTGGTGCCGCGATGTTTTGAAATATTCCATTTCGGTACGGTATAGCCAGGGGAATATATTGTATACCGGTATTTCACAAGTTTAATTCATATAATATCAGACTACCTAATCATAACACTCTTCAATGTCCACTCATATCTTATTTGCATCATTATTGGCCCTCATGTTTACCCTCATTAGTTTTCAGTTGTTTTGACATTGGGGATTTTAATACCTTTCGTCACACATATTTGTCAGTATTACGACCTTGCGTGCTATTTAGGTGTCATTTGCAATTTAGGAGGCGGGACATTATAATACCGGTACCGAAAATTGTACAAATATATCCATTTCTCCTGACTGAGCCATTAACAACGTACTAATGACCGTCTCAAGTATCACCCACCACTCACTTACTCACCTTAAGTCATATAATTAGCCTCGTAGTTCCAACCTCCTGCGCAATATTTATCTACACCGATCACGCGATATGGTGTGTGTGTGGGTGTGTGCGTTATTTTGTTTGTCTATGTGAGTGAGGGAGACAAAAGGCAGAACTGCCTGTAGCGAGTGCCTCCCCCACAGTTGAAAGAGTGACAGGGCGTACATCAAGGGACGTTCGAGCCAAAATGCCTGGACACACGGAGTTTGAAGCAATTTAAGTCATATAAAGAGGGAAAGACTGATTCTGGGAGAGAGTTCCAGAGCTCAGCTGCTTAATAGAAGAAGGATTGGGAGTATCGTTTCTTTCTTGAGTTGGAGAGTTGCACTGAGTGTGTGTGTGTGTGTGTATGTGTGTGTGTGTGTGTGAGTGTGAGTGAGTGAGTGAAAGTGAGAGTGAATGTGAATGTGTGTCTGTGTCTGTGTATGTGCGTGAAAGAGAGTGAGAGTGTGTGTGTGTGTGTGAGAAAGAAAAAGAGATAATGTGTGTGTGGGTGTGTGTGAGTGAGTTTGTGTGTGTCTCAGTGTGATTGTGTGTGGGGTGGGTGTGTGTGAGTGAGGGTGTCTCAGCGTGATTGTGTGCGGAACCGTTTATAGCTGCGGTTGTGGACGGCCATTGTTCACTTCCTCACCCTATAAACTCCGGTGTTCCTCAGGGCTCTGTCCTATCTCCTATTCTCTTTCTAATTTTTATAAATGATCTCCTTAACTGTACCTTAATTCCCATCCATTCATACGCAGACGACTCAACCTTACACTACTCCATTTAGTTTTTTTTCAGAACGCCCCAGCCAGCAATCCCTCAACGACAAACGTATGAAGCCATAGAAACTCTTAAATTCTGATCTAAAATACTATTTCCAATTGGGGCAGAGAAAACCTTGTTAACTGTATATGCTTCCAAAACCCAATTTCTCCTCTATCTATCTACCCGTCAGGATCTCCCAGCGGACTATCCCTTATTCTTCAACAATACAAAAAAAATCAACCCTTCATCTTCTCTCAATATTCTTGGTGTCTCTTTTTCTTCTGCTCTCATTTGGAAGGACCATATTACCAGTCTTGCTAAGGCAGCCTCCCAGAAGCTGGGTGTGCTCAAACCGCCTTAGGGGGTTCTTTTCCCCTGCACAGCTTCTTGCTCTGTACAGGGGCAATAGTGCGCCCTTGTATTGAGTATTGTTCACATGTGGTGGGGAGGTTCCTCTCAACCCGCTCTCCTGGACAAAGTTGAAAGGAAAGCCTTTCGTGTCATTAACTCCCGTCCACTCACCAACTCTCTGCAAATCTCTCTCTCTCCGCCGCAATGTTGCATCTCTCTCGCTATTCTATCGCTACTGTAATAATCAGTGTTCCTCACAGCTATCCAGTGCATACCACCATCCTTTACGTAGGGCACGTGGTACCCGTCCTTGCAACTCAATCCCACCACCTACTCTGTGCAACTCTCCAACCCAAGAGTGGAAACGTTACTCTCAAACTTTCTTTCTACTCAACATCTGAGACTCTGGAAACTCTCTCCCAGAATCAGTCTTTCCCTCTTCCTATGACTTAAAAATTGCTTCAAACTCCGTGTGGTCCAGGCTTTTTGGCTTCGAACGTCCCTTGATTTTGGCCCTGTCACTCTTTCAACTATGGGGGAGGCACTCGCTATAGGCAGTTATGCCTTTTGCCTCCCTCAATCACATAGAAAAAAAAAAAAAAAAAATATGAGAGTTGAGATAATGTTACAAGGTTTCAATTACCGATCGTTGTTGCAATGGACTGCTGTTGGAGATGGCTGCTAACTGCCTAGTATCTATCGCTAAAATTAATATATCGTTATAACTGCTACCGATACCATCTTAAGGGGAGATGGGTCGGTTTTCTAGATCCCTTTCTCCCTCATTAACTCCATTAGTTTGGTGATCTTAAGACCTTCCACCCCATTTCCTTGTCAATATTAAGACCTTTCGTGCTATTTAGGTGTCGATTTTTTTTCCCTGGCGAACGATAGTGAGCCTGTAATCGCGGGACATTTTTCTACCGAACAATGTACAAATTAATCTAGAAGAGGGATCTAATTGATGTTTTTTTTTTAAAGTTTGATGGAGGTCTAGGTAGGAAACTAGAAACATTAAGGGGAGGTTTTTAGTTTGGTCTCTAGATATCCGTCAAGCTTAAGAATACACCCCCTTGAGCCCCTTTCAAGATAAATTTGTACATTTTTCGGTAGAAAAATGTCCCGGCTGAAAGCCGGTTCCTCTTAAAAAACAGGCTCGCTTTCGCTCGCCAGGATAAAATCGACATCTAAATGGCACGAAAGGTCTTAAAATTAACAGAAATGGGTCGAAAGTTCTTAAAATCGTCAAAATAATGTGGCGAACGTCTTAAAATTAGAAAAGCAATGGGGCTAAACATGAGGGAGAAAGTGGTCAAGAAAAAAGTCCCTCAAGTGGATATCTCCCCTTGATAATACATGAACAAATCGACCAAAAGTTGAATCATCCCCCCATAAAAACAGTGATCCTTCCTTCTCTATCTATCTATCTATCTATCTATCTATCTACTCAGGCCCAATCCCCACTTTTCTTATTTTTTTTCTCTATCTTA
Source organism: Paralithodes platypus (assembly GCA_032716605.1). Classification (NCBI taxonomy): domain Eukaryota; kingdom Metazoa; phylum Arthropoda; class Malacostraca; order Decapoda; family Lithodidae; genus Paralithodes; species Paralithodes platypus. The sequence goes on along the minus strand of CM064521.1, from coordinate 58,161,527 downwards.
TAAAAAGTTGTCTAAGCCAACGATACCTTGTGGATAGTTTGTTCACTTGTTAATTATTTATAGACAAGACATTAGCCAGCAGGTGTATTTTGAACAAAGAGTCAGATTACACCTTACACTATGGAAGTTTAGCTAGCCAAACCAAGCCAAGCAATTTATGTAAGGTAACTACATAAGAGACAAGTGAACAATCAGCTCTTTTAAGGGGGGTCACCTGTTTTGTTTCTTTTTCTCTCCTTTTTCTCTCTTTCTCTGGCTTGTATCCATTCGGCCCCATTCAGCCAACTGTTTTAAGACGTTTATCCCCATCCAGGTGTCGATTTCTTCCTGACGACCGATAGCGAGCCAGCATTGTTTGGAGAAATCCGGCATCGCTGGAGACATTTTTCTGTCGAAAAATTACAAATTTAGCCTGTTGTCAATTTTGTTTAAAACAAATATGCTTTCTCGCTACAGCTCGCCAGGAAAACAATTGACACCTGAATGGGGATAAGCTTCTTAAAACACTAGGCTGAACGGGGCCGAATGAATACAAGCCAGAGAGAGAGGTGGTGGCCGGGAAGCTATGGGTGGTTGCGTCCGGTTGCAGCCAGTCTGTGGTGGCCTGACGGAACAAACTGTTTATACCAGCACGCTCACGATCTTGGCCGAAGGGTAGGATTACAACCAAGTGCAAAACAGAGAAAGGAACGGACAACATTCGAGTACGGATTTCTCCATACAATGCTGGGTCGCTATCGCTCGCCTGGTAGAAATAGAGACCTGGATGGAGATAAACGTCTTAAAACATTAGGCTGAATGGGGCCGAAGGGATACAAGCCAGAGAAAGAGAGAGTAGGAGATAACAAAAACAGGTCGTGAGCGTGTTGGACTGTTGGTATACACAGTTTGCTTCGTCAGGTCCCCACAGACTGGCTGCAACCGGACGCAACCACCCATATAGCATCCCAGCCACCACCTTAACCCTTTAACCGCTTCTGTACCGGCGAGGTCTTTTCAATTGTATTCTAGCTATATTAAGACGATTTGGTGCGGTTTAAGAAGGGTATAAGGTACCGGTAGCTAAAACGATGAATTGAGATTGTAGCCTTTTAATTGGTAGACGTCCTTCCTAAACTGCATAATATCGTCTAATAGTTGCCTGAATATAATGAAAGGAAGTCGCCGGTACAGAAGGGGTTAACGCACACGACGTCATTTGCGCCCTTTCTGGGATACTTAACCCTTTCAAGCTCCAATACGCATTTCTGTTTTGTTTCCGGGTAATTATTAGACGATTTTATTCAGATTAGGAAGGGTATATGGAAGTCAGAGGGTTGATTGAGAGAGACTTTACCCTTTTAATACCCACAGATCCTTCCTAAGCTGCATAAAATCGTCTAATGATAGCCAAAATATACTGCTAATACGCGTCAGAGCTTCAAGGGGTTAAAAGTATGTGTGACCATCAGGGGTGTTTAGAAACCTTTAGTTTAGTTACTTCATCCTCTGCAGTTGTCTTTGAGTTAGCTGTGGGCAGAACACTAATATTGGAGAGGTAATTATAACGACCTAGATGTGTGTGATTTTTGTTTTTGTATATTTTGTTTTTATGTTGTGTTGTCCCGGTTCGGGCTCTGTCTCGAGTCCCCCCCCCCCCCCCCCCCCACACACACAAAGGGGGGGGGGGTATGTGCCAGAGTAGATAGATAGATAGATAGATAGATAGATAGATAGATAGATAGAATTGTGAGATTAAGAGAACTCTACTTCTGAATGCTAAATGGCAACCCCCGAGTCCACGGGATAGCGAGAGGGTTAACATGCAGACCGACATTAGAAGTACAGTCACTCATAATTATAAATGTGTGGACTACATACCTATTTCTAATTATGGAAGTATATGTCTGGAAACGAATGAATATATTCGTCTATTTATCTACTGCAAAACTATGATTACTATTTAATGATAAGCAAGCTCCATCCGAAACACAATCCAGATAGTTATAATGGCATAGCGGAAAAACACATATGGGGTCCACGAATTAATAAAAGTTACTGTACAATCGGTGGTATTAAGTGTTGTCATAGATTCCAGTGGTTTTCGCTCAAGAAGTGTTATTGGTATCTTTATAGTTACTTGGAAATTTGCTTATCCCTCATAGTAATTAGTCAGTGTCCGAAACTTTGTGAAATATCTGACAACACTTGTTAACCTCGACCGTACAGGCGAGGTATAACTATCACTTTATTTGAGGGAACACTCACACTGCCCATATATATATATATATATATATATATATATATATATATATATATACTTCCGCTCTGCTGTTCTATATTTTCACTGATGAGTTACATTTCTTTGGGTATGGCCTAGGTTGAAGTGATGAGAGTAAATATGGCTAGGTTATATTGGGAAATGTAGGATGTTTAGCACAATTAGTTATGAGATTTTAAGAAGTTTGCCGCATTAGTTTGGCGATTTTGAGACCTTTCGCTCCATTTCTTTCAATTTTCAGACCTCTCGTCCCATTTAGGTGTCGATTTTTACTTGGCAAGCGATAGCAAGTCTGTAATTTAGGAGGAACCGGCCAAATTTGTTCTACCGAAAAATGTACAAACTCATCTCTTATGGGTGTCTTCCGGGTGTCTTTCTAAGCTTCCTCTAGGAGTAGGGAGCGAACTAAATACCTCCCCTTAACCCCTTCTGTACCGGAGACGTCATTTTAACTAATTTGGCTACTATTAGATGATTTTATTCAGTTTAAAAAAAGCCTGCAACAATTAACAGGCTTCGAACTATCCCACTTGACCATTTTTACTACCACAGATCCTTCTTAAACTGCATAAAGTCGTCTAAATATAGCTAGAATAAAATGCAAAAGACGTCGCCGGTACAGAAGGGGTTAACTGCATACAACCATCTAGAATTAGCCAGAAACAAAGGCAAAAAAGGCGTCATCTCGTGCTGAAGGGGTTAAGTATTTGCCTTATATTGACGCTTTGGGTTCTCGGAGGGTTGGAGGGCGGAATATGTGTGTGTGTGACCGAGAGAGTGTAGTACCGTGCGGAGGGGCAGAGCTGGGTTGCAATAAACTCGCTTTGGGGCACTGGTCTCGCTTCGCTTTTGTTTGTTGGGGGGTCAGGAAGCCATTGTTTCGGGGTGCTGGGGTACGATAAGGGGGAGGGGGTGATAGGGGGCAAGAGGGAGGAGGGGGGGGGGGGCGATCTAGTGGGGGTGGGGTGGGGGATAGGGTTGATGCAGTTGGACGGGGGTGCGAATGAGGTTGATGGAAGGAGAGAGATAGATAGGTAGATAGACAGATAGATATATTAGATAGATAGATAGATAGATAGAGAGTGATAGAGAGAGAGAGAGGGGGGGGGGGTAAGGAGGCTGGGGTTTGGTGTGAATGAGATTTATGGGTCGTTTGTGTATCAATGTAGATCTCTCTCCTCTCGTCTCTCATCTCTCTCTCCTCTCGCATCGTCTCCTCTCTCTCTCCTCTCTCTCTCCTCTCCTCCTCTCTCTCTCTCTCTCGTCTCTCTCTCTCTTTCTCTCTCTCTCTCTCTCCTCTCTCCTCTCACCCTCCTCCTCTCTCTCTCTCTCCTCTCCTCTCTCTCTCACACACACACACACACACACACACACACACACACACACACACACACACACACACACGGGCGCCATGACCCCCCCCCCCTCTGGTGTCGATAAAAGGAGGAGCTGGTAAATAGAAAGGATATTAAGTCCTTCTTGGTCTCTGTGTGTGCGTGACAGACAGACAGACAGACAGAGTTATGCACATTTGACATAGATAACGTACAGTCGCGGACAAAAGTTTCTGTATACATTTTTGAGGGAGCAAAGATGTACACATTTATCTTGAAGGGGGTCTAGGGGTGATTTTTTAAGCTTGATGGAGGTCTAGGGAGGAAACTAAACAAATATATGAAAATATATATATAAATGAGCAAATTAAGGGGAGATCTCCACTTGAGGGATTTTTTTCTGGACCCCTTTCTCCCTCATGTTTAGCCCCATTGCTTTTGATATTATAAAACGTTTGCCCCATTAGTTTAGCGATTTTAAGAACTTTCACCCCATATTAAGACCTTTCGTGCAATTCAGGTGTCGATTTTATCCTGGCGAGCGATAGCGAGCCTGTAATTTAAGAGGAACCGGCCTTTGGCCGGGACATTTTTCTACCGAAAAATGTACAAATTTATCTTGAAAGGGACTCAAGGGGGTGTAATTTTAAACTTGATGGAGGTCTAGGGAACAAACTAAATACCTCCCCTTAATACGCCCATCCCCCTTAACCCCTTCTTTACCGGTGATGTACTTTTCATTGTATTCTGGCAACTATTAGACGTTTTTGTTCAGCTTAGGAAGGATGTTTACCCATTAAAAGGCTACAAACTACTTCAATTAATCGTTTCAGCTACCATACATCCTTCTTAAGCTTCATAAAATCGTCTAAATATAGCCAGAATAAAGCTAAAGAGACGTCGCCGGTACAGAAGGGGTTAAAGTTAACAGTACCATGATCTCTGAAGTATAATATTACTGGAGATGAGAATGACGGGAAAGACGGCAGAAAGAAAATTAGAAGAGAATGGTAAATCAGATTAGGAAAGATTTAAGCGTGACTTGAGCGTGTGTTCAGTGCTCACTCACCCTACCTCACCCTTGACCCCCACGCCCACTCCTCCCTTACTCTCTCCTCTCTCCTCTCCTTTCTCCTCCTCTCCTCTCAAATCTCTCATTTCTCTCACCACAACTCTCTCTCTCTCTCTCTCTCTTTCACACACTCACACCTCTCTCTCTCTCTCATTCTCTTTCACACTCACCTCTCTCTCTCTCTCTCTCTCTCTCTCTCTCTCTCTCGTAGTGTATTCATGGGGACAAATCTAGAAGTTGTGAGAAAGCCTAGCTAGCCTGTTTTTGTTTTTACCCCTTTCTCCCTTATGCTTAGCCCCATTAGTTATGAGGTTTTAAGACGTTTGCCCCATCCGTTTGTCGAAAAGACTTTTGCCCCATTTGTTTGTCAATATTAAGACCTTTCGTGCCATTTAGGTGTTGAATTTTCCTGGCGAGAGATAGCAAGTCTTTATTTAGGAGGAACTGCTCTTCGGCCTCAACATTTTTCTACCAAAAAATGTACAAATTGATCTCGAAGGGGGGTCATGGGGGTGTATTTTTATAGCTTGATAGAGGTTTAGAGAGTAAACTAAAAAAAAATCCCTTTAATATTGCACACTCAGCCTAGGCCTACTTATTGTATGATTGTCCCCATACGGTGCCGTAGACATACCGGTACAGTATATACCATCTCCGTTACGCAAGTCCCTTTTGAGTTATGAGAAGTTTGGGTTCGGGTTTGTAACTCATATATATGCATATACAGTATCATAGACCACAGTAGATCTGGACTGGACACGAAAATGGAACTTTGCAGTAAGGGACCCAAAATCGGAGAACGAACCCCCAAGTTGGAGCTTCGAAATCGCGAAAATATCAATTTTTTGCGGTTTCTAGGTTTGAACTTGGGAGCTCGTTTTTCGATTTTGGGTCCCTTACTGCAAAGTTCCATTTTCGTGTCCAGTCCAGATCTACTGTGGTCTATGATACTATATATATATATATATATATATATATATATATATATATATATATATATATACACACACAGTATATAGGCCTATATATACGTACTATGCTGTATTAAAAAAAAAAAAATCTATGCGAGTGAGGGAGACAAAAGGCAGAACTGCCTGTGGCGAGTGCCTCCCTCAGAATTGAAAGAGTGACAGGGCCAAAATCAAGGGGAGTTCGACCCAAAATGCCTGGACACACGGAGTTTTAAGCAATTTAAGTCATAGGAAGGCAGTTTAAGGTTTATGCACAAGCCTACGATATATTATGCATTCTCGAATACTGCATATTAATCTAAGCATGTACGGTACTGTACATACTTCTCCCTTCTCCCTCATGCTTACCCCCATTAGTTTTGAGATTTTAAGACGTTTGCCCCATAAGTTTGTCGATCTTAAGACCTTTCGCTCCATTTCTATGTCAATATTAACAGATCCCTCCTGAGTTGCATACAATCGTCTAAATATAGCTAGAATAACATAACAGACGTCGCTGGTACAGAAAGGGTTAAACTCTCTCCACCGGTGCACGGCCATCCATAATCAATCATATTTATAAATTACATGCATAACCAAATCAGAAAACGAATGACACGCAGGGGTAACATCAATATTTCCACCGCCGCATATTTACACATTTTCCAGACGGATGAAAAACGTCGGGTTGATCAGCTACAATCAGTCAATCAGTCTCTACTTGCTGGATTTGGTTGTCAGACTGGCACGCACACGATGAAAATAATTGTGATTGAATCAAAGGCAATTGCTTACTGACAGCTAACCCATTCAGTACCGGTGCCGTTCTTTTGACTTTATTGTGGCTACTATTAGACGATTGTATTCGGTATATAAAGGGCCTCCAGCAATTAACAGGCTTCGAACTATCTCACGTAACCCCTTTTACGACCACAGATCTTTTTTAAACTGTATACAATCTTCTAAATATAGCTAGAACATTATTAAAAAGTCGTCGCCGGTACAGAAGAGGGTAAGGACTATTTACATCTATCTTTCCAAGTAATTTTACGTTAAAGACTGCACATATCATCCTTCATGTTTACCCAAATAGTTACTACATTTCTCCTACTCTCTCCACTACTTCCCTCTTTCCCTCCACCTCACCTCTTTCCCTTCACCTCACATCTTCCCTCCACTCCCACCTCTTTCCCTCCACCTCACATCTTCCCTCCACTCCCAGCTCTTTCCCTCCACCCCACCTCTTTCCCTCCACCTCACATCTTTCATCCACTCCCACCTCTTTCCCTCCACTACTTCCCTCTTTCCCTCCACCCCACCTCTTTCCCTCCACCCACATCTTTCCCTCCACCCACATCTTTCCCTCCACCCCACCTCTTTCCCTCCACCCCACCTCTTTCCCTCCACTCCCACCTCTTTCCCTCCACTCCCACCTCTTTCCCTCCACTCCCACCTCTTTCCCCCACTTCTCCCAAATTCTATGTTAGATTTAAGTCGGGACTGCTAAGTAGGAACCGCAAAGTGTGTGAAGTCTGTATATCTATGTAACTGGCCTCCCTTTCTTTCTCTCCACCTCTCTCCTCTACCACCCCACCTTTCTTTCTCCACTTTCATCCTCTATCTCATCGCCACCCCCACTCTCATCCTCCATCTCCCCCACCACCCACCCCCCCTCACTCTCATCCTCCATCACACCTCCTTTCTCCCCACCCACCACCCCCAGTTTCTTCGTCCATATATCCCCCACCACCCACCGCCACCACCACTTGCTCCCTCCATCTCACCCCCACCACCACCACCACCACTCTGTGCCTTCATCCCACCCACCACCTTATCACTCGTCTTGTTGTGATCGGGGCCGTGCTGGTAATCGCTCTAGTTGTCTCGGTCGCTGTACCCCAATCCTGTCCGGTCTATATTCAACACATTCTTGCCTTTCGGGGCGCTGGCAAAAACTGGCTTCTTCTTCGTCTTCTTCTTGCTTTGCTGGCTGACTGCTTGCGTTCCCTCCCTACCACCACCACCACCCCACCCTACCCCTCACCACATACCTATCTCTCTCTCTCTCTCTCTCTCTCTCTCTCTCTCTCTCTCTCTCTCTCTCTCTCTCTCTCTCTCTCTCTCTCTCTCTCTCTCTCTCTCTCTCTCTCTCTCTCTCTCTCTCTCTCTCTCTCTCTCTCTCTCTCATGTTACGTCTTGTCCTTTTCTATGACGCTGACCGTTTCTTTCATCCTTAACCGCTTCTTTTCCCATCCCCTATTCGAGCGGTCTGGTCCTATTAATTCAAAGGAAGGCAAGCAACAACAGACCTATTGGTCTTTACTAGGCTGATTGTAAAAGAAAAAAAAAAAGAAAAAAAAAGGCCACTGCCATCAACTTAAGGGCTTCAGCTCTAGAAAGACTGTGGTCAGAAAACATAATGTTAGTACTGTGTTAGGTACGATACTGAAACGGTCACATTACTCGGGCACAAACGCTGTCAGTCGGGGAATAGGGAAAGGTGGGAGGGGAAGGATAGGTGAATGGTGTTTAAACTGCGGACCTCAAAAGCAAGGCAGATAGTAACAACGACCACTATAACATTCACAATTGTTTACATGACCACAACTGAAGCACGCATAACGAATTCAGGGTTGCCAAATCAGGTTCGATATAGTAAATACATGCAGAAAATCGCTAGAAGAATGACACAATTGTTTACAATATCGCTCGTAAATGGCTCAAATTTACAGAATATCGCTACAATTCATGTCGCTAGATGTAAAAAATGGCCTATAGTTCGAAGTAAATACCTATACATCTAGCAGGATAGTAGCTAAATTGGCAACACTAAGAACGATGCTATTACCTAGCGAGTGGCGGCGGAAGGAAGGGTAGGGCCGAGTTCTTGTCTGTTATTACCTAGCGAGTGGCGGCGGAAGGAAGGGTAGGGCCGAGTTCTTGTCTGTTATTACCTAGAGAGTGGCGGCGGAAGGAAGGGTAGGGCCGAGTTCTTGTCTGTTAATACCTAGAGAGTGGCGGCGGAAGGAAGGGTAGGGCCGAGTTCTTGTCTGTTATTACCTAGCGAGTGGCGGAGGAAGGAAGGGTAGGGCCAAGTTCTTGTCTGTTATTCACCCTCCTTGTCTCCCTCACAGGCGATGTAGATACAAGGACTCCGCCAATATTCTGCTAAGCTCATCTCCCATTTATTAGTCTTCAATATCACGCAAGCACGCACACAAAACTGAGATTAACACACAACAATAAAATAATATCCACATATACAGTACATATAGGCCGGCGAGAATGGATGGTGTGACCGTGTGGGTAGCCTGGTAACTCCGAGTGACTGTGTGGGTAGCCTGGTAACTCCGAGTGACTGTGTGGGTAGCCTGGTAACTCCGAGTGACTGTGTGGGTAGCCTGGTAACTCCGAGTGACTGTGTGGGTAGCCTGGTAACTCCGAGTGACTGTGTGGGCAGCCTGGTAACTCCGAGTGACTGTGTGGGTAGCCTGGTAACTCCGAGTGACTGTGTGGGTAGCCTGGTAACTCCAAGTGACTGTGTGGGTAGCCTGGTAACTCCGAGTGACTGTGTGGGTAGCCTGTTAACTCCGAGTGACTGTGTGGGTAGCCTGGTAACTCCGAGTGACTGTGTGGGTAGCCTGGTAACTCCGAGTGACTGTGTGACTGCCTGGTAACTCCGAGTGATTCTAGTGAGCTGTGAAGGGGGGGGGGGGGGGGGGGGTGAGGGATGATAACCTAACTGTATCAAACTACCCCATCATTAACTATGTAACTCAAGTTCAGCGTATGTAGGAAACAATCTTAGAAAACAGTACACTAATAGGATATATAGTATATTTAACAACTTAAAAACGTGTCTGTGATATCGTATAATTGTATGATAATTGAGTGAATTAGCCCTACAAGTACAGTATGTTGGCACCCCTGTTCAACTGGACAGGATCACGGCAACAACCAAGCTTATGTTGCTCTTGCCATCGATAGAGTTCCTGAATAAATAATACACGTAAAAGGGAACAATTCTTCAAATTTAAGTTATCTTTTGTTATATTATTTTAAAAACGTAATTATTGCGGAATAATAACATATTAAAATGTAATTCAGCACCTGCATCCTAGCTAGATGTGCTTTTGTTTTCATCTACATTTGTCACTTTTCACAATCCTTCATTTACGAGCTTAAAATACTCCGCACGATGAACTAATACTTGAGCGTTTGAGCGTGTATTTACGTGACTCTCTCTCTCTCTCTCCCTCCCCCCTCTTTCTCTCACTCTCTTTTCAACCCTCACTCCCCACCCTTCCCTCTCACTCCATCCATCCATCCCTCTCTCTCTCCCTCTCTCTTCAACCCACCCATCCCTCTCCCTCTCTCCCACTCCCACCCTCTCACTCCCTCTCTCACCTCACTGGCCACTCAACCCGAAAGCCCATGCATCAACCACTCCCGCTCTCTTTATTATGTATGGAGTCGTTGGTCAGGCTCCAGTGGGTTCCTTTGTCAGCTGTTGACCGGGGCCTCGCGAAAGCTGATCTGTTCGTGAGTAATCCATAACCTGACCCCCAAGAAAACCAGAGCACCCCAAAGGGATATATATATATAGTCAGGGTATCAGATTAACAAACCGGCTTTAGTAGTTTAACGCTCTCTTGTTTATTATTATTATTATGATTATTATTATTATTATTATTATTATTATTAGTAGTAGTAGTAGTAGTACCGGTATTAGTATTATTTGTATTATTATTATTATTATTATTATTATTAGTATTATAATTATTTTTGTTAGTAATCCATAACCCATACATATACAGATGCAAATAAGTTCTACTGTGGTGATTACAAAAAAAAAAAAAAAAATCACGTCAAAGGCTAGATGATAAGTTGGATAATGTGTAAGGCAGAACGATTCTTAACGTAAAATACATAATACCAAACTTTGGGAAAGCTCGGTATGGGAAGCAAAGAAAATAGTTGAAAATAGTGAAATGACTCCAACTCTGACAAATGGAAGGGACACTTAAGGGGGATGGTTCACTTTTGGGGCGATTTTTGTATGTATTCATTATTTTTCTAGTTTCCTTTCTTGTCTCCATCAAATTTAAATAAACATCCATTAGATTCCCCTTCTAGATTAATTTGTACATTTATCGGTAGAAAAATTTCCGGCCGAAGGCCGGTTCTTCCAACATTACAGGCCCACTATCGTTCGCCAGGGAAAAAATCGACACCTAAATAGCACGAAAGGTCTAAATATTGACGAAGAAATGGGGCGAAAGGTCTTAAACTCGACTAACTAATGGGGCAAACATCTTAACATCTGAAAACTAATGGGGCTAAACATGAGGGAGAAAGTGGTCCAGAAAACCGGCCCATCCCCCCCCCCCCCTTAAACGATGCTGAAAGAACTAGCCAATATTGACATAATTCTAAATAAGGCAGCTTAGGAGTCCTTACGAATGCAAAGTTGAGGAAGAGATAGACAAATCATCATGCATTTGGGTACTACCAACTGGAAGGCTACTGGCTGTGCATGACAATTTTGAGAATACTACATTGTGGTTTAACAATGATATTCAATTCAATCACCTTTCATGTTGATTGATTGATAATTTATTAGCCACTTGCGAGTTTCAGGCTATAAGGAAGTTGGTAATGTAAACATCGATATTATCCCTTTCAGGTACAGGACGCGATTTGAGCCCTTTCTGGGATACTTAAAAGCGTTTGTGACCACCAGTATTGTTTAAAAACCTTTAGTTTAGTTACCGGTACTTCAACCTCTACACTTGTCTTTGAGTGAGCTGTGGGCAGAAAACTAATTTTGGAGAGGTAATTATGAAGGGTGCGCCTGGAAGTGTGGTGGGCGGGCTTGTGGCTTCGGCTCCGCTGCAAGTCTGCCTGCCGAGATCGGAACCTCTCCGGGTGGTCGGGGGCCGGGGGAGTGCTGGAGCGACCTTGGTGACCCTGGTCTCTGGGTCTTCTCCCGGGTGACCTAGATGTGTGTGAGTTTGTGTTTATCTGTGTTTGTTCGTTGATTTATGTTGTGTTTTGTGTTGTCCCTGTTATTGCTCTGTCTTGAGTCGGCCACCCCCAATAAAAAAATAAAAAAAATAAAAATAAAAAAATAAAAACATAAAAATAGGAAAAGTGGGGATTGGGCCTGAGCATATAGATAGATAGACAGATAGAATTATGAGATTGAGAGAACTCTATTTCTGAATGCTACACGGCAACCCCCGTGTCTACAGGATAGCGAGGAGGTTGGGCAGAAATGCAATAATAATGTAGGTTTATGATGGATAGAAAGTATGTTGAATTTTCTGTGTTTATAAATGCACTACAACCGTATTTCATATGGTAATTCTGCTTATTATCGATATAAACACACATAACAAAGCCACTCCAACAGCTTCCTCTCTCTCCAACACCCCTTCTCCCCTCTCTACACTCTTCAGAAAATAGGAAAAGTAGAATGTAGATAGGAGATGCCGTTGTAAAGGCTTATCCCTCAATACCTTCATCTGATCAGCACCAACTTCCTTATAGCCCGAAACTCGCAAGTGCCGGTAGTCTTTTGTCGTTGTGAATACTGGTACAGTCGGCCACATAAGTTCTGTTCCTCGTCGTGATCTTATGTGTGAAAGTCAAATTAGTATGAATTAACCCTTTCAAGCTTCCAATACGCGTTTCTTTTCTGTTTCTGGCTACGATTAGTCGATTTTATTAAGATTAGTAACGGTATATGGAAGTCAAAGGGTTGATTGAGATAGTATGTACCCTTTTAATACCCACAAATACTTCCTGAGCTGCATAAAATCGTCTAATAATAGCCAAAATAAACTGCTAAAACGCGTCAGAGCTTCAAAGGGTTAATTGCGAGTGTGGTTTCTGTTAAGTAGGCTACCAGTTGACTAGTCATATGAGTAAACCATATCGTAAGAAACTACACTGGTAAATCAATCATGTGCATTATATTTCTATAGATAATATCACGAAGAGGAATAGAACTCGTGTGGGCCGCTTTACAAGTGATGGATGGGGGGGGGGGGGGCTTGAAAATAACCCTCTAAAAATGATGGGAGTAATTTTCGTCTGATTCTGGCTAAGATGAGACGATATTTTTAAACTTATAATCTCTTTCTAGGACTCAATAGGGTAAATATTATCTCAATAATCCACCTGAATTATGTTAGAATCTTCATAAACTGCATACAAAGTTGATAATATGTATTGTATGTATTGTATGTATTGTATGATATTTGATTAGGATGGTGATGACTGGTATAAGTGGTGGTGGTGGTGTTGGTGTTAAAGATGGTGGTGGTGGAGGTGCTAGTGGTGATGGTGAAGGTACAAAGGAAGGAAATCAAGCAACAACAGATCTAGTGACCCTTCTAGGTTGCTTGTCCTCCAAAACACTGAGGATCAAGTCTCCAAACAGTGGTTTAGAGTGGGTAAGGGAACATTGGAAAGGGAATTACTGCCCTGGAACTAATATCCGTGGCAGGATTTGGAAGTTAGTAGAGGACAGATGGGTTAGTAACTGAGGGGGGGATAAAATAAAGTTATTCATTTACAAACGCAGTCAGTCGCGGGTTTGATGCGAGATATTTGTCTAGGCGGAGTTTAAATGAATCAACGGTGATGCAGTCTATAACGTTTCGGGGAAGCCCGTTCCATAAGTTGACAACTCGATTGAAGAAGAAATTCTTAGATTCGTGCGAGTTAAAAGATTTACCAATAATTTTGCAACCGTTTCCCCGCGTGTAATTAGATTGGTCGATAGTGAAGTACTTACTACAGTTCATATTGTCGATACCTTTGATGATTTTGAACACTTGAATTAAGTCACCTCTTAATCTGCGCTGGGTTAAAGGAAATAGATTTAATTCTCTAAGACGCTCTTCGTAATGGTTTGTTCTTTAGGCTAGGTATAATTTTGGTAACTCTACGTTGAACTCGTTCTAGCTTGTTTATATCTTTTTGGTAATAAGGGCACCAGGATTGAACGCAGTATTCCAGAAGAGGGCGGACTAAGGAATTGTAAAGGGTTAGGATAACTTCTTTGGATTTATGCTCAAATGACCTGCCTATAAAGCCAATTATTTTGTTTGCCTTCTTAACAACTTCTGAACATTGTTGACTCGGTTTTAGGTTACTCGATATTGTTACTCCCAGATCGGTTTCTCTGTTTTACATTCTTAAGCTGAGTGCCATTCATCGAATAGTTTGCTTTCTCATTTAGGTATCCGATATGTAGTACTTTACATTTATCCGCATTGAAACTCATTTGCCAAATTTGGGCCCAACATGACAATTTATCTAGATTGTGTTGCATATCGTCAACTTGTTCTTTTGAGAGTACGCTATTTGTAATTTTTGTATCGTCAGCAAATTTTGAGATTGTACAGGTGAGACCCTCATCTATGTCGTTGATGTAAATTAGAAAGAGAATTGGTCCTAGTACCGATCCCTGGGGTACCCCGCTACTTACATTGGTCCATTTAGATGCCTTACCGTTTATGACTACTCTTTACTTTCTGTTGCTGAGCCAATTTTCTATCCATTTCAACACACCGTCTTGTATTCCATGCGCTTTTAGTTTTAGCAGTAAACGTTTGTGGGGAACTTTGTCAAAGGCCTTTTGAAAATCAAGGTATATAATATCTACAGCTTTACTCTCATCGTAGAGGTTGAGGATATCGTGGAAGAAGTCTAAGAGGTTTGTTAAACAGGAACGTTTTTTACGAAAGCCGTGTTGACTATCTAGTATGTTATTTTCCTCTAAGTGATTTACGAGTCTGTCTCGTATGACCGTTTCTAGCATTTTACATACAACTGAGGTTAAGCTAATTGGACGATAGTTACTGGGTAGGGATTTGCTGCCTTTTTTGAATATCGGTGTTACGTTGGCTAGCTTCCACTGATCAGGCATAGTTCCAGACTGCAAGGATTTATTGAATAGTAATGTCAGTGGTTTGGAGAGCTCATCCTTCGCTTCCTTTAGAACTCTAGGCGAGATTGTATCAGGTCCAGGCGTTTTATTTACCTTGAGTTTATCTAAACAATTAAATACTTCTCTCTCTGTAACGGTGATATTGCTTAGAACATCTGAATTATCAATCTGAATCGGCGATGGTGTAGGGATATCACTGAGGTCTTCTGTTGTAAAAACTGATGCAAAGAAGGTATTGAGGGCATTACTCATTTGTACTTCGTCTTTGGTGTACTCTCCATTTTCATCGACTAACAGTCCAACAGTTGAAGTAACTACTTTTTTCTTTCTGATATAACTATAGAATTCTTTCGGGTTTGTTTTACTTTGATTCGCAATATGTAACTCTAAGGTCTTTTTACTTTGCTTAATTAACTTTTTGGCTTTGCGTCGTAGCTCTACAAATTTCACCCGTTCTTCGTCATTTTGGGAGGATTATCATTAGCAAAATTTTTAGCAAGCAGGCAGTTTGAAATATCTTTATTCCACCATTTGGGCTTATTATTATGGCCTGGACGCCGTATTTTCGATGGTATGCAGTCTTGCACTGCTTTTAGGTAAGTGGTTTCGAATAACTTCCAAGATGTATTTATGTCGTTATTGTTAATTAAAAAGCTCCAGTCAGTTTCTTTAAACATAGCTCTAAGTTTATGGAAGTTTGCTTTCTTGAAATTAGGGACTTTTTCGATGATACTATTTGGTTCGTTACTAGTAAACTTTAAAGTGAAAGTTATCGTACGATGGTCGCTGTTACTGAATTCATCACCAACATTAAAATTCTCTATCAATTCTTCTTTTGTTGCAAGTACAATGTCAAGAACATTATTACCACGGGTCGGCGTTCGAACAAATTGATAAAGCGAACTCTCTTGCAAGTTCGTATACAAGTCATGTCCGGAGTGTGAAGTAAGAGTATCGCCCCACTTGGTCACAGGTAAATTAAAGTCGCCAAAAATTACGGTATCTTGTGAGTTACTTACATCTGCAATTTGTTCGTAAATTTCTCGGTCAGTTTGCACTGATTGAGCTGGAGGTCTGTATATTAACGCAAGTATTATTTTTGTACCTTTATTATTCTTTATTAGCACAAAAGATGTGTCGACGTTCACAATTTGAGGTTTTGACAAGAGGGTAGGGTTAAGACTTTCTTTGATATAAAGTAAAACGCCACCTCCATTTCGATTTATTCGGCTTTTCTCAAACATTACATAACCGGGAAGTGAATACTCTGCTAAAAAGTCTCTTATCTTCTGTATTGAGCCAAGATTCTGTTATGCCAATCACATCATAATTTTCTGTAAACACTAGCTCCTCTAAATCTGAAAATTTATTGCGTATGCTACGAGCGTTTGCATAGAAAACCTTTAAATTTTTTATTTTAGAACTCACGGAACGCTCTTTAATAATATTTTTGGTTCTTGTCGGATCTACATTTATGTTCATGGCTGTCCTCGGTCCTCGCTGTCTTCGGTCCTTATCGCTGGTGGTCCTCGGTTGCCTCTGCTTTTTGCTTGGCTTTGGATGATTTATACTGCTGCTTCTTCTCGGATGGCGTTTTTTTATCCATGGCTGCGGACTGCTTCGTGTAGGAGACGACCCATGCGTGCTGAACCCACAGGGTTTAGATGAGTGCCATCCTTGCGGAACAGAGTAGGCTGGTTGTAGAAGTTGTCCCAGAGGTTGATGAATTCAACTTCTTCCCTTAGACACAAATATTTTAGTCGGCTATTTGTGCTGAAGGCCTTGTCGTAGAATTTGTCAGGTGCGTCGATCTTGGGGAGAATGCCTGAGATGATGATATTCCTTGACTTGTTTTTGTAGTGCTGGATCATCTTGCGAAGGTGGTAGTAGTGGTGGTGGCGAAGGTGGTAGTAGTGGTGGCGAAGGTGGTAGTAGTGGTGGTAAGGTGGTAGTGGTGGTGGCGAAGGTGGTAGTGGTGGTGGCGAAGGTGGTAGTGGTGGTGATGGAAGTGATGGTAATGGTGGTGGTGCTAGTAGTGATAGTGAAGGATCTAGAGGTGGTGGTCGAGATGTTGAAAGTGCTTGTGCTAGTGGTGGTAGTGACGGTGGTAGTGATTGTGCTGGTGCTAGTGATAAGAGTTGATGATAGTGATGGTGCTACTGGTGGGAGTTCATGATAGTGGTGGTGGTGGTGGTGGTGATAGTGGTCGTGCTAGTGGTGGTGATAGTACCGGTAGTGGTGAAAGAGCTAGTGGTGATGATAGTGCTAGTTGTGGTGATAGTGATAGTGGTGATGATGGTGGTGGTGGTGATGACGGTGCTAGCTGTGGTGATAGTGATAGTGGTGATGATGGTGGTGATAGTAGTAGTGGTGGTGGTGGTGACGGGTCAGTGAATATGACCACAGTGCCTTTCACGTTTTCCCAGGTTTCTCTCAGGACCGGCAGTTTATGTACACAAAATGATTAGTGGCTTTTGGCCCCCGCGCCCTCCTTCTTCTCTCTCTCTCTCTCTCTCTTTCTCTCTTTGTGCTCGGAGGGTTACACACACACACACACATACACATACACATACTCTCTCACTCTCTCTCTATCTCTCTCTCTCACTCTCTCTCTCTCTCTCTCTCTCTCTCTCTCTCGTCTTTGTTATCCTTTCCTTCCACTTTCCCGCACTGTGGGTTGTACACCCATGATATATCAATCAGTTATCAGGTATATTATTGCAAAATGGTTCTGCTCGTCATATTTTGTATCTGTCTTGATGGTGTAATGGTTAGAGTGTTTAAGATCTGTATGTGGTAACCCAGGTTCGAATCCCGGTAGGATCACATGTTTTAATTAATTTCATTTGGAGGTGTTTGGTGTTGGGATTGAAATGAATAGATTAAATATCACGTACACGGTTATTCGAGGCCATAACACGGTTATTCGAGTCCATAATACGGTTATTCGAGTCCATAATACGGTCTATAAATATTCTAAAGTATCTCGGAGTTAATTGAATAATCTCACTAGTTGTGTTGCTGATATTTGTATTTTGGAGGTCCGTTTATATGGGTCGTTTTTCTGGTCCCCTTTCTTCCGCATGTTAAGCCCCATTAGTTTTCAGATATTCAGACGTTGGCCCATTAGTTTGGCGATTTTAACACCTTTCGCCCCATTTCGTTGTAAATTTTAAGACCTTTCGTGTCATTTAGGTGTCGAATTATATATATATATATATATATATATATATATATATATATATATATATACTGTATATATTTAATTATTTATTATTTAATTGTATTACATATGAACAAGCAAGTTTGACAGGTTCGCTCTAATGGCCTCCCAGTCGACCTCTCACATATTCTCTTCACCTCTCTGCCATCCCATCATATTATTTCCGGCTTAGCTTCCTCTCTTGACACATTCCCTTTCCCTTCACGATCCTCCCTTCTCTCCATTGTGTGTCGGTTAATTGATATTTCTGATTCCCGTGATAATGTTCCGCTGTTTTTATCCATTATACTCATCCCCTTCTCACTTTGCAATCATCTATAATTATACCGTAACTCTCTAACTTATATATATATATATATATAATATATATATATACTGTATACCGGTATATATATATGCAGTATATATATATATATATATATATACTCCGTAAAATCGTCTAATATTAGCCAGAATCAAAGGTAAAAAGGCGTCCTCAAGCTGAAGGGGTTAAGAAGGGTATATGGAAGTCATAGGGTTGATTGAGATAATGTGTCATAATCTTCAAAGGGTTAACCGCTATATAAATCGAGATACAAATGTGAGGAGAGTGTATTCCCATCTCGTCCTTTAGTCTGTTCAATATGATTAGGGCAACAATCTTGACCACTAACATCATTCAAGCTATTTATTTATTTTTATTTTTTTACCAAACAGGAAGACTTGGCTTGGGAACAGGTGTGAAAATTTATAGCTTATTTGCTCTAGTCCTTTTTTTTAGTTACAGAGGTTAAAGATTACGATGTCTGCCCAACCTAGAATGAACGGACTATAGTCGGGTATCGAACTCGAGTACTTTTCGCTGAACAGGGACAATAATGTAATCTTTCTGTTTTAACCCTTTCTGTACGGGCGACGTCCTTTTAACTTTATTCTGGCTACTATTAGACGATTTTTATTCAGTTTAAAAAAGGGTCTCCAGCAATTAACAGGCCTTTAACCATGTCACTTAACCCTTTTTACTGACACAGATCCTTCTTATTAAATTTTACAAACTCGTCTAGATATTGGTATAATAATATTAAAGCAATTTCGTTGGTACTGAAGGGGTTAAGAGAGGTGCGGTCGCGCGTGATGCACTGAGCTCGGACCCCCCCCCCCCCCTTAATTCTTATAGCTCAGATTCCAGCATTTAATTTACTATTCCCGACCGATCCCGGGCCCTTATCTTCGACAATTACGGCCGATAGGATAACAGTGTGGTGAGTTGAAGGAGGTGTGGGGGGAGGGAGGGGAGCAAGGGGTGAGGTGGAGGGGGAGGAAGAGGAGGTAGAGAGAAGAACATGGGTTAAGGTGGAAGTGGAGGGAAGGGAGGTAGAAAGAGGAGCTTGGGGTAAGGGGAGGGTGGTAGGTAAGGGAGAATATCATGGGGTGAGGGGGAGAGTGGAGGGAGGGAGGAGTACAAAGGAGTACAAAGGTGTACAAAGGAAATCAAGCAACAACAGGTCTGGTGACCCTTCTAGGCTGCTTGTCCTCCAAAACAGTGAGGATCAATTATTGTCCAAACAGTGGTTTGGAGTGGGTAAGGGAACATTGGAAGGGGAGGTAGAGACAGGAGGATGGGATAAGGAGGAAGGGTGGAGGAAGGGGAGGTGGAGAGAAGAGCATGGGGTGAGGGGGAGGGGGGGTAGGGGAGGTAGAGACGGAAGGATGGGGTGAGGGGGAGGTGGAGGGAGGGTAGGTAGAGAGAAGAGAATGGTGAGAGGAGGGGAGGGAGGGGTGTGGAGGGGGAGCGGTTGTATATTTTTCTCCACCCCTAGTTATTAATTGTGAGTTAGCGGGTCAGATGAGTTCCGACGGTGTAATGAATCTGGAGAGAGAGAGAGAGAGAGAGATTGTTAATGTTGATTGAAAGGAGATGTAATTTGCAAACCTGACAAGACGAGGGCAAACAATGAGGATATAGTTAGAATAGCTTAATTTATAAACTTTTTGATAGACTATGCGCCGGCCGAAGATTAATTTGAGGACTCGCTATCGCTCGATCAGAAGAAAATCAACACTTGAATGGGGTGAAAAGTTATTCGCCAAACAAATTTCATGAAACGTCTTAAAATCGCCAACGTAATGGAGTGAAACAGGGGATGTCCAAAAAAAAGACCACCCCCAGTGTAGACAGGGTGAAGAGGAGTATTTTAGATATTCGGACACACAACTAAGATGCCTAACTCATGACAGACAGACTCTAGCCTTGTGGGCCACCTACATTGTAAATACAAAATTCAAGGGTATAAATAAAAAGGTATAACAAATTACTGGGTCTATTGGTAGTGTACCCATCGATCCTTGGATTAGATGGGTTTGTTATCATCAATATATACCTTTCATGTGAGTCGATTGTTATGAACACTCTAGTGACCATTGTGTGTTTATAGTAGTATACAGTATTTTTTTTTTTTTTTTTTTTCTATGTGATTGAAGGAGGCAAAAGGCATAACTGCCTATAGCGAGTGCCTCCCCCATAGTTGAAAGAGTGACAGGGCCAAAATCAAGGGACGTTCGAGCCAAAATGCCTGGACACACGGAGTTTGAAGCAATTTAAGTCATAGGAAGAGGGAAAGACTGATTCTGGGAGAGAGTTCCAGAGCTCAGATGTTGAGTAGAAGAAAGTTTGAGAGTAACGTATACTGACAATAATGCGCTTGCTATCTACAGCTGCACGCCAAACCTTGATGTAGGCCTACTAAAGAAGCGCGAGTCAGGTCAGGTGAAGGTAATTGAGGGATAAGCCTTTACGACGGCACCTCGTAGCTACTTTCTACTTTTCATATTTTCTGAAGAGTATAGAGATGGGAGAAGGGGTGTTGGAGAGAGAGAGGAAGCTGTTGGAGTGGCTTTGTAATGTGTTTTATTAGTCTGTAGCCTATTTATGAAACACACTAGGACGTACTACCACACCCACTAAATGTCCGCCTTGGCTGGGATCGAACTCAGCGTTCACAGTCGCCACTGTCCGATTCGTTTGTTTGATGGCTAGATATGAGCCCTAGTGACCATCCAAAGTCAAGCCATGTCATGTAATATCCTCACTCACTCTAACTATTGATCTTTGATGGCGTCGATGGGAAATGTAAGCTTTTGACTGGGTTCGATATGTACAGGCGCGCTAATAAGCTATACCTCGGCACCAAGTATGTTTTGATCAATAATTGGTATCAGCAATATCTAAGCTTCATTTCTTCATATCGAGTGAAATATACACACATGTTCCTACACTTACCCACCCTATTCAACATCTGACAGCCAATAATACAGCACAGAGCAAGCCAAACGTAATGACAGCTGGGACATGACTTATTAGCGCGACCGTACCTGTTCCTCATTTCTCACCACATTAATACAAGGTCGACTGTATTTGTGAAGGCGCCTATGCATGTGTTGATAGCCTGGTGTAGATAACGCTGTGAATAGCAAGTGACCGGGAGTGACCCCAGAGCTTAACAATCCACCTTAAGGGGGGTGACCTGTTTTTGTTCTGTCCTTTTCTATCTTTCTCTGGCTTGTATCCATTTGGCCCCATTCAGCCTACTGTTTTAAGACGTTTATCCCCATCCAGGTGTCAATTTTTTGCTGGTGAGCGATAGCGAGCCAGCATATTTTTTATTTTTGTTTGACAGCAGGCTAAATTTGTACATTTTTCGATAGAAAAATGTCTCCGGCGAAGCCGGATTTCTTCATATAATGCTGGATCGCTATCGCTCGCCAGGAAGAAATCGACACCTAGATGGGGATAAACGTCTTAAAATAGTTGGCTGAATGGGGCCGAATGGATACAAGCCAGAGAAAGAGAGAAAAGGACAGAAATAACAAAAAGCAGGTCACCCCCCCCTTAACCCTTTCCGTACCAGTGCCGTCATCCTCCTAACGTTATTCTGGTTGACATTAAATGATTGTCTTCAGCAATTAATAGGCTTCGAACCATTCCACTTAACTCTTGTCATTACCACAGATCCTTCTTAAGGCGAGATCTCCACTTGAGGGATTTTTTTCTTGACCCCTATCTCCCTCATGTTTAGCCCCATTGCTTTTGATATTATAAAACGTTTGCCCTATCAGTTTAGCGATTTTAAGAACTTTCACCCCATATTTAAGATCTTTCGTGCAATTCAGGTGTCGATTTTATCCGGCGAGCGATAGCGAGCCTGTAATTTAAGAGGAACCGGCCTTCGGCCGGGAAATTTTTCTACCGAAAAATGTACAAATTTATCTTGAAAGGGACTCAAGGAGGTGTAATTTTAAGCTTGATGGAGGTCTAGGGAACAAACTAAATACCTCCCCTTAAACTACACAACATCATCTACATATATATAGCTAGAATATAATGAAATAAACGTCGCTGGTACAGAAGAGGTTAAGGGGAGGTTTTTAGTGTGTTTCCTAGACTTCCATCAAGCTTGAAATTACACCCCCTTGACCCCCTTTCAGGATAAATTTGTAAATTTTTCGGTAGAAACATGTCCCGGCCAAAGGCCGGTTCTTCTTAAATTACAGGCTCACTATCGCTCGCCAGGAAAACATGGACACCTAAATGACACGAAAGGTCTTAAAAGTGAAATAAATGGGGCAAAAGTTCTTAAAATCGCCAAACTAATGGGGCGAACGTCTTAAAATTTCAAAAGCAATGGTGCTAAACATGAGGGAGAAGGGGGTAAAGAAAAAATGCCCTCAAGTGGACATCTCCCCTTAAGTGTCGATATTCTGACCCGCCGGCCCTAGGTAGTCCTGTGTCACGTATAAGCCGCTCATTGGACTACTTCTGCTAAAGTTTTGTCATACTATAGTCCATTAGTTATAGGTAGGCCAAAAATCGTGACCCCTAACCTCTGTAGCTCAAAAAGGACTAGAGCAAATGGGCTGAAAAATGTCTACTACACCTATTCCCTGACTGACCGTTCCTCAGTGGTAGAAATATTAGTTCAACCACTCCAGTCGTGTTTGAGTTATTGGTGTTAGTGGTCAAGATTAAGCCGGTATCACACGAGAGCTTTTATAGTCAACATTCGGTGATCAGCATTTTTCTGGCAACATTTCTGGTTTATTTGGCACTGGTATCGGAAACTTAACTGATGATAGAGGAATTTAGGTGGCAGAAATATTATAAATGTTGACCACATAAGCTGTCAGACCAGTGTTAAGGATAAATGTTGAGGGAAAAAGCGCTCGTGCGATACCGTCTTTATTTGGTTGATTCGGTCTACATGAAACTAATAAACTGCTATAGAGAATGTTCCTCCACCCGAGTAGACAATGTTAACATGGAGAAGGATTCCGGAATACCCTTAAGAGAGGATGGGCTATTTATTTGATAATGTATTTATCTTTTAATTGTTTTCTAGTTTCCTCCCTAGGCCTCCATCATGCTTAAAAAAACATCCCCTAGACCCCCCCTTCGAGATAGATGTGTACATTTTTCCTCTTAAAATTTCAGGCTCGCTCCCGCTCGCCAGGAAAAAATCAATACCTAAATGGCTTTATAGTTGACAACGAAATGGGGCGAAAGGTATTAAAATCGCCAAACTAACGGACCGAACGTCTTATAATCTCTAAAACAAAATGGGACTGAACACGAGAGAGAAAGGGAACCAGAAAAACGACCAATCTCCCCTTGTCCAACTGTACCATTTGCACCTCCACAAAGCCCCATTGAGCGTCGTCGTCTGTGTTACCTGCAAGTGTTGATGTCCGTCTGTGTGTCTGTGTGTTTGTGTTCGTCTTCTGGGGTCTAATTGGCTGCTGATGGTCGCAGCTGTGTGTGTGTGTGTGTGTGTGTGTGTGTGTGTGTGTGTGTGTGTGTGTGTGTGTGTGTGTCTGTGTGTGTCTGTGTCTGTGTGTGTGTGTGTGTGTAGTCCTAGGGGTCACGGTTTAGTGCTGGCAGGAGGGTGACAATGCAAGGCTATGTTGAAGAGGCAATGGAAGCAATGGAGACAGTATGTAATACTGTTAAGGGTATATACTGCATATGTATTTATGCATGTGTCGGCAGTTACTAAATTCGAAAGGAAATCTATTATCATTTATAATTAGGTTTTCGTTATACTGTGCTTTGTTTATTTACTAATTAACATACATATGTACTTATACATGCGATAATATAATGTTCTATTCTATATACTCAGGCCCAATCCCCACGTTTTTCCTTTTTTTATATATATATATATATATATATATATATATATATATATATATATATATATATATATATATTGTACACACACAATATCGTAAATACACTTTAAATTACTGCAGAGAAATAATGCAAATAAACATATTTCGATAAATGCACTTTCTATAATTTCCTATTGTCTAATTGCATACTTACCGCCCCTCTCAAAATAGATACCTTCACAGTATCAGTAATGTTTCACAAATTATGTAATTGATGGCTAGAAATAATTTCTCTTTTTTCCTATTTTACTCCAGCCATCTGGTCTGGGTCTAGAATAGAGGAAGTGTCTGGAGTTTCGCAGAGAGGCTCCAGTCCTGACGTTATTCTTGACTTACAGTGTGCTGGCTTAATAATCCAATAGGGTTGATAGCCTCTGACTTCCTATTTTAACTAATATTAGAATAGTCACTAAAGTCCTCCCTTAAGACGGGGATGAGTCAATTTCTCACTAGCTTAAGAAAACCCGGCTATAGGTCCCTTAACCTGGACTATATGCAGTAGCCCCTGCGTACCAAGTTGGGTAGCTTACCCACCACAAGCTCCAACAGGGAAGGACAGGGTGATAAGGGCAGCAGGAACACGTCGCAACCTAGCGTAACTTAAGTTAGGCTAGACTAGGTAAGGTAAGGTAAGGGTAGGTATGTTTAGGTTAGGCTAGTTGTGGCTAAATGAAATTGAGCATGAACAAAACAAAAAATAGCTGTGACGGGAAAAATAAATAAATAAAGTATAGGACGAAAAATAGCGCAAAAAAACCTAGCTGTGACAGGGAAACAAAAACCCTAGCTGTGACAGGGAAACAAAACCCCTAGCTGTGACAGGGAAACAAAAACCCTAGCTGTGACAGGGAAACAAAAACCCTAGCTGTGACAGGGAAACAAAAACCCTAGCTGTGACAAGGAAACAAAAAATTATAGGGCGAAAAATAGCGTAATCCTTGTTGCGCGAGTGTTCCCCCCGAACAGAATGCGTGGCGTCATGTTCCCAAGAGAACCATATCCTGTGCCTTCAGTGTGGTCGAGCCTTCCCAAGGTCTCCTGCCTCACTCACTCACTCACCCTCACACCCTGACACTGATGACATCGAGCTTTATGAGACTTCAGGAAGAATGAAGTCATCCTTGAAGGGTAACGCCACGAAAATAAAGGTAACTGCAGAAATAATAATGAAGGGTAACTGAAGGAAAATAAAAGTAAATGCAGAAATAAAAAGAAGGGTAACTACAGAAAAAGAAAGGAAATAAAAAGATGGGTAACTACAGGGAATAAAAGGTAACTACAGAAATAAATATTTAGGGTAGGCTAACTGCAGAAATAAAAGTGAAGGGTAACTGAAGGAAAAGATAGGTGACTTCAGAAATAATAATGAAGGGTAACTGCAGGAAATAAAAACATATAAAGTAACTAAAAAAATAGAAATAGAAAAGAGCCTGTAGTGAAGAAGGGTGGAGATAAGGAGAAATAGGAGATAATATAGACAATCTTGGATTATGTCTAAATTTTATATTCGAAGAAAAATGAAGAATGTACCTTGAAGGGTGATTTCTTAAATACTATAACCGTTCTATTAAAATTGAATGTTCCTTTAAAAATCATATACACCATACATAACTTTAATGGTTGTATCAAATTGAGAGAAAAAAAGGTCAACCTTGATGGGTAATTCCTAATAAAAGTCAGCGTCTAGGAGAAAGGAGGGAAGTCTTGAAGGGATTAATTTGAAGATATAGTAATTTTGACATTTACTTAAAATTGATGCAGGAGGAAAAAAATCACTTTACAGTACCGGAATCTTAACTTTATAATAATTTTGATGTTTGTTTAAAATTGTTGCATAGGGGGAAACTAAGGTAATTGTTGCATAGGGGGAAACTAAGGTAATTGTTGCATAGGGGGAAACTAAGGTAATTGTTGCATAGGGGGAAACTAAGGTAATTGTTGCATAGGGGGAAACTAAGGTAATTGTTGCATAGGGGGAAACTAAGGTAATGCAGTCAGAGGGTAATATATATATATATATATATATATATATATATATATATAATATATATATATATATAGCCAGGTAATAGATTCTTTTAAACAGACGAGGTTAAAGGCAATAGCAGTTTCAGCATTAAGGATTTTATTGTTACAGCTTTCAATAGTTCTAACAATTTTCCTCTGGGGTTCAGAGATGAGGTACAACAGGTTAGCAAAATTCATGGTGGATCCAACAGCCTTTACTTGTGAAACGTTGGATCCACCATGGATTTTGCTAACCTGTTGTACCTCATCTCTGAACCCCAGAGGAAAATTGTTAGAACTATTGAAAGCTGTAACAATAAAATCCTTAATGCTGAAACTTCTATTGCCTTTAACCTCGTCTGTTTAAAAGAGAATATATATATATATATATATATATATATATATATATATATATATATATATATATATATATATCAAACGCTTATTATGTGAGCTTATATTTTACACTACGGTATATAATTTCCGATTACAATATAATACACAGCCTTTAATATAACTGATATAGATATAAAATGTGTAATGTTGGCTATGCACAATAATTAGCACATTTACTTAGGCTTTCAGACCACATTGATTATTCGTATCATAAATATTTTCTGTACTGCATGCCAAATCAGAGAAGCTTTCTAAAACGTGTTGAAATTAACACTTTTAATATCAGTAGCAATTGTATTGTTTATGTCTTGATGGCGTAATGCATTAGTGCACGGAATTTTGGTGTGAGTATCCTAGGTTCGAGTCCTTGGAGTGCCACATGTATTTGTTGATTAATTTGCATTAATTGAGTGTAGAAGTGAAGTTGGTTGGTGAACAAATATAATGTAATCATATTTGGTTACATTGCAAAATCACATGTTCGTGGCATTGTGGACATTCCAAACACTTTTCAAATATATACCAATTGTATTAGTGATGTATTTTATGCAGTCAACGATTGCTTACAGTGTATGATTTTGTATTCCACTCACCAGGAGAGTGTTAGGCCGCCCCTACCATATGACAAAGCTAAACCAATCTAACAGTACTCGCTTTTTCTGGACTCCTTCCTCCCTCATGTTTAGCATATTAGTGTTGACGTTCGTTCCGTTAGTTTGTCGATTTTGAGACCTTTCACCTCATTTTGGTGTCAATATTAAGACCTTTCGTGCCCTGTTGGTGTCGATATTTTCCAGGCGAGCGATAGCGAGCCTCCACTTTTAGAAGGAATCGGCCTCCGGCCGCGACATTTTTCTACCGAAAAATGTACAAATATATCTTGAAAGGGGGTCTAGGAGGTGTTTTTCTAAGCTTGATGGAGGTCTAGCTTGATGGAGGTCTAGCTTGATGGAGGTCTAGCTTGATGGAGGTCTAGCTTGATGGAGGTCTAGCTTGATGGAGGTCTAGCTTGATGGAGGTCTAGCTTGATGGAGGTCTAGCTTGATGGAGGTCTAGCTTGATGGAGGTCTAGCTTGATGGAGGTCTAGCCAGTAAACTAAAATATAAATTAATATATAAATATATCGACCAAAAACCAAGCACTACCCCCTTCAACCCAGCCATAAGTTCCCCCCGGAGCCTTCTTGAACCGTCAGCACCACACGAGGCACCAAACTCATCTCCCTGCGTGTATTGTGATGACCCAGACGCGAAATTGTCCGACACGATTCCATTCCAAACGAAAGAAAAGACGAGAGAAAAAAAAAAAAAAAAAAAAAAAAGGGTTGAAGTCGACAGGCCTAACTAGCGTTATACCGTCCTGTCCCGTTCCAGTCTCAACCCTATAATTACAAGTCGCAAGTGGGCCTCTTAACCCTTTCACGCATTTATAACGCAGAGGTTGCCAGATTTGCAGTAAGAAATAGAGTTCTCTCACTCTTATAATTACCTCTCCAAAATTAGTTTTCTGCCCACAGCTAACTCAAAGACAACTGCAGAGGTTGAAGTAACTAAACTAAAGGTTTCTAAATACCCCTGATGGTAACAAAGGCTTTAAAGTATCCCCAATAGGCTCAACACAGCTAACTCAAAGACAACTGCAGAGGTTGAAGTAACTAAACTAAAGGTTTCTAAATACCCCTGATGGTAACAAAGGCTTTAAAGTATCCCCAATAGGCTCAACACAGCTAACTCAAAGACAACTGCAGAGGTTGAAGTAACTAAACTAAAGGTTTCTAAATACCCCTGATGGTAACAAAGGCTTTAAAGTATCCCCAATAGGCTCAACACAGCTAACTCAAAGACAACTGCAGAGGTTGAAGTAACTAAACTAAAGGTTTCTAAATACCCCTGATGGTAACAAAGGCTTTAAAGTATCCCCAATAGGCTCAACACAGCTAACTCAAAGACAACTGCAGAGGTTGAAGTAACTAAACTAAAGGTTTCTAAATACCCCTGATGGTAACAAAGGCTTTAAAGTATCCCCAATAGGCTCAAAATCGCGTGATATGTCTGGGAGGGTTAAGGAAGGGACTGGAGTTATCGCAGAGAGGCTCCAGTCCTGACGCTATTCTTGACTTACAGTGTGCTGGCTTAATAGTCCTATTTTAACTAACTAACTAGCCTCTTAAGGGGGTAGTGCTTGGTTTTTGGTCTATGTATTTATCTATTCATTTATTTTTAAGTTTCCTCGCTAGACCTCCATCAAGCTTAAAACAACACCCCCTAGACCCCCTTTCAAGATAAATGTGTACATTTATCGGTAGCAAAATGTCCCGGCCGAAGGCTGGTTCCTTTCAAAAGTACAGGCTCGCTATCGCTTGCCAGGAAAAAATCGACACCTAAATAGCACGAAAGGTCTTAATATTGATAAAGATATGGGGCGAAAGGTCTCAAAATCGCCAAACTAACGGAAAAAAACGTCGTGAAATCTCAAAACTAATATGCTAAACATGAGGGAGAAGAGGGTCCAGAAAAACAACTTCACCCTCTTAATACGAGCGTGGAAGGAGGAACTCGCACGATAAATGATAAATGAAGAAATGAAGAAAACTTTATTTCTAGTGGGTCAGCTTCTTAACCCTTTGCGGAGACAAAGGGCAGAACTGCCTGTATCGAGTGCCTCCCCCAGAGTTGAAAGAGTGATAGGGTCAAAATCAAGTGACGTTCGAGCCAAAATGCCTGGACACACGGGAGTTTGAAGCAATTTAAGTCATAGGAAGAGGGAAAGACTGATTCTGGGAGAAAGTTCCAGAGCTCAGCAGTTGAATAGAAGAAAGACTGAAAATAAGACCCTTCCTAAGTTGCAAAGAATGGTCTAATGACAGCCACAATAATCTGTTAAAATGCGTCAAAATCCTCAAGGGGTTAAGTAAACATATATATAATACTTCACATCCATTTTAAATACTCTACCACCAGCCTACTTGCCGACCCCATCACAAAAGAGAATGAAAGAATGAGTTGGGAAAACAGACATACCTAGAGAAAGTGGTGTGTGTGTGTGTATTTGTGTGTGTGTGTGTGTGTATTTGTGTATTTACCTATTTGTATTTACCTATTTGTAGTATACAGGAGTTGAGCTTTTTAGGCTCGTATTGTCCCGCTTCCTGAGTTACAATTATCTAACTTTGCCTTGTGTATGTCTTGCTGTGTGTGTGTGTGTGTGTGTGTGCGCGTGTGTGTGTGTGTGCGCGTGTGTGTGTGTGCTTAAACCCTACAATTACAACTCAAAAGTGGGCTTCTTAGCATGAAAGGAGGAGGGCCTGAGGGAGGGAGGGAGGGAGGGAGGGAGGGAGGGAGGGAGGGAGGGGGCCGTGTCAGGAGAAGGGACAGTCTTTGTGATAACGTCGACAGGGACATATATTTCCCTGGCGCCTCCTGACAACCTCCGCCGGGGAAGGGAGAGGAGAGAGAGGGATGAAGATGGAACGAAATGGGGCAGCTTGGGCAAGGAGAAAAGTGGATGGATACAATCATTTAGACGGATAGACAAACAATAAATGATAGATATATAAAGGATAGGCGTAAAGGATTTTGATCGTATTCTTAAACAATTCCTTCCCTTGCCAGCGCCGTTAATGGACGAAGTAAATTGAAAAGTGATGTTATCTTTAGAAATGTGAGGGCTAATCCAAGTACTCTCTATAAACAACACTCATTCCCACATATTCGTTCGGTATCAGGCGCTGCGAAGGGAGAGCATTGCTTAACTCCTGTACAGGCGAGGTCTTTTTCGATACATTCTGGCTATATTTAGACGATTTAATGGAGTGGAAGAAGGATCTGTGCTAGTAAAAAGGGTCAAGTGAGATATTTCGAAGCCTGTAAATTGCCGGAGGCCTTTTTTAAACTGAATAAAATCGTTTAATAGTAGCCAGAATAAAATTAAAAAGGCGTATCCGGTAGAGAAGAGGTTAAGAATACAAGCGTTAATGTTGTCGGCTTGTGGAAGGAGCAAAGCATGGAGACAATACTTAAGGGGAGGTTTTTAGTTGATTCCCTAGACTTCCATCAAACTTAAAATTACTCACCCTAGACCCCCTTTCAAGATAAATTTGCACATTTTTCGGTAGAAAAATGTCCCGGCCGAAGGCCGATTCCCCTTATATTACAGGCTCGCTATCGCTCGCCAGGAAAAAATCGACACCTAAATGGCACGAATGGTCTTAAAATTGACAGAAATGGGGCGAGGGTTCTTAAAATCGCCAAGCTAATGGGGCGAACGTCTTAAAATCTCAAAAGCAATGAGGCTAAACATGAGGGAGAAAGGAGTCAAGAAAAAAATCCCTCAAGTGGATATCTCCCCTTAATATGGTAAAAAAAAAAAAAAAAAAAAAAAAAATATATATATATATATATACGGAAATATGACCCGAAAAGAGCTTCAGTAGACAGAGAGTAGAGATGGAGGGAAATGTAACGAGAAGAAATTGTTGGAATAAGAATGGCATGGCTTGTACGGCTGAGATTGTACAAAAAGGACATACCGGTATAGACACAAGGAATACTACTGAATAGGATAGTAAGGAGATCAGAGAAGGATGGAATAGTAACGAGCGAAATAGTGTGGGAAGAAGAAGAAGGAGGTGATGGAGACGATAGTTACCATGGAGATAAGACCAAATAGGCATAGCATTGAAGAAGATGGAGATGGGTGGAATATTAGGAAGATGAAGGATTGGTGGAATAGAGATGGATTTTTTTTTTTTTTTTTTTTTCTATATTCCAACTTACTTCCTCTCGGGCATAGGCTGAGAGCCTTAACATTCACCGCTTTACAATGAACAGTGAAGCCCGTGAGGTCTTGTTCCAGTCTAGGGAATGAACGGGATAGGCCGGAGGGAAAGAGACGGGCACACATAGCTAAGGCTTATATTCGTAAGGGGAGATGGGTCGTTTTTCTGGTCCACCTTCTCCCTCATGTTTAGTTCCATTAGTTTTAAGATTATAAGACGTTCGACCCGTTAGTATGGCGATTTTACCTTTCGCCCCATTTCTTTGTCAATATTAATACTTTTCGTGTCACTAGCTGTCGATTTTTGTCCTGGCGAGCGATAGAAAGCCTGTAATTTAAGAGGAAACGGCCTTCGGCCGGGACATTTTTCTATCGAAAAATGTACACATTTATCTTGAAGGAGGACCTTGGGCGTTTTTTTTTTATTTTTTTTTTTTTATTTTTTTTTCTTTTTTTTTTCTTTTTTTTTTATTTTTTTTTTTTCGTTTTTTTTTTACCTTGATGGAGGTCTAGGAAAGAAACTAAAAGTATAATAAAACAAAAAAACACATAAATGAGCAAATAAATACGCCCATCCCCCCTTTAAAACATTCTTTCCCTTTGCAGTGTCGTTAATACTGAATATATGTACGTGTGTCCATTATAATCAATTAGGCAACGTTAGTAGTCAGCTTTGAGGATATGACCAATTATTGTAAGAGTAGGCCTAATTATCAGACGAACAAACATTTTATGGATTGTGTACACTCGAATACCATAATTATGTCTCTAGCCCACCCCACTCATAAATATTCGTGGACATATTTCTAATTATGGAAGTATATCTCTGGAAACGAATTGATGAATATATAGTATTCAATGCATCAACTACAAATCTATGTATGCTATTTATTGACAAGCAAGTTCTATCCATAAATAAATCCAGATACTTGGATAAAGGAAAACATAGGGGGCCAACGATTTTTGATATGGGGTCTAGAAACTATGGTGTCCGAGCGTACAGTATAAATGTACCCAAGTTTCGCAAAGGTTTTCATGGCGATAAGTTCTCCGGCCTCTGTTTTCTATAAGGATTTTAGGCCTTGAAGGAAAAAGCTCCAACTAACTCCAACTCTCCCCTAATCACCCAACTCGCTCCCACTCGACCCCCACTCGCTCCCAAGTCGCTCTCCCACTCACTTCCATTCACCCCAACTCGCTCCCACTCGTCCCCCACTCATTCTCCCACTCACCCCAACTCGCTCCCACTTACCCTCCCACTCACCCCAACTCGCTCCCACTCACCTCCCACGTGCTCCTACCTGCGCCTCCTACTCTACTACTGGTCATCAAAATACAGCTGTTTACCCCTCGGCCCAGTAATGATATCCTCCGTTTCATCCCCACTCGAACCCAATCACCCCCACTCGCTCCCATTCTCTCACAATCGTCCCAACTCGTACCTCAATCACTCTCACTCACTCCCAATCACCCCCCACTCACTCTCACACACTCCCAATCACCCCCACTCGCTCCCATTCTCTCACAATCGTCCCAACTCGTACCTCAATCACTCTCACTCACTCACTCCCAATCACCCCCACTCACTCTCACACACTCCCAATCACCCCTACTCACTCCCACTCAACTACCGGTCATCACGATACAGCCGTTTACCCTCGGCTCGGTAATAGCATCCTCTCTTTCATCCCCAGCCACTCCCACTCACTCCCACTCACTCACACACTCCCACTCACCCCCCACTCAACTACCGGTCATCACGATACACCTCTTTACCCTCGGCTTGGCAATAGCATCCTCTCTTTCATCCCCACTCGCTCCCACTCACCCTTATGACTCCCACTCACCTCCCACTCACCCCCACTCACTCCCCCCCCCCCCCACTCAACTACCGGTCATCACGATACACCTGTTTACTCTCGGCTCGGTAATAGCATCCTCCCTTTCATCCCCAACATCACCTTTTTTCCTCCGCCTCACTTCGAAACAAAGACTGCAGGGTTCGGAGCTTCACTTTAATTACAATATCGTGAGCGCGCGCGCGCGAGAGAGAGAGAGAGAGAGAGAGAGAGAGAGAGAGAGAGAGAGAGAGAGTGAGAGAGAGAGTGAGTGAGTGTGTGTATGTGTGTGAGATGGATAGAAAGAAAATCTAATCCCTCAGACAGTTAAATAGACGAACAATCAAGAGAGAGAGAGAGAGAGAGAGAGAGAGAGAGAGAGAGAGCGAGCGCGAGAGCGAGAGCGAGAGATTCAAAGGATATTAGAAAATAATTTAGTGGTTAATGAGTTTTGCATTTTTAAAAGATTCTGACAAAAATATAATTGGACAAGACGGTTAATGCCTGAATGTCCTAAATGAACACAAAATAAACCCTTCGAAGAGAGTTACTGTACTACTTTAACACTATCTGGTGCAACGTTTTGGAGGTCATTGTGGTATTTTATTTTATTGTTTTTGCCATTTTCGAACAATGTGTTTTTAGTTTACCCCGAGACTTGGAAAAACGCCTCTCCAAATCCCTTTCAATCTAAAAAACAACAACACTCCCCCAGACCCCCTTCAAGGTAAATGTGTACATTTTTCGGTAGAAAAATGTCGGTTTCTCCCAAATTGCAGGCTCGCTATCGCTCGGCCAGGAAAAATCAACACCTTTTTGGGTTGAAGCATCATATAATCGCCAAACTAATGAGATGAAACGTCTTAAAATCTCCAAGTTAATGGAGTAAAACTGGGAGGATCTAAATTGGCCCACCCTGCACCTAATAGGGTTAAATGAACAAAGAGTTTTGGTTCATTAAGGGGAGGTATTTAGTTTGTTCCCTAGACCTCCATCAACCTTAAAATTACACCCCCTCGAGTCCCTTTCAAGATATATTTGTACATTTTTCGGTAGAAAAATGTCCCGGCCAAAGGCCGATTCCTCTTAAATTACAGGCTCGCTATCGCTCGCCAGGATACAATTGACACCTGAATGGCACGAAAGGTCTTAATATGGGGTGAAAGTTCTTAAAATCACTAAACTAATGGGGCAAACATTTTATAATATCAAAAGCAATGGGGCTAATCATGAGGGAGAAAGGGGTCAAGAAAAAAATCCCTTAAGTGAATATCTCCCCTTAACCTCTCGTATTAGCAAGAGTAGGTGGTGGGAAAAGACCGTAGACTTTTGAGATAAGTACAGTTAGCTCCATGAATTTGTTTGCACTCCCTAATAGCTGTATACGTGCGGAAGCTATAAGGTGACCGGTCAACTCAACCAGTAGACCATTTCAACCAGTAGCTCTCAACCAGTACCAAATCAACCAATACGGTTAGGTTAGGTTAGTACTATATTTTGGCACTGGTTTGGTTGGTCTGGGTTAATTTGGCACTGGTTGAGAGCTACTGGTTAAAATGGTCTACTGGTTGAGATGACATGGAACCAAGCTATAATAGTACGATTGAATTGACCGCTTGAGAGTTTCGTTCTATAAGGAAGTTGGAGCTGTAGACAACGATATTTAGAAGAATTGCCAGCTAAAGTACCGTACGGTCGTAGTGCATTTATATATACATAAAATCCAATTAAACTTACCGTCAAATGGGGTAATTGTAGACACCTAGGGCAATTGTAGACACCTAGGGCAATTGTAGACACCTAGGGCAATTGTAGACACCTAGGGCAATTGTAGACACCTAGGGCAATTGAAGACACCTAGGGCAATTGAAGACACCTAGGGCAATTGTAGACACCTAGGGCAATTGAAGACACCTAGGGCAATTGAAGACACCTAGGGCAATTGTAGACACCTAGGGCAATTGAAGACACCTAGGGCAATTGAAGACACCTAGGGCAATTGAAGACACCTAGGGCAATTGAAGACACCTAGGGCAATTGAAGACACCTAGGGCAATTGAAGACACCTAGGGCAATTGAAGACACCTAGGGCAATTGAAGACACCTAGGGCAATTGAAGACACCTAGGGCAATTGTAGACACCTAGGGCAATTGTAGACACCTAGGGCAATTGTAGACACCTAGGGCAATTGTAGACACCTAGGGCAATTGAAGACACCTAGGGCAATTGTAGACACCTAGGGCAATTGTAGACACCTAGGGCAATTGTAGACACCTAGGGCAATTGAAGACACCTAGGGCAATTGAAGACAGTTCATTAAAACCTCAATTACCGTATACTGTCTATCTGTCGGACACCTATTTTATTGTTGTATTTCTGTTTAATATCGATGTATACGGCTCCAACTTCCTTATAGAATGAAACTCGCAAGTGGTCAATTGGGAGGGTGTTTTCTTGTGCCGTAGTTTAACCCTTTCAGTACCGCTGCCGGCCTTTTAACTTTACATCAGTATTGTTTAGACACCTTTAGTTTAGTTCCTTAACCCTTTGAGTACCAGCGACGGTTGTTATAATGCATGCTAGCTGTATTTAACCCTTTGAGTACCAGCGACGGTTGTTATAATGCATGCTAGCTGTATTTAACCCTTTGAGTACCAGCGACGGTTGTTATAATGCATGCTAGCTGTATTTAACCCTTTGAGTACCAGCGACGGTTGTTATAATGCATGCTAGCTGTATTTAGACGATTGTCTTCAGCTTAGGACAGGACCTCTAGCAATAATAAGGTTTCAAACTATCACTACCAACCCATTTAAGGGGAGATCTCCACTTGAGGGATTTTTTTCTTTACCCCTTTCTCCCTCATGTTTAGCCCCATCGCTTTTGATATTATAAAACGTTTGCCCCATTAGTTTAGCGATTTTAAGAACTTTCACCCCATATTAAGACCTTTCGTGCAATTCAGGTGTCGATTTTATCCTGGCGAGCGATAGCGAGCCTGTAATTTAAGAGGAACCGGCCTTCGGCCAGGACATTTTTCTACCGAAAAATGTACAAATTTATCTTGAAAGGAACTCAAGGGGGTGTAATTTTAGGCTTGATGGAGGTCTAGGGAACAACTAAATACCTCCCCTTAACTACCACAGATCCTTCCTAAGCTGCATACTATCGTCTTAATCTAGCTAGACTACCATATAACACACGTCGCTGGTACTCAAAGGGTCAAACCTCTGCAGTTGTCTTTGAGCGCGCTGTTGCCTGAAAGCAAATTTTGGAGAGGAAATTATGAGATTAAGACGATTTTACTTCTGAATACTATACGGCAACCTCCGGTGCATGAAAGGGTTAAGCGTTATTCCAATAATGTAGTAACACTATCTTACGCAGCGTCTTGAGATTTACCATTATATTTTGTCTATATTTGGATTTGATTGTCGTGGCCTGTGTATCTATGTACTCTCTCTCTCTTTCTCTCTCTCTCTCTCTCTCACTAACTCTCTCGCTCTTTCTTTCTTTCTTTCTTTCTCTCTGTCTCTCTCTCTGTTTCTCTCTCTCTCTCTCTCTCTCTCTCTCTCTCTCTCTCTCTCTCTCTCTCTCTCTCTCTCTAACTCTAACTCTCTCTCTCTCTCTAACTCTGATTCTAACCCTCTCACTCTAACTCTCTCTCTCTCTCCTTGTTTTGTCATCCCGGCCTATTTTTTTGTGTGTGTGCTTTTCCTCCACACTCTTTCCCTCCTACGCCACCCTTTTCTTTCTCCTTTAGTCCCCTCTAACTCCCCCCCCCCCCCCTCTCTTTACTGACGATAAGTGCTCCCCCCGTCAGCGCCTATGTCAGCGTCCGTATCGTGTGTGTGTGTGTGTCGTTCGGGCAGGGGGGGGGGGGGGGAATCTGGGACCTTACTGAGGACTAAACATGAGGGAGAAGGGGGTCCAAAAATAACAACCATCCCCTTTAATTAAGGTGGTGTCACACGAGCGCTTTTTCCGGAAATTTTTGATAGCAAGTTTTTTTCTCGTACTATTTTGAGGCTTCTTCGCATTGGAATCGGACATTAGATCGAGGGTAGATTATGTTATGTAGTTTTATTCTTATGAAACTTAAATTTTGAAGGTACCAGATGAAAATTGCCCGTAAAAACTGACGGACGTATCGCTCGTGTGACACCGCCTTTAGTACAAAGGAGTACAAAGGAAAACAAGCAACAACAGGTCATGCGACCCCTCGAGGTTACTTGCCCTCCAAAACACTGCTGTTCCAAGTGTTTAACAGTATTTCGGAGAGAATGTGGGAAAAATGTGAGAATGACATTTTGCCTTGGGGCTTAGTCCATGGCAGGGGAAATTATATTAAGATCTATTAGGTTATTGAACGAACACTACTAAAGAAATTATTAATTCAACTAGCAGGGGTACCCGGCGTTGCCCGGCTAATCACCATAATCACCATCACTACTACCACCACTACTACTACCATAATCACCATCATCAATCACTGCTACCACAATCATCACAATACTACTACTACCATAATCACCGGCCTCGACCTCCCTGTGCCTCATTAAACGGCGACCTCGATTTCGGCCGCTAAATGACCTCCGATTTTGGATCTGACCTCATCCGTACCCCCATTTTGGGGGCTGCGAACAACTTTCGTTCCATACACCTTTCGATAGGAGGCCTCCTTCTGCCCCAAACGGCCATTTTTTTCGCATTTTTTTCGCTCCCGTATACTACATAAGTTCTGCCGAAAATTTTATTAAACAAAAGTGTCTCTGATTTCCACTAAACTCGCCTAAAACCATCTCCAAAGCCTGGGCTTTCCAACGGTGCCCCACACTCCCACCTGGCACCAAAACTGTGGGAGGAGTTTAGTAACAAAGGTCGGGTAACTGACAAACATTGACCTTTATTTATTAAGATTACAAATGCAGTCAACCTTGGGTTCAGGGCAAGGTGCTTGTCTAGGCGAACTTTGCAATCTATGACATCTCGTAAGAGCCTTTTGAACTCACGGGGTACAAGCTATCATAATACACTTTGATTGCCAGAGGATATTAATACCTCTCTCCGACATATGACGCGATTTTGAGTCTATTGGGGATACTTTAAAGCCTTTGTTACCATCAGGGGTATTTAGAAACCTTTAGTTTAGTTACTTCAACCTCTGCAGTTGTCTTTGAGTTAGCTGTGGGCAGAAAACTAATTTTGGAGAGGTAATTATAAGAGTGAGATAACTCTATTTCTTATTGCTAATCTGGCAACCTCTGCGTCATATGTGCGTGAAAGGGATACACTAGCTAAAATCGTCTAATGATAGCCAGACCAAGTGAAACGTACCGACATCAACTCCTGAAGGTGCTAACATTTTCCCTTTCATACATTACGGACTATTAATTCAATCATATCTGTGAAAATATATTGATCCGAATATAAATTTGCAGTCATCTGATCATATACTAGATTAATTAGTTTAGACTACGTTGAAGGAGCGGTGCAAAAAAAAAAATGGTTTCAATAAATGAATCGTGCTAATATAAAGTTAATGTGTTCATTTAGGTAGACCACTTTGCTTAACCTTTCAACAAACATCACTCCCATTATTGCTTTATCTAATTTGCAATAGTAATTCAATACCCCATTAAAAAAAAAAAAAAAAAAAAAAAAAACACGAACAAATATATATATACACAAACAAATATAATAAACTGTGATCCATACTTTCTGAAGGGTGTCTAGTTTTTTCCCTCACCAATGACACACGCAGTATGCTTGTCCACAAAAACTGTAATGAAACGAAGCGATGACTCCGGGCGGTGAAATGATTGCCCTACTATTATGCCTACTGCCTCACGGGAAAAAAAAAATATATGAACGAGACTTTAGGGGAGATGGTTCACTTTTTGGGCGATTTTTTCATGTATTCGTTATTTTTCTAGTTTCCTCCCTACACCTCCATCAAATTTGAAAAAAAAAACATCCATTAGATCCCCCTTCTAGATTAATTTGTACATTTTTCGGTAGAAAAGTGTTCCGGCCGAAGGCCGGTTCTTCCAACATTACAGGCCCACTATCGTTCGCCAGGGAAAAAATCGACACCTAAATAGCACGAAAGGTCTAAATATTGACGAAGAAATGGGGCGAAAGGTCTTAAAATCGACTAACTAATGGGGCAAACATCTTAACATCTGAAAATTGATGGGACTAAACATGAGGGAGACAGTGGCCCAGAAAACCGGCCCATCCCCCATTAACTTGACATAATAACCTTTGCTTACCGCCCCGTAGAGTGGTTCAGAGCAGACAGTAATAAATTTCGATACAAATGCAATGTACGTTCGAGTCAAAATGTCTGGATACTGTTCTTGTTGTTATCCTGAGAGATGAGAATAATATTGATAATGATAACACTACTACTACTAATAGACCATCTCCACCACCACCACCAACAACAACAACACCTTATTTCCACTAATATCTCCACCACACCTTAATTAACACCACGCTATCTCCATCACCATCATATCTACAACCACCATCACCACCATTACAACCCCTAAGTCGTCCTCCACCACCACCACCACCACCACCACCACCACCACCCCCAAGTCCTCCTCCTCCTCCTCCACCACCACCACCACCACCACCATCTCCATCACCTCCTCCAGTAGCCTTATCTCCCCCGCCACCTAAGGATTATTAGAAGCTCACGCGCTGGGGGCTAATTGACACGATTCATATCTCAGGTGCAAACTAGACAGGTAGTTAAGTGTGGGGGGGTGGGGGGGAGAGAGGGGGGGAGTAAGAGAGAGAGAGAGAGTGAGAGTGAGTGAGAGAGAGATTTACATAGATACACTGATCACACAGACCTTACGATCCCAGCGAGGTGGTCAGGACTTAATTCTCGTAGAGATAGCTAACCCAAGAGTAAGGTACAGTGGAAGGAAAGGATAGCAAAGGAGACAAAGAAGAAGAAGAGAGAGAGAGAGAGAGTAAATAATTAATGAAGGTTATATAAAAGTGAAAGTGAAATGTAAACAGAAGTGGGGCACAGGAAGAAACGGACGGTATTAAGGGGAGAGGGTCGCTTTTCGTGTCCCCCTTCTTCCTCATGTTCAGCCCCATTAGTTTTCAGATTATAAGACGTTCGGCCCATTAGTTTGGCGATTTTAACACCTTGCGCCCCATATCGTTGTCAATTTTAAGACCTTTCGTGCCATTTACCTTTCGATTTTTTCCTGGCGAGCGAGAGCGAGCCTGAAATTTTAAGAGGAAACGGCCTTCTATCTATCTCCCTAGCTTATCTAATATATGTATCTATCTAACCTCTCCCATCATGCCTCCGTCCGTAATCTATCTATACTGTATATCTATCCATCTATCTATATATATATCCATCTATCTATATATGTATCCGTCTATCTATATATGTATCCGTCTATCTATATATCTATCCATCTATCTATATATGTATCCGTCTATCTAGCCATCCATCAATCTTTTATGTCTTATCTACTCTATCTAATCTATGTATCTTTCTATCCATTCTATCACCTCATTCCTCCCTCCATTATCATTCTATCTATCTATCTATCTATCTATCCTCTCCCCTGATACCTCCCTTCACAATCGACATATCTCTCTATCTATCTATATATCCATCCATCCAAAACCTATCTATTTATCCTACCATCCATCTATCTATCTATCTATCAATATATCTATCTCTCTATCCAACCATCCATCTAGCTAATCTAACTATTTACCAATCTATATATCTATCTCTCTATCCAACCATCCATCGATCTAATCTAACTATTTACCAATAATATCTATCTATCTTTCTATCTATCCATCTATCAATCTAGCTACTTTATCTATCTATCTATCTATCTGTCTGTCTTGTCTGTCTATCTATGTATCTATCTATCTATCTATCTATCTATCTATCTATCTATCCATCCAACCACTCCCCTCCCACTATCAATGAGGCCAGGCTGGTGATCCATTCATCAATCCGTCACTGCCAATTGCTACAGCCATCCATCACAGAAAAAGAAGAAAATCAGGTGAGGTGTTCCGGCCCTCTCTCTCTCTCTTTCTCTCTCAGGTAACCGGCCCCCATATTCACAGAGCTCGGCCCACTTTCGCCATGTTGGGGCCGTTGGTGGAAGTACCCTTTATTTGCAATCAAAATACTAATTTTGTTTTCATATTAAAATAAATAAATAAATAAATCAACAAATAAAAACAAGTATTACCCCTTATTTGCAATCAAAACACTAATTTTGTTTTCATATTAAAATTAATAAATAAATAAATCAACAAATAAAAAAAAGTATTACCCTTTCTTCGCAATCAAAACACTATTTTGTGTTGCCCTCTTAGTAGATATATGTAATTCCTTTAAATTTAATAATGTCTTGTTGCATAATTTAATAATGTCTTGTTGCATAATTTACTTATGGTATTTATTTGCTTATTATTATTTGTTTTCTTCAGTTTCCTCGCTAGACCTCCAGCACCCCCTAGACCCCCCTTCAACTTAAATGTGTACATTTTTCGGTGCATATTTGTTTTCTCTTAAAATTACAGGATAGCTACCGCTCGCCAGGAAACAATCGATGCCTAGATGGCACGAAAGGTCTTACAATCGCCACACTAATGGGCCGATCGTCTTAAAGTCTCAAAACTAATGAGGTTAAACATAAGAGAGAAAGGGTGACAGACAAAAACAACCATTAGGTACACTCACAAACAAAAAATAGCTGGAACAAACTTAATTTTAATTATGCTGTAATAAATATTTAGCAGTATATGAGAGAAAGAAAATTATATAAACTTAATTAATTTTCCTTTTATTAATTTGATGTGATTAAGTTGTTTAATATTCTGTGTAGCTATAATAGCTTATTAGATGTGTGTGAATTTGTGTGTGGTTTTTTTTTCTTGTTGTGTTGTGTTATCCCTGTTCGGGCTCTGTCTCGAGTCGGCCGCCCCCAGCTAAACCAAACAGTGTTAAGTAGGACAAAGGTGAGCTGATATGAAGATGAGCATCACCTCTAAATGCAGCCTCGCATATTCCCCTCGCCATAACATTCACTTTACTTTCACTTTACCTGTGCAGTCCTCTGAGATAGGCTATAGTCAGGATAAAATTGACACCTGAATGGCACGAAAGGTCTTAATATGGGGTGAAAGTTCTTAAAATCGCTAAACTAATGGGGCAAACGTTTTATAATATCAAAAGCAATGGGGCTAAACATGAGGGAGAAAGGGGTCAAGAAAAAAAAATCCCTCAAGTGGAGATCTCCCCTTAAATTGTAGAAGATATCCTTAGTTGTAGTGCCTAAAATGTATATATATATATCAGAGGTTCGCTTTGCCGTTCGAGGTTTTACATTGGAACCATAAATTGTGTCTGGGAGGGTACACACATACAGTCAGGTTTATTGACAGACCAACAGGGCAGGCGAAGTCAGTCCCCCCCCCCCCCCC
This sequence comes from Paralithodes platypus, assembly GCA_032716605.1. NCBI lineage: Eukaryota > Metazoa > Arthropoda > Malacostraca > Decapoda > Lithodidae > Paralithodes > Paralithodes platypus. The sequence goes on along the minus strand of CM064521.1, from coordinate 58,119,008 downwards.
TCCCTCTCTCCGGCCTCACCTGTGCCCCTCGCCGGAGTAAAATCTATTTTCCCTGTAGCGGGTGGGTCATAAAGAGGGAGAGAGGGGGCGCGTGATTTACTGGACGTGGTATAGAGGGCGAGGCGGAGCGGGCGACAGTGGGTGCGTGTGGGGTCAAAGGGGCGGGCAGGTGAGGGGGAGGGAAGGTGAGGGGGGGGGGGGGGGCAGAGGGCAGGGGAAGGGGGGGGGGGGAGGGCTTGGGACAGAGGGCAGGGGAGGGGGGGGGGGGGGGGGGCAAGGGCTTGGGGCAGAGGACAGGGGGGGTCAGAGGGTAGGTAAGAGGGAGGGGGATTTGGGGTAGGTAGGGACAAGTGGATGAGGAGGGGCCAAGGCAATGACAGAGGGAAGAAGGGAAGTGGACAAGTGGGGAGAGAGAAGGGGACGATGGGAGGGGGGAGGCAGAGGAAGGGGATGTCAGAGGGCAGAGGGGAGGTAGGGGAAGGGGAGGGCAGGGGCATAGGCAGAGAAAGGGGAATCAGGTAAAGCCGGTATCACACGAGAGCTTTTATAGTCAACATTCGATGATCAACATTTTTCTGGCAACATTTCTGGAATATTTTGCCATGGTATCGGAAACTAGACTGGTGAGAGATCAATTTAGGTGACAGAAATGTATTAAATGTTGACCTCATAAGCTGCCAGACCAGTGTTAAGGATAAATGTTGAGTGAAAATGCGCTCGTGTGATACCGGTTTAAGGTGAAGACAGCTGGCAGAGAGTGGCGGGGGTCGGAGAAAGCAGAGGAGGAAACACAGATAACCTTAACACTAGCTCAGCCGACGCTTAGGGGTTTATGGTGGTGTTTTTTTAATTAAGGTATTTATTATTCAGGGTTTTAATTGATTTTTCCATTTTCTCGCAATTTAATTTTAGTTTGCCCTCTAAACTAAAGCAAATACTTCCCCAGACCCCCTGGAAATATACCCCCCCCCCTCACACACACACACACACACACACACACACACACACACACACACACACACACACACACGGCAAAGCTAGATAATTGTAACTCAGGAAGCGGGACAATACGAACCTAAAAAGCTTAACTCCTGTATACTACAAACAGGTAAATAAAAATAGGTAAATACACACACACACACACACACACACACACACACACACACACACACACACACACACACACACACACACACACACACAGACCCGTTTCAAGGTAAGATTATACTGTACCTTTCTTGGTAGAATAATACCCAGGCCTAATTTTAGGTTCGCTGTCGCTCAACCAGCAAGGTAAATTAACACCTGAATGTTGGGAAATGTCTCACAATCGCCAATATAATGATATGAAAGTTCTTAAAAGCACCAAACTACATGGGATACACAGGGGTGCTTCAAAGATCACCCCCGGATAAAGCCGGTATCACACGAGCGTTTTTTCACTCAACATTTATCCTTAACCCCTTTAGTACCGAGTTATCCTTGTCATTATAATCTGGATATCATTAGACGATTCTATCCAGCTTAGGGAGGACGTGTAGCAATTAAAAAGGCTTCAAACTATCTCGATTATCCATTTTAAATACCACGCTTCCCTCCTAAGCTGCATAAAGCCGTCTAAATTTAGCGGGAATAACACAAAATACATCCTCGGTAAGGAAGGGGTTAACACTGGTCTGGCAGCTTATTAGGTCCAAATTTAGAATATTTCGGTAACGTAAATTCATCTACCATCAGTCTAGTTTCCGATACCAGTGCAAAATATTCCAGAAATGTTGCCAGAATTTTTTTGATCATCGAATGTTGACTATAAATGCTCTCGTGTGATACCGGCTTAAGGGGGGTGACCTGCTTTTTGTTATTTCTGTCGTTTTCTCTCTTTCTCTGGCTTGTATCCATTCAGCCAACTATTTTAAGACGTTTATCCCCATCTAGGTGTTGATTTCTTCCTGGCGAGCGATAGCGAGCCAGCATTATATGAAGAAATCCGGCTTCGCCGGAGACATTTTTCTATCGAAAAATGTACAAATTTAGCCTGCTGCCAAACAAAAATAAAAAATATGCTGGCTCTCTACCGCTTACCAGTACAAAATTGACACCTGGATGGGGATAAACGTCTTAAAACAGTAGGCTGAATAGGGCCCAATGGATACAAGCCAGAGAAAGATAGAAAAGGACAGAAATAACAAAAAGCAGGTCACCCCCCCCTTAAGGTAGAGTCAGTGTAACAGACGGAAGACAAGCGACGGGAATAAGGAGTGAAGGCGAAGGGGGTTGACCAGAAGAACGACCAGAAGATTACTCGGCTATTTAAGGGGAGGCAGACCGTTTTTCTGGACCCCCTTCTCCCTAATGTATAGCCCCCACTAGTTTTGAGATTATAAGACGTTCGGCCCATTAGTTTGGCGATTTTAACACCTTTCGCCCCATTTTGTTGTCAATTGTAAGACCTTTCGTGCCATTTAGGTGTCGATTATTTCCTGGCGAGCGATAGCGAGCCTGCAATTTTAAGAGGAGTCGGCCTTCGGCCGGGACATTTTTCTACCGAAAAATGTACAAATTTATCTTGAAGGGGGGTCTAGGGGGTGTTTTTCTAAGCTTGATGGAGGTCTAGGGAGGGAAAACAAATATATGAATAAATTAATTAATAGACCAAACAAACGGTCAGTCTCCCCTTAAATATATTTCGTAGCATTTATGTAGATTATGAGAACCTGATATTCATATGACACATGGACATATCAAGTTTTAACATATGTACGGTAACACATATATAGAAGGCCTTGGAGTCGGACGGATCCTAAATTGAGTGGTCAATCCTGTAAGTCCTTCAGTAAACTGGAATGGGGTGTCCCTCTTGCAGGGGATAGGTCCGCTCTGGGGCATTTTGTGTATGGCCACCCTCATTAAGGGGAGTAAGGCGTCCGGCAATAGATAGATGGATAGATATGTTGTGTATGGCCACCCTCATTAAGGGGAGTAAGGCGTCCGGCAATAGATAGATGGATAGATATGTTGTGTATGGCCACCCTCATTAAGGGGAGTAAGGCGTCCGGCAATAGATAGATGGATAGATATGTTGTGTATGGCCACCCTCATTAAGGGGAGTAAGGCGTCCGGCAATAGATAGATGGATAGATATGTTGTGTATGGCCACCCTCATTAAGGGGAGTAAGGCGTCCGGCAATAGATAGATAGATATGTTTTCAATGAGTATTGATAAATCAGCTACTAAGGGATACACATTTTCCCAGGTAACAATAAGCTACTGTAGACCTAATTAACCCTCTAGAATGGTGTCCGTTTTTTCACTGGCCTGAAGAGAGCCTGAAGGGTAGATAAGCAAGAGGGTAGGCAGGGAGAAGGCAGCTTGGAGGCGGGGTCGAAAGGTGAGTCACGGAGAGGCAGATGCACGAGAGACTGAAAGGCAGATAAGCAGGAGGGGTAGGCAAAGTGGAAGCAGAAGGGGTAGTAGTGGAAGCAGGAGGGGTAGTAGTGGAAGCAGGAGGGGTAGGCAAAGTGGAAGCAGGAGGGGTAGTAGTGGAAGCAGGAGGGGTAGGCAAAGTGGAAGCAGGAGGGGTAGTAGTGGAAGCAGGAGGGGTAGGCAAAGTGGAAGCAGGAGGGGTAGTAGTGGAAGCAGGAGGGGTAGGCAAAGTGGAAGCAGGATGGGTAGTAGTTGAAGCAGGAGGGGTAGGCAAAGTGGAAGCAGGAGGGGTAGTAGTGGAAGCAGGAGGGGTAGTAGTGGAAGCAGGAGGGGTAGTAGTGGAAGCAGGAGGGGTAGTAGTGGAAGCAGGAGGGTTAGTAGTGGAAGCAGGAGGGGTAGTAGTGGAAGCAGGAGGGGTAGTAGTGGAAGCAGGAGGGTTAGTAGTGGAAGCAGGAGGGGTAGAAGTGGAAGCAGGAGGGGTAGTATTGGAAGCAGGAGGGGTAGTAGTGGAAGCAGGAGGGGTAGTAGTGGAAGCAGGAGGGGTAGTAGTGGAAGCAGGAGGGGTAGTAGTGGAAGCAGGAGGGGTAGGCAAAGTGGAAGCAGGAGGGGTAGGCAAAGTGGAAGCAGGAGGGGTAGTAGTGGAAGCAGGAGGGGTAGTACGGTAGTGGAAGCAGGAAGGGTAGTAGTGGAAGCAGGAGGGGTAGTAGTGGAAGCAGGAGGGGTAGTAGTGGAAGCAGGAGGGGTAGGCAGAGTGGAAGTAGGAGGGGTAGTAGTGGAAGCAGGAGGGGTAGTAGTGGAAGCAGGAGGGGTAGTAGTGGAAGCAGGAGGGATAGTAGTGGAAGCAGGAAGGGTAGTAGTGGAAGCAGGAAGGGTAGTAGTGGAAGCAGGAGGGGTAGTAGTGGAAGCAGGAGGGATAGTAGTGGAAGCAGGAAGGTAGTAGTGGAAGCAGGAGGGGTAGTAGTGGAAGCAGGAGGGGTAGTAGTGGAAGCAGGAGGGGTAGTAGTGGAAGCAGGAGGGATAGTAGTGGAAGCAGGAAGGGTAGTAGTGGAAGCAGGAAGGGTAGTAGTGGAAGCAGGAGGGGTAGTAGTGGAAGCAGGAGGGGTAGTAGTGGAAGCAGGAAGGGTAGTAGTGGAAGCAGGAGGGGTAGTAGTGGAAGCAGGAGGGGTAGTAGTGGAAGCAGGAAGGGTAGTAGTGGAAGCAGGAAGGGTAGTAGTGGAAGCAGAAGGGGTAGTAGTGGAAGCAGGAAGGGTAGTAGTGGAAGCAGGAGGGGTAGTAGTGGAAGCAGGAAGGGTAGTAGTGGAAGCAGGAAGGGTAGTAGTGGAAGCAGGAAGGGTAGTAGTGGAAGCAGAGGGGTAGTAGTGGAAGCAGGAAGGGTAGTAGTGGAAGCAGGAAGGGTAGTAGTGGAAGCAGGAAGGGTAGTAGTGGAAGCAGGAGGGGTAGTAGTGGAAGCAGGAAGGGTAGTAGTGGAAGCAGGAGGGGTAGTAGTGGAAGCAGGAAGGGTAGTAGTGGAAGCAGGAGGGGTAGTAGTGGAAGCAGGAGGGGTAGTAGTGGAAGCAGGAGGGGTAGTAGTGGAAGCAGGAAGGGTAGTAGAGGAAGCAGGAGGGTAAGAAGTGGAAGCAGGGGGGGTAGTAGTGGAAGCAGGAGGGGTAGTAGTGGAAGCAGGAGGGGTAGTAGTGGAAGCAGGAGGGGTAGTAGTGGAAGCAGGAGGGGTAGTAGTGGAAGCAGGAGGGGTAGGCAAAGTGGAAGCAGGAGGGGTAGGCAAAGTGAAAGCAGGAGGGGTAGTAGTGGAAGCAGGAAGGGTAGTAGTGGAAGCAGGAGGGGTAGTAGTGGAAGCAGGAGGAGTAGGCAAAGTGGAAGCAGGAGGGGTAGGCAAAGTGGAAGCAGGAGGGGTAGTACGGTAGTGAAAGCAGGAGGGGTAGTAGTGGAAGCAGGAGGGGTAGTAGTGGAAGCAGGAGGGGTAGTAGTGGAAGCAGGAGGGGTAGTAGTGGAAGCAGGAGGGGTAGTAGTGGAAGCAGGAGGGGTAGTAGTGGAAGCAGGAAGGGTAGTAGTGGAAGCAGGAGGGGTAGTAGTGGAAGCAGGAGGAGTAGGCAAAGTGGAAGCAGGAGGGGTAGGCAAAGTGGAAGCAGGAGGGGTAGTAGTGGAAGCAGGATGGGTAGTAGTGGAAGCAGGAAGGGTAGTAGTGGAAGCAGGAGGGGTAGTAGTGGAAGCAGGAGGGGTAGTAGTGGAAGCAGGAGGGGTAGTAGTGGAAGCAGGAGGGGTAGTAGTGGAAGCAGGAAGGGTAGTAGTGGAAGCAGGAAGGGTAGTAGTGGAAGCAGGAGGGGTAGTAGTGGAAGCAGGAGGGGTAGTAGTGGAAGCAGGAGGGGTAGTAGTGGAAGCAGGAGGGGTAGTAGTGGAAGCAGGAAGGGTAGTAGTGGAAGCAGGAAGGGTAGTAGTGGAAGCAGGAGGGGTAGTAGTGGAAGCAGGAGGGGTAGTAGTGGAAGCAGGAGGGATAGTAGTGGAAGCAGGAAGGGTAGTAGTGGAAGCAGGAGGGGTAGTAGTGGAAGCAGGAGGGGTAGTAGTGGAAGCAGGAAGGGTAGTAGTGGAAGCAGGAACGGTAGTAGTGGAAGCAGGAGGGGTAGTAGTGGAAGCAGGAGGGATAGTAGTGGAAGCAGGAAGGGTAGTAGTGGAAGCAGGAGGGGTAGTAGTGGAAGCAGGAGGGGTAGTAGTGGAAGCAGGAAGGGTAGTAGTGGAAGCAGGAAGGGTAGTAGTGGAAGCAGGAAGGGTAGTAGTGGAAGCAGGAGGGGTAGTAGTGGAAGCAGGAGGGATAGTAGTGGAAGCAGGAAGGGTAGTAGTGGAAGCAGGAGGGGTAGTAGTGGAAGCAGGAGGGGTAGTAGTGGAAGCAGGAAGGGTAGTAGTGGAAGCAGGAAGGGTAGTAGTGGAAGCAGGAAGGGTAGTAGTGGAAGCAGGAGGGGTAGTAGTGGAAGCAGGAGGGGTAGTAGTGGAAGCAGGAAGGGTAGTAGTGGAAGCAGGAGGGGTAGTAGTGGAAGCAGGAGGGGTAGTAGTGGAAGCAGGACGGGTAGTAGTGGAAGCAGGAAGGGTAGTAGTGGAAGCAGGAGAGGCAGAGTGGAAGCAGAATGGACCTTAGTGGTGAGAGGCAAGGGTCAAGAGATGGCGTTGGATTTTGGCATTAACCCCTTCTGTACCAGTGACGTCTTTTGCATTTTATTTTAGTTATAGTTAAATTATTCTGTGGCGTTTACGAAGGATCTGTGGTAGCAAAAAGGGTTAAGGGCAGATCTCCACTTGAGGGATTTTTTTCTTGACCCCTTTCTCCCTCATGTTTAGCCCCATTGTTTTTGTTATTATAAAACGTTTGCCCCATTAGTTTAGCGATTTTAAGAACTTTCATCCCATATTAAGACCTTTCGTGCAATTCAGGTGTCGATTTTATCCTGGCGAGCGATAGCGAGCCTGTAATTTAAGAGGAACTGGCCTTCTACCGAAAAATGTACAAATTTATCTTGAAAGGGACTCAAGGGGGTGTAATTTTAAGCTTGATGGAGGTCTAGGGAACAAACTAAATACCTCCCCTTAACTGAGACAGCCCGAAGCCTGTTAATTGCTGGAGGCACTTTTGAAATTTAATAAAACCGTCTAATAATAGCTAGCATATAATTGAAAGGACGTCCCCGGTACAGAAGGGGTTAAGGGGAGGTTTTTAGTTTGTTCCCTAGACCTCCATCAAGCTTAAGATTACACCCCCTTGAGCCCCTTTCAAGATAAATTTGTACATTTTTCGGTAGAAAAATGTCCCGGCTGAAAGCCGGTTCCTCTTAAATTACAGGCTTGCTATTGCTCGCCAGGATAAAATCGACACCTAAATGGCACGAAAGGTCTTAAATTTGACAGAAATGGGTCGAAAGTTCTTAAAATCGTCAAAATAATGGGGCGAACGTCTTAAAATTAGAAAAAACAATGGGGCTAAACATGAGGGAGAAAGGCGTCCAGAAAAAAATCCCTCCAGTGGAAATCTCCCCTTAACTGTGTTGATGGTGTTTGGTGGTTGGTGGTTGGTGGTTGGTTTGGGTGTTGAAGTAGAGCAATTACGACGATTTGACGGGTTTGCTTGATGGAGTGATTTTTGAACCAGCTGAGGGAAGGTGACGATAGTTTAGATGCTTATGTTCTGGGTGTGGTGTCCCGAGTTCGAATCCCGAGAGGACCATATGCTTTCATTCGTTTATTCAAGTACATTGGGGTTTGTAATTGATGATTAATGTTAAGAGCGGGGTGTTACTTATAAGGAATTGACCGTGTGGCACATTCAAGAGACAGGAATACCGGTCGAGTGTATGTTATGACCATTGTTCGTAATATGGGCATCCTATCTCCATTCAAGTATTCTTGTCATTGTGAAATTCCTTCCCCTATTCCCTTATGGGGAGATGGCTCATATTTCCGGCACCCCCTCTTCCTCATGTTTAAGGGGAGGTTTTTAGTGTGTTTCCTAGACCTCCATCAAGCTTGAAATTACACCCCCATGACCCCCTTTCAAGATAAATTTGTACATTTTTCGGTAGAAAAATTTCCCGGCCAAAGGCCGGTTCCTCTTAAATTACAGGCTCGCTACCGCTCGCCAGGAAAAAATCGACACCTAAATGGGACGAAAGGTCTTAAAAGTGACATAAATGGGGTGAAACGTCTTAAAATCGTCAAAATAATGGGGCGAACGTCTTATAATATCAAAAGCAATGGGGCTAACCATGAGGGAGAAAGGGGTCAAGAAAAAAATCCCTCAAGTGGAATTCTCCCCTTAACCCCATTAGTGTTCAGATTTATGACGTTCGCCCCATTAGTTTGGCGATTTTAACACCTTTTGCCCCATTACTTTGTCAATATTACGACTTTTCGTGTCATTTAGGTGTCGATATTTTTTTCCTGGCGATCAATAGCGAGCCTGTTATTTAAGACATTTTTCTATCGAAAAATGTACAAATTTATCTTGGTGGAGGGTCTTGGAGGGTGTTTTTTTTTTTAAAGCTTGATGGAGGTTTAGGGATGAAAGTAAGAACATTATAAAAACAAATATATACATGAGGAAATAAATACGCCCATACCCCCTTAAATGGAGGCTATTTAATGATGATAAATTATAGTTTAAGAAAGTATGCAGTGCGAAAACCGAACAGTGGGGGCAGATGCAAGGGTCACGCAGAGAGGAGGAGCAGGTTATCAAGCAGGGAAATCTGTACGAGGCAGCAGAAGGAGAGAGAAAGTACGGGTTTGTGCATAAACCTTTAACTGTCTTTATAGCCTAGTGCTTAGTGTGCGGAATATTTGGTGTGAGTATCCTAGGTTCGAGTCCTTGGAGTACCACATCAATTCATTAATTGAGTTTAGGAGTAAAGTCGGTTGGTGGAGGTAACATAATAATATGTCATTGATTTCATTAGTTAGGTTTATTTGTAAATTAATTGGTGAGTTGGTGAAAACAAAATATGAAAGTATGTGGGAAGGTTGGGCAGGGTGCAGGTTGGTGGATATGAAGGGGAGTGATAGGCATAATAGGTTGGTGGATATGAAGGGGAGTGATAGGCATAATAGGTTGGTGGATATGAAGGGGAGTGATAGGCATAATAGGTTGGTGGATATGAAGGGGAGTGATAGGCATAATAGGTTGGTGGATATGAAGGGGGAGATAGGCATAATAGGTTGGTGGATATGAAGGGGAGTGATAGGCATAATAGGTTGGTGGATATGAAGGGGAGTGATAGGCATAATAGGTTGGTGGATATGAAGGGGAGTGATAGGCATAATAGGTTGGTGGATATGAAGGGGAGTGATAGCCATAATAGGTTGGTGGATATGAAGGGGAGTGATAGGCATAATAGGTTGGTGGATATGAAGGGGAGTGATAGCCATAATAGGTTGGTGGATATGAAGGGGAGTGATAGGCATAATAGGTTGGTGGATATGAAGGGGAGTGATAGGCATAATAGGTTGGTGGATATGAAGGGGAGTGATAGGCATAATAGGTTGGTGGATATGAAGGGGAGTGATAGGCATAATAGGTTGGTGGATATGAAGGGGAGTGATAGCCATAATAGGTTGGTGGATATGAAGGGGAGTGATAGGCATAATAGGTTGGTGGATATGAAGGGGAGTGATAGCCATAATAGGTTGGTGGATATGAAGGGGAGTGATAGGCATAATAGGTTGGTGGATATGAAGGGGAGTGATAGCCATAATAGGTTGGTGGATATGAAGGGGAGTGATAGGCATAATAGGTTGGTGGATATGAAGGGGAGTGATAGGCATAATAGGTTGGTGGATATGAAGGGGAGTGATAGGCATAATAGGTTGGTGGATATGAAGGGGAGTGATAGACATAATAGGTTGGTGGATATGAAGGGGAGTGATAGCCATAATAGGTTGGTGGATATGAAGGGGAGTGATAGGCATAATAGGTTGGTGGATATGAAGGGGAGTGATAGCCATAATAGGTTGGTGGATATGAAGGGGAGTGATAGCCATAATAGGTTGGTGGATATGAAGGGGAGTGATAGGCATAATAGGTTGGTGGATATGAAGGGGAGTGATAGGCATAATAGGTTGGTGGATATGAAGGGGAGTGATAGGCATAATAGGTTGGTGGATATGAAGGGGAGTGATAGGCATAATAGGTTGGTGGATATGAAGGGGAGTGATAGCCATAATAGGTTGGTGGATATGAAGGGGAGTGATAGGCATAATAGGTTGGTGGATATGAAGGGGAGTGATAGGCATAATAGGTTGGTGGATATGTAATCGGAGTTGTTTAATATACAGCTGGTGGCGATAAGTGATAAAAGAGAGAGAGAGAGAGAGAGAGAGAGAGAGAGAGAGAGACACGCACCAAAATATTCTTTTGTATTTTGTATTCTCTCTCCCCCCCCCCCACCCCTACCACCCCCTCCCTACCTCCCCCTCCAAGAAATCTGAAAAAACATATCCGGATTATTTCGCATATGGTATTATCTGTTGATGGGCTGATTTGCATATTATTATGAATACGAAAGGAACCTGAGACTGGAGGTGTGATTAGGAATTCTGGGATAAAGACACTGGTAGAGGTAATAATGCATATTTATGGATACAAGTTGGTCTGTTTGTTACTTTATAACTATATAAATAATAATACAAACTTTGCTTTGTATGTTTCCTTAAATATTTACTTTCTGTTAACTATAAATATTATGTGAAACTTTAAATTTAGCAAGTGTTGTCATAGGTGTAGCACTAACCCTCCAAGATGAGACCTTGATCAATATGGCGGCTTTGCATCTATAAGGCAGTCGTCATAACTCCTCGATTTCTTGCAGTCTTGCTTTCAATCAAATTTGCTTTCAAGGCAGGAGGGGAGACTGGGAGGAACGCACTGTGACGAATACTGACCAAAATAGACGGTGCGGGGAACGTAAAGTGTGAATATATACTGCTCTATTTCTGGGGATGAGAGCCAACAAGAAGAAATACACTAAAATATATATGTAGTTTTTCTATATGTGAGAACAATCATAGGTTAGAGGTGGGAGAGAGACATGATAATAGTTACCGGTATAATATAAGGTCGAGATACATGTTCTATATTTCAACACGCATTTACATCTTGAGGAGTGATTATACTGAAGCTGACGACTATAAGTTAAGGAACACCCCGTTATTAACAGTAAACCTTCTTTACAAATCCCAATGTAGGCTACTTGAATAAGTTAATGAAAACATATGATCCTCCCGGGATTTGAGTTATCTAGTGTGAAGTAATTACTTGCATCCATGTTGTTGTGGCCTTTGCTAATATGAAAACAAAAAAAAAGACAAAATAGCCATACAGACGGGCTGAATACGAAGGCTGTATAGGAGTTGGAATGGTTTGATGTGTATGGTTTGATGTGTACGGTTTGTTATAGGAGTTGGAATGGTTTGATGTGTACGGTTTGATGTGTACGGTTTGTTATAGGAGTTGGAATGCTTTGATGTGTACGGTTTGATGTGTACGGTTTGTTATAGGAGTTGGAATGGTTTGATGTGTACGGTTTGATGTGTACGGTTTGTTATAGGAGTTGGAATGGTTTGATGTGTACGGTTTGATGTGTACGGTTTGTTATAGGAGTTGGAATGCTTTGATGTGTACGGTTTGATGTGTACGGTTTGTTATAGGAGTTGGAATGGTTTGATGTGTACGGTTTGATGTGTACGGTTTGTTATAGGAGTTGGAATGCTTTGATGTGTACGGTTTGATGTGTACGGTTTGTTATAGGAGTTGGAATGCTTTGATGTGTACGGTTTGTTATAGGAGTTGGAATGCTTTGATGTGTACGGTTTGATGTGTACGGTTTGATGTGTACGGTTTGTTATAGGAGTTGGAATGCTATGATGTGTACGGTTTGATGTGTACGGTTTGATGTGTACGGTTTGTTGTGTACGGTTTGTTATAGGAGTTGGAATGCTTTGATGTGAACGGTTTGTTATAGGAGTTGGAATGCTTTGATGTGTACGGTTTGTTGTGTACGGTTTGTTATAGGAGTTGGAATGCTTTGATGTGAACGGTTTGTTATAGGAGTTGGAATGCTTTGTTGTGTACGGTTTGTTATAGGAGTTGGAATGCTTTGTTGTGTACGGTTTGTTATAGGAGTTGGAATGCTTTGTTGTGTACGGTTTGTTATAGGAGTTGGAATGCTTTGTTGTGTACGGTTTGTTATAGGAGTTGGAATGCTTTGTTGTGTACGGTTTGTTATAGGAGTTGGAATGCTTTGTTGTGTACGGTTTGTTATAGGAGTTGGAATGCTTTGATGTGTACGGTTTGATGTGTACGGTTTGTTATAGGAGTTGGAATGCTTTGATGTGTACGGTTTGTTGTGTACGGTTTGTTATAGGAGTTGGAATGCTTTGATGTGAACGGTTTGTTATAGGAGTTGGAATGCTTTGATGTGTACGGTTTGTTATAGGAGTTGGAATGCTTTGATGTGTACGGTTTGTTATAGGAGTTGGAATGCTTTGATATGAACGGTTTGTTATAGGAGTTGGAATGCTTTGATGTGTACGGTTTGTTATAGGAGTTGGAATGCTTTGATATGAACGGTTTGTTATAGGAGTTGGAATGCTTTGATGTGTACGGTTTGTTATATGAGTTGGAATGCTTTGATGTGAACGGTTTGTTATAGGAGTTGGAATGCTTTGTTGTGTACGGTTTGTTATAGGAGTTGGAATGCTTTGATGTGAACGGTTTGTTATAGGAGTTGGAATGCTTTGTTGTGTACGGTTTGTTATAGGAGTTGGAATGCTTTGATGTGTAAGGTTTGTTATAGGAGTTGGAATGCTTTGATGTGTACGGTTTGTTGTGTACGGTTTGTTATAGGAGTTGGAATGCTTTGATGTAAACGGTTTGTTATAGGAGTTGGAATGCTTTGATGTGTACGGTTTGTTGTGTACGGTTTGTTATAGGAGTTGGAATGCTTTGATGTGAACGGTTTATTATAGGAGTTGGAATGCTTTGATGTGAACGGTTTGTTATAGGAGTTGGAATGCTTTGTTGTGAACGGTTTATTATAGGAGTTGGAATGCTTTGATGTGAACGGTTTGTTATAGGAGTTGGAATGCTTTGATGTGTACGGTTTGTTATAGGAGTTGGAATGCTTTGATGTGAACGGTATGTTATAGGAGTTGGAATGCTTTGATGTGTACGGTTTGTTATAGGAGTTGGAATGCTTTGATGTGAACGGTTTGTTATAGGAGTTGGAATGCTTTGATGTGTACGGTTTGTTGTGTACGGTTTGTTATAGGAGTTGGAATGCTTTGTTGTGAACGGTTTATTATAGGAGTTGGAATGCTTTGATGTGAACGGTTTGTTATAGGAGTTGGAATGCTTTGATGTGTACGGTTTGTTATAGGAGTTGGAATGCTTTGATGTGAACGGTTTGATGTGTACGGTTTGTTATAGGAGTTGAAATACTTTGATGTGTACGGTTTGATGTGTACGGTTTGATGTGTACGGTTTGATGTGTACGGTTTGTTGTGTACGGTTTGATGTGTACGGTTTGATGTGTACGGTTTGTTGTGTACGGTTTGATGTGTACGGTTTGATGTGTACGGTTTGTTGTGTACGGTTTGATGTGTACGGTTTGATGTGTACGGTTTGTTGTGTACGGTTTGATGTGTACGGTTTGATGTGTACGGTTTTGATGTGTACGGTTTGTTGTGTACGGTTTGATGTGTACGGTTTGATGTGTACGGTTTGTTGTGTACGGTTTGATGTGTACGGTTTGATGTGTACGGTTTGATGTGTACGGTTTGTTGTGTACGGTTTGATGTGTACGGTTTGTTGTGTACGGTTTGATGTGTACGGTTTGATGTGTACGGTTTGTTGTGTACGGTTTGTTGTGTACGGTTTGATGTGTACGGTTTGATCTGTACGGTTTGATGTGTACGGTTTGTTGTGAACGGTTTGTTATAGGAGTTGGAATGCTTTGTTGTGTACGGTTTGTTATAGGAGTTGGAATGCTTTGATGTGAACGGTTTGTTATAGGAGTTGGAATGCTTTGATGTGTACGGTTTGTTGTGTACGGTTTGTTATAGGAGTTGGAATGCTTTGATGTGAACGGTTTGTTATAGGAGTTGGAATGCTTTGTTGTGTACGGTTTGTTATAGGAGTTGGAATGCTTTGATGTGTACGCTTTGTTATAGGAGTTGGAATGCTTTGATGTGTACGGTTTGTTGTGTACGGTTTGTTTTAGGAGTTGGAATGCTTTGATGTGAACGGTTTGTTATAGGAGTTGGAATGCTTTGATGTGTACGGTTTGTTGTGTACGGTTTGTTATAGGAGTTGGAATGCTTTGATGTGAACGGTTTATTATAGTAGTTGGAATGCTTTGATGTGAACGGTTTGTTATAGGAGTTGGAATGCTTTGATGTGTACGGTTTGTTATAGGAGTTGGAATGCTTTGATGTGAACGGTTTGATGTGTACGGTTTGTTATAGGAGTTGGAATACTTTGATGTGTACGGTTTGATGTGTACGGTTTGTTGTGTACGGTTTGATGTGTACGGTTTGATGTGTACGGTTTGTTGTGTACGGTTTGATGTGTACGGTTTGATGTGTACGGTTTGTTGTGTACGGTTTGATGTGTACGGTTTGATGTGTACGGTTGTTGTGTACGGTTTGATGTGTACGGTTTGATGTGTACGGTTTGTTGTGTACGGTTTGATGTGTACGGTTTGATGTGTACGGTTTGATGTGTACGGTTTGTTGTGTACGGTTTGATGTGTACGGTTTGATGTGTACGGTTTGTTGTGTACGGTTTGATGTGTACGGTTTGATGTGTACGGTTTGATGTGTACGGTTTGTTGTGTATGGTTTGATGTGTACGGTTTGTTGTGTACGGTTTGATGTGTACGGTTTGATGTGTACGGTTTGATGTGTACGGTTTGTTGTGTACGGTTTGTTGTGTACGGTTTGATGTGTACGGTTTGTTGTGTACGGTTTGATGTGTACGGTTTGTTCGAAGAATTCTAATCGAACAGACAGATATGCTTAAGGGGAGATCTCCACTTAAGGGATTTTTTTCTTGGCCCCTTTCACCCTCATGTTTAGCCCCATTGCTTTTGATATTATAAAACGTTTGCCCCATTAGTTTAGCGATTTTAAGAACTTTCACCCCATATTAAGACCTTTCGTGCTATTCAGGTGTCAATTTTATCCTGGCGAGCGATAGCGAGCCTGTAATTTAAGAGGAACCGGCCTTCGGCCGGGACATTTTTCTACCGAAAAATGTACAAATATATCTTGAAAGGGACTCAAGGGGTTGTCATTTTAAGCTTGATGGAGGTCTAGGGAACAAACTAAATACCTCCCCTTAACTCCTGTACCGGCGACGTCCTTTTCATTATAGTCTGGCAGCTATTAGACTAATATATTCAGTTTAGGAAGGACGTCTACCAATACAAAGGCTACAGGCTGTCTCAAATCATCCTCTCAGCTACATATATCCTTCCTAAGCTTCAACAAATTATCCAAATGTAGCTGAAATGATCCAAATGCAGCTGAAATGATCCAAATGCAGCTGAAATGATCCAAATGTAGCTGAAATGATCCAAATGTAGCTGAAATGATCCAAATGTAGCTGAAATGATCCAAATGTAGCTGAAATCATAATTATAAATGACGTCGCCGGTAAAGAAGGGGGTTAGGACAGCAATAGAGGAGGACGCATAGTTTGGCTGCTGTCTGTTCAAATTATCAGAATAGAACAGACAGACAGGTTAAATAAGAAGAGGCAAAGGAGAAGAAGAAGGAAGAGGAGGAGGAGGAGGAGGAGGATGATTAGGAGGAGGAGGAGGATGAGCAGAAAGAGGATTAGGAGGAGGAGGAGGAAGATGATTAGGAGGAGGAGGAGCAGAAAGAGGATTAGGAGGAGGCAGATGAGGGAGGAGTAGGAGGAGTTTGAGTGGCAACCTAGTTTTTGTTTTGGCGTTGGCCTGGTGATGGACGCGTCTAGCTGCCCCTCGCCTCTCTCTCTCCCTCTCCCCCTCCCTCTCCATCCATCCTTGTTTATGCCGATCTGTTGGTGTTTATTGTCTGGGATTGGCGGCTTGGCTACGGTGGCCCCGTTATTACCACCGGCCCGCCTTGCTCCGGGTATTGGCCATAATTAGGGTTTTGCATGCGGTTACTCCTTCGGGTATTTTTCCGAAGGCGGGGCTAGGCTGGTGGGTTGGTTGCTGTGGGAAGAGAAGAAGTGCAGGAAATTGGAGAAAGGGAATTGGACTTGGGATGAGTATTGAGAGTCTGGGTTATGTTAGAATAAGTGCTAGAAGTCCTGGAGATTGAGGAGAGGGAATTGCCGACTTGCGAGCTTCGTTCTATAAGGAAGTTATTGGGTACTGGCGATTATGCTGTAGTCGGATGAAAACAAACTAGAGCAAGGATTGTTGGAGAAAATATTAGTTTCGATTAAGGACGTGGAAAGAAGGAGGGAGAACAGAATAACCCTATTCAGTACCTGTGACGTCCTTTTCGTCATGTTCTGGGAACTATTAGACGATTTTTGAGCTTAGGAAGGATCTGTGGTTGGTAAACTGATTAATTGACATAGTCTGTAGCCTTTTATTTGTTAGTTACTTCCTAAGTTGTATATAATCTAGTAATTGCCAGAATATAATGAAAAGGACGCACCGGTACAGACTGGGTTATAAGGAATTGATAATATAACTTGGGGATTTCCAAAGAAGGGTTGGGTAAGGGTACGGAAAATATGTGATGAAGTGTGACGAGAATATTTAGAGTAGGAAGAGAAGGCATGCAGGAGGCAATCAATATTGCTACAAAATTACTACAGGTATTTTGGAGTTGGGAAATGGAAAGTAAAAGTGAGAATGAAAAACTGAGGTATGTACAAATATTAGATTAACCTTCCCAAGATAACATTACGTATTTTGTTCTGTTTTCTGGCTAGTATTAGACGATTTTTTGTAGACTAGGAAGAGTATATCTATTTTAATCTATTCTTTTTGAAAGACGGAGAGTTAATTGAAAAAAACATTTACCCTTTTATTTCCCACATATTTGTCTTAAGCTCTATAAGTCGTGTAAGGATATCCAGCATATACTGTTAATACGCGTCATAATTTCGAAAGGGTTAAACCGAGTATGACGGATCACAATGATTACTATGAACAATGAGCACTTCAACAAGCATACATAGACTTTCTCCAAAAGAAATTAGTGATGTGTGTGGTAAACCAATCTAAAATGGAAATTTGATGAGGAAACAAATGACAATATATAATTACAGGATTACATTATAATCTTAAGCGTTACTGGAGACATTGAATGGAATCAGAAATTAGTGCGGTTTAGCGACATTATAATATACGAAATAAAGCATTTTGGATAATGGAACAAATTGAGAAGCGATGGTCCTGAGGGATATGGATTTCGTGATGTAAAGGCGAAGGAGAAAATTACTGAATATAAAAATTGAAGAGTTG
>CM064521.1:58026581-58099081 GCA_032716605.1 Paralithodes platypus | reverse complement strand
GAGAGAGAGAGAGAATAAACTTAAAGAAGGAGCAATAGAGAAAGAGATAGAAAAGGAGAGAGAGAGAGAGAGAGAGAGAGAGAGAGAGAGAGAGAGAGAGAGAGAATAAACTTAAAGAAGGAGCAATAGAGAAAAGAGAGAGAGAGCAAAAGAGAGTAAGGAATGCAAGCCAGCATACGAACAACTCATGCGCGACCAATCTACTTTTTCGATATTCCCCGCGCATTGTAATTGAGAGCAGCTGGGGTAGGGTATTTCGAACCCTGGACTGTGGACTGGCGTTAAGGGGGTAGTGCTTGTTTTTTGGTCTATGTATTTATTTATTTAATTTAATTTTGAGTTACCTCGCTAGACCTCCATCAAATTAAAAAAAAAAAAAAAAAAAAAAAACTATAGACCCCCTTTCAAGATAAATTTGTACATTTTTCGATAGTGGCCGGTTCTAAAATTACAGGCTCGCTATTGCTCGCCAGGAAGACAATCGACACCTAAATGACACGAAAGGTCTTAATATTGACAAAGAAATGGGGCAAAATTTCAAAACTAATATTTTGTTTAAATATCATATATATAGTATATATATATATATATATATATATATATATATATATATATATATATATATATGTCCATCGTTAGTGTCTATAATTATACAGTTTGTGCCGGTATGGTTTTAGACAGTGGAGGTGGTGAACAATGTCAATAGTCATCTCTGAAGGAGGTATCACACGAGACATTCCATCGGCAATTTTAGAAGGTCAATAGTTGAGAGAGAGAGAAAAAAAAGAGAGAGAGAGAGAGAGTATGTATGGCTGTAACTACTTTTGTAATTAGAGAGAGAGAGAAAGATAATGAGAGTGAGTGAAAAAGTGAAAGTGAGAGCGAGTGAGAGTGTGTGTGTGTGTGTACAGAGAAAGAGAAACATAGTAAGTGAAAGAAAGAGTTAGTGAAAGATAGTGAGAGAGAAAAACATAAATTTGTACAGGATGGTGGAGGGAAAAATAATTATGCGAGATGTAATTAGGACGACGGAACGTGATGAGGAAGGTGGGCAGGCTACTTAGTGAGAGAGAGAGAGAGTGTGAGAGTGAGAGACAGAGAGAGAGAGTGAGAGTGAGTTAGAGAGAGAGAGTTAGCGAGAGAGAGAGAGAGAGAGAGAGAGAGAGAGAGAGAGAGAGAGAGAGAGTGTGAGAGAGAGAGAGAGAGAGAGAGAGAGAGAGAGAGAGAGAGAGAACGGTAGGAACGACTAAAAATAATAAAACCAGTGGGGCTTAACATGATGGAGAAGGTGGGCTTAAACCCCCTCCCCGAAACTCAGGCAATGTGGCTACGACTTTGCATATGTATATGTATAATAAATGTACCCAAATGAATGCTGTGTGATTTTGGATGGTCTTCTTAAACAATGATTTCCCTTCGCAGCGCTTGCTACAGAACGAATATTGTGGGAATGATCGTTGTCTACAGAGATTGGATGGATTTGAATTTCCACTTCTAAGGGTAACGTCATTTTTCAGCTTATTTCGTCCATTGACCGCGCCCCGAAGGGAAATATTTGTTTAAGAATACCAATCCTAGTTTCTTGGTAGCGGGCACCATCTTACTTGTCATTACGGCTGGGTTCCGGCAGTTTATGTAATCGGATTTAATTGATGGTGAATAACGATGATGATGATATAAAGAATGTTATAAATATTATTTATAATAATAATAATAATAATAATAATAGTACAAATAATATCATTAATAAATATTAATAATAATATTTGTAATAAATTAATAATAAATATATAATTAAAATTAAAATTATGCTTTATTGTTCAATTTTAAATAGATAAGAATGAATTCATAACTAACTAACTAACTAACTAACTAACTAACTAACTAACTAACTAACTAACTAACTAACTAACTATACAGTATATATAAATGTGTGATGCAAATATTGACTTGCAGTGTTAAATAAAAGGAACAAAAAAGTGTTGGCTTGTTTAGGAGTAAGTGCCATTAAGGGAGCCCACCTCGCTTTTTTTCTCTTTCTCTCCCTCTCTCTTTGGCTTGTATCCATTCGGTCCCATTCAGTCTACTGTTTTAAAACGTTTACCCCCATCCAGGTGTCATTATATTCCTGGCGAGCGGTAGCGAGTCAGCATATATATTATTTTGTTTTTTACAGCAAACTAAATGTGTACATTTTTCGATAGAAAAATGTCTCCGGTCAAGCCGGATTTCTCCATACAATGCTGGCTCGATATCGCTCGCCAGGAAGAAATCGACACCTGGATGGGGATAAACGTCTTAAAACAGTTGGCTGAATGGGGCCGAATGGATACAAGCCAGGGAAAGAGAGAAAAGGAGAGAAAGATTAAAAAAAAGTCCGGTAACCCCCCTTAAATACCGGCATTCTAATGTACAAGATGGTAAAAATATGCACCTGAATACATGCTTCCCCGACTTATCACAAAACCACAAACATCCTACCTCAAACCTATATTTTGAGATTCCAAGGTCGTTCCCAGAATAGAGCACAGCATAGTAACTCTTTATTACACGGAGACTGGACAACTATACACTGGTATATACAGGCAGAACTGTCTGTATCAAGTGCCTCCCACAAAGTTGAAAGAGTGACAGGGCCAAAATCAAGGGACGTTCGAGCCAAAATGCCTGGACACACGGAGTTTGAAGCAATTTAAGTCATAGGAAGAGGGAAATACTGATTCTGGGAGAGAGTTCCAGAGCTCAGCAGGTGAATAGAATGAAGTCTGGGAGTAACGTTTCACTCTTGGGTTGGAAAGTTGCACAGAGTAGGGGTGGGATTGTGTTGCAAGACGGGTACTAAGTACCCTACGTAGGGGAGGTGGTATACACTGGGAAAGCTCTGAG
The DNA here is from genome assembly GCA_032716605.1 of Paralithodes platypus. NCBI lineage: Eukaryota > Metazoa > Arthropoda > Malacostraca > Decapoda > Lithodidae > Paralithodes > Paralithodes platypus. The sequence continues at coordinate 58,096,195 of CM064521.1, read as the reverse complement.
GAACATTGATTATTATAGTAGCGATAGAATAGTGAGAGAGATGCAACATTGCGGCGAAGAGAGAGAGATTGCAGAGAGTTGGTGAGTGGGCGGGATATAATTATACGAAAGGCTTTCCTTTCTACTTTGTCTAGGAGTGCGGTGTGAGAGGATCCTCCCCACACATGTGACCAATACTAAATACAAGGACGCACTGTGCCCCTGTACAGAGCAAGAAGCTGTGCAGGGGTAAAGAACCCCTTGAGACGGTTGAGCACACCCAGCTTTTGGGAGGCTGACACCGTATATATATATATATATACTTTTCGAAATGGGAAACAAAACAGCGATCAGGTAAAAATTTAATGATTGTATATGCTATTATCATTCTGCCTCTGGCCCCCCCCCCCCCTCTCTCTCTCTCTCTCTCTCTCTCTCTCTCTCTCTCTCTCTCTCTCTCTCTCCTTTTTGTTTGGTTAGAGACGCTTGGAATAAGTTGTGAACCCATAGAGGTTTTTACAATACTAAATGGGTTTGATAACTGTGATTAAAAATTTGTTTTACTTGCAATAATGATAGAAACACAACCATGGCTGAAAGGTGGAGTTAATTAAAGAGCTTTAGCAAAAGGGTATGTGGACACTTCTTCACATAATAGTAAGATCATTTCTACTTACAATCTTAAGTACTCTCAAACGTCGTATATATTTATTTGGTGGAACAGTAATAAAAAGAAGAGGAAATTATATTATGTAGGCTTTGCAATAAGAGTATTATTATTATTATTATTATTATTATTATTATTATTATTATTATTATTATTATACACTAAATGTAAACCCCACTGAAGAAAAGTACTGTACTATGGAATCTCTCTCTTTTTTGTGTTCTATTTTTTTCACCAAGGGTAGCACTCTGGATGGCCAACAGGGTCGTTGAGATATTAACCACTAGCTGTAACTCCTTGTACACCTCCCTCCTCCCAGAGCTCCACCACCGTACAGCCCAGGGAGCGTGATTAGAATGACCGGCCAAGCATGTGTGTTTACCCAAAATAAGAGTGTGTGTGTATGTGTGTGTGTATATGTGTGTGTGTGTGTGTGGTTCTCTGGAGGCTGGTAATGAGGGGGGCGGGGGGAGGAGAAGGAGGTATGGAGAGAAGGAGGTAAAGAGGTGGGGGGGGATGAAGAGAAGGAGGGAGGGATGGAGAGAAAGAGGAAGAGGTTTGGGGAGAAGGAGGAGGTGGTGGGAGGGATGGAGAGAAGGAGGAAGAGGTATGGGGAGGAGGGGGTGGTGTGAGGGATGGAGAAAGAGGTATGGGGAGAAGGAGGGGGTGGTGTGAGGGATGGAGAGAAGGAGGAAGAGGTATGGGGAGAAGAGGGGGAGGAGGAGGGATGAAGGTAAGGAGGTGGGAGGGATGAAGAGGAAGAGGTATGGAGAGATAGAGGAAGTGGTGGGAGGTATGGAGAGAAGGAGTAGGGGGGGAGGGATGGAGGTAAGGAGTAGGGAGGAATGGAGAGAAGGAAGAGGAGGAGGAGGTATGGAGAAGTGAAGAAGGAGGAGGAGAAGGTATAAAGAAGCGGAAAAGGAGGAATAATTCATGACAATAATTTCTTCAAATCAGGTATTTTTATAATTCGTATACTCTGTAAATAGTTGGATTTAATTTGCTTACTCACATAAGATCAATTAGAAGTGTGTGTGTAACTGATTTCTTATGAATAGTGTTTTTGTGAAAGAAATACACGGCACACCTGAATTTGGTTTGTCGGAACATATCAAACATATTTCTTAAAATACTAATACTACTGCTACTACTAATACTACTACTACTACTACTACTACTACTACTACTACTACTACTATAATACTACTAATAAAAATAATAAATATAATAATATTTTTTATATTACTATTAATAATAAGAATAGGGATAATATATAAGTAAATAAATATTATATAAATAAAATAATAATAAATAAGTACATAAATCTTATTTCTTATTCAGGTCACATTCAGTGTCTTAACCCTTTCTTTATCTTACCCACAACAACATCCTATTCACTGTCTTAACTTTATCTACATATTTCAAATCCAGGTCCCAGTGTTAGTGTCTTAAGTTTTACTATATACTGTATGTCTTATTCAGGTCCCATTCAGTGTCTTATCTCCAAATGTCCCAACAACATCCCATTCAATGTCTTAAGTTTTTGTATACGTATGTCTCATCCAGTCCCCAGTCAGTGTCTTAAACTTGTCTATGCCTTACTAACAACAGCATCCCAATCAATGTCTTAACTTTATCTATGTATGTCTTATCCAGGTCCCATTCAGTGCCATATCTCTAAATGTCCCAACATCATCCCATTCACTGTCATAACTTTATCTACGTATGTCTTATCCAGTTCCCATTCAGCGTCTTAACCTTTTCTATGTCTTAGCCCGCGAGTGTCTTAAGACCGTCTGTGTCCCGGTAAGGTTTTATGCAATTATTGACATTTTCTCCTTGAGTTTAAGCCGCTGCGGCAGGAAAGTCAACAGGGCAGTCGTGTATCTAATTAGAGAGCCGCCGTGCGCTCATTTCAAATGCAAAGAAAACCCGGTGGAGCGAAAAATTTGGGCTTGTAAGTGTTTATACGAGTTTTTCCCAGCGTCTCTCCCTCCATTTGCCCCCCCCCCACCCCCCATCTCTCCCCTATCCCTACTTCCTCCTTACCTCCTCCACCACCACCCCTCTCTCCCCTCCCCCTACTTCCTCCACCTCCCCTCCCCTTACCCCCTTCATCCCCATCACCGTCTTCGCCCCTTTTTTTATGTTGTTTTTATTTTTCTCTTCCCTATCTACTCGTCTTCCAATTTTGCACCCCCCCCCCACCCTTTCCACCCTCGGCCCCCCCATCACCACCCCCATCTTATTAACCCTTTCAAGATTACATAATGAACAATTTTGACAGTTTATTCTGGCTATCATTAGAGGATTTTATGCAGTTTAGGAAGTATCTGTAGGAATTATGAGGGTAAAGACAATCTCAAGTAATCCTCTTGACTTCCATATACCCTGCCTAGTCAGGAAACCGGAAAAAAAAAATGCGTAATCCGATCTTGAAAGGGTTAAATATCTTACCCCTTAATTTATCCTTCTTCCCACATCCCCCCCCCTCCACCCCCTGCCCCCCTATTCCATCCCCGTCCCCAACCCCCTCTTTCTCCTTCTTCCAACTCCTATCCATCCTTACTATACGCCCCCCCCCACCTCCTTCGGCCCCCCCCCCCCCCCCCCCCCCCCTCCCTCCCGACGCCTTTAAGAACCTATAAGAAGGAAAGGCACAACATATCTCGTTTTTCTGGTCCCCCTTCTTCCTCATGTTTAGCCCCATTAGTTTTTAGGTTTTTAAGACGTTCAGCCCATTAGTTCGCCTCTATTCTTTGTCAATATTAAGACTTCGTGTCATTAAGGTGTCACTTTTTTTTCCTGGCGAGCGATAGCAAGCCTGTAATTTAGGAGGCATTTTTCTACCGAAAAATGGGGTTGTTTTTAAAAGTTTGATGGAGGTCTACGGAGGAAACTAGAAAAATAATTAATAACTGAAAAACAAAACTCGACCAAAGAGTGAACCATCCCCCTTAAACTCTTCGACTCCCACCCATCCTTTCTACACTGAATAAAATCATCTAACGGTAACCTGACTAAAGAGAGGAAGAAAGGAAAGTCGTCATCGTAGCGAGCTAGTTAACCCCTTCTGTACCGGTGCCGTCCTTTTACCTTTAATTCTGGCTACTATTAGACGATTGTATTCAGTTTAAAAAGGGCTTCGGGCAATTAACAGGCTTCGAACGATCTCACTTAACCCTTTGTACTACCACAGATCCTCCTTGAGCTGCACAATATCGTCTAAATATAGTTTGAATAAGAACACAAAAAATACGTCGCCGGTACAGAAGGGGTTAAGTCCTACTGCTATTGGAACCCCTCAAAATTCACCCTTCCCCCCGCCATCTCATTAGCTCTTTCCCCCCCTCCCCCCCCCCCCCCCCCCCCTCTCTCTCTCTCTCTCTCTCTCTCTCTCTCTTTCTCTCTCTCTCTTGCTCTCTCTCTGCCAGACTGCCTAGTAAGGACTTTGAGGTCTGTGTGGTCTGTGTATCTATGTAGCTCTTGCTCCCTCTCTCTTGCTCTCTCTCTCTCTCTCTCTCTCTCTCTCTCTCTCTCTCTCTCTCTCTCTCTCTCTCAGTTAATCCTACGTCGTTAAGGGGAGATGGGTCGTTTTTCCGGTCCCGGTTCTTCCTCATGTTTAGCCCCATTAGTTTTAAGATTTTATGACGTTCGGTCCATTAGTTTGGCGATTTTAAGACCTTTTGCCCCAGTTCTGTGTCAATATTAAGACTTTTCATGTCATTTAGGTGTGGTTTTTTTTCCTGGCGAGCGATAGCGAGCCTGTAATTTAAGAGGAACCGGCCTTCGGCCGGGAAATTTTTCTATCGATAAATGTACACATTTATCTTGCAGGAGGGTCTTGGGGGGGGGGGTATTTTTTTAAAGCTTTATAGAGGTCTAGGGAGAAAACTAAGAACATAATAAGATACATAAATGAACAGATAAATACGCCCATCCCCCCCCCCCCCCTTAAAGGAGGAACCACAGGAACGCATTTTTCCCACTGCAATAATCTTGACAATTCCGGTCCGGAGGCTTCTCGTAGGAATCAATATATATATATATATATATATATATATATATATATATATATATATATATATATATATATATATATATTGTTGCTTGCTTTCCTCTGAGTTTGGGTTTTGAACATTAACCCCTTCAACACTAGGGCATAATTTCCATCGTATTCGGGTTACCATTAGACGATTTTCTTCAGCCTAGAATCTACCTATAGGACTCATGATTTTAAACACGAGCTCAATAATCCCTCTGAACTGTCTTGCTGGTGTAATGGTCAGCGTCTTTAATAATCTGTGTGGTGACTCTTTTATTTATTAGTTTGCTAGTTTCCTCCCTAGACCTCCATCAAACTTTAAAATAACAACCCCAGGATACCCTTTCAAGATATATTTGTACATTTTTCGGTAGAAAAATGCCGAAGGCTGGTTCCTCCTAAATCACAGGCTCGCTTTCGCTTGCCAGGAAAAAATCGACACCTAAATGACACGAAAAGTCTTAATATTGACAAAGAAAAGGGGTGAAAGGTCTTAAAATCGCCTAACTAATGGGCCGAACGTCTTATAATCTGAAAACTAAAGGGGCTAAGCATGAGGGAGAAGGGGGTCCAGAAAAAACCCTCTTAAGTAAAAATCTCCCCTTAACTCGTCTTTCTCACCTCTCCTCTCCTTCCGGCAGACTTCCGGTGCGCGGGTACCTCATTTGCGTTCAACCCTCTCAAGATTATCACGCAGTTTGATAGTTTATTTGGGTGATCATTAAGCGATTCAAGACATTCCGCCCATTTCTGTATCAATTTTATGACCTTTCGTGCATTTTTGGTTTCATATTTTTCCCGGTGAGCGATAGCGAACCGGTATTTTATGAGGAACCGGTTTTGCTTAGTATACCTCAATATGTCCCTCCCTCCCCCGCCCCCCCCCCCTACCATGTCCCTTCTCTCCATCTCTTCCTCATTCCCTCCATGTATCATCCCATATCTCCCTTCTCTCCATCTCTCCCTCTCTCCATATATCACCCCACATGTCCCTTTTCTCCATTCTCTCCTTCCGTCTCTCCATTTCTACCTCCTTCCCTCCATCTCTCCCTCACTCCCATATATCACCCTATGTATAATTGTATATCTTCTCTCCTTCCATCTCTCCATCGCTCCCTCTGTCCTCTCCTTCACTCCCTCCATGTCTCTCTTCTCTCCTTCCATATCTCCATGTCTCCCTCTCTACCTCAATATATCACCCCATCTCTCCGTCCTCACCATCCATCTCTCCCTCACTACCTCAACATCTCTCTTATCACCATCCATCTCTCCCTCACTACCTCAACATCTCTCTTATCACCATCCATCTCTCCCTCACTCCCTCCATATCTCCCTTATCTCCTTCCATCTCTCCCTCTCTTCCTCCTTCCCTTCATCTGTCCCTCCCTACCCCCATTTCCCCCATATCAACCCCCTTACCTCCCCTCCTCTACACTGCTACCTCTCTTGCTCCCCTTCCACCCACCCCTTCACCCCTTCCACCCGCCCCCACCACCCCTTTCTTGCTCCCTTTTCACCCCTTCCACCCGCCCCCCCCCCTCTTGCACCCCTTCCACCCACCTAATTCACCCCTTCCACCCCCCCCACCACCACTCCCCTCTTGCACCCCTTCCACCCACCCCCACCACCCCCCTCTTGCACCCCTTCCACACACCTCCTTCACCCCTTCCACCCGCCCCCACCACCCCCCTCTTGCACCCCTTCCACCCACCCCCTTCACCCCTTCCACCCGCCCCCACCACCCCCCTCTTGCACCCCTTCCACCCACCTCCTTCACCCCTTCCACCCGCCCCCACCACCCCCCTCTTGCACCCCTTCCACCCACCCCCTTCACCCCTTCCACCCGCCCCCACCACCCCCCTCTTGCACCCCTTCCACCCACCCCCTTCACCCCTTCCCCCCCCCCCCCTCTTGCACCCCTTCCACCCCCCCCCTTCACCCCTTCCACCCGCCCCCCCCCCCTCTTGCACCCCTTCCACCCCCCCCCTCTTGCACCCCTTCCACCCACCCCCTTCACCCCTTCCACCCGCCCCCACCACCCCCCTCTTGCACCCCTTTCACCCCCCCCTTCACCCCTTCCACCCGCCCCCCCCCTCTTGCACCCCTTCCACCCCCCCCTCTTGCACCCCTTCCACCACCCCCTTCACCCCTTCCACCCGCCCCCACCACCCCCCTCTTGCACCCCTTTTCCACCCAACTCCTTCATCCCTCCTACACCCCTTCCACACCCGCCCCCCGCCCCCCTCACCCCTTTCAACCCCCCCCCCCCCCTTCAGTCCCCCACGAGCGCTGTCCCACCGTTTGTATTGCGTCTGTATGCTAATCATGTATTTTCTCCCCTGCCCTACCTTCTTTTACGGGCCTGACAACTCTTCGCCTCTCCGTGTGATTGCAAGAAGAGTCGAGTTATTAAGTAAGACGGGGGGGGGGGGGGGGGGGGGTGGGGGTGGGGGGGGGGCGTTTCTTGCGTCTGGAAAAAAAGAAGGAGGGTGAAATAATAATAGGCTCTAGAAAGGTTAGCAATAATAGAGGAGGGACAATAGAGCGGTGGTGGAGGTGTTTGTGCAAGACATTGAGTGGGGGAAAGATGAATCAGAGGGTTAAGGGGGTAGGTAGTACTCGCTTTTTCTGGACCCCCTTCTCCCTCATGTTTAGCATTTTAGCTTTGAGGTTTTAAGACTTTCGTTCCGTTAGTTTGGTGATTTTGAGACCTTTCGCCTCATTATTTTGTCAATATTAAGACCTTTCGTGCCCTTTAGCTGTCGATTTTTTCCTGGCGAGCGATAGCCAACCTCTAATTTAAGAAGGAAACGCCCTTCGGCCGGGACATTTTTCTACCGAAAAAATTACAAATTTATCTTGAAGGGGGGTCTAGGGGGTGTTGGTCTAAGCTTGATGGAGGCGGGGGTCTAGGGGGTGTTGGTCTAAGCTTGATGGAGGCCTAGCGAGGAAACTAGAAAATAGATTGATAAAAATATATATATAGACCACAAACCAAGCACTACCCCCTTAAGGGGAGATCTCCACTCGAGGGATTTTTTTCTTGACCCCTTTCTCCCTCCTGTTTAGCCCCATTGCTTTTGATATTATAAAACGTTTGCCCCATTAGTTTAGCGATTTTAAGAACTTTCACCCCATATTAAGACCTTTCGTGCCATTCAGGTGTCAATTTTATCCTGGCGAGCGATAGCAAGCCTGTAATTTAAGAGGAACCGGCCGTCGGCCGAGACATTTTTCTACCGAAAAATGTAAAAATTTGTCTTGAAAGGGACTCCAGGGGGTGTAATTTTAAGCTTGATGGAGGTCTAGGGAACAAACTAAATACCTCCCCTTAAGCGAAAGGCGAGTCCATTCTTTTAAGTTTTATCATTGTATAATTATGTAAAGATGAAATTGTGGTTTATAGTTTCATTGATACCTTTGGAAATTATGAAATGGCCAAAACAATGCTATTGACAACGAAATGGAACTGAAGGGGAGATTTCCACTTGAAGGATTTTTTTCTGGACTCCTTTCTCCCTCATGTTTAGCCCCATTGCTTTTGAGATTTTAAGACGTTCGCCCCATTAGTTTGGCGATTTTAGGAACTTTCACCCCATTTATGTCACTTTTAAGACCTTTCGTCCCATTTAGGTGTCGATTTTTTCCTGGCGAGCGATAGCGAGCCTGTATTTTAAGAGGAACCGGCCTTCGGCCGGGACATTTTTCTACCGAAAAATGTACAAATTTATCTTGAAAGGGGGTCATGGGGGTGTAATCTCAAGCTTGATGGAAGTCTAGGAAACACACTAAAAACCTCCCCTTAAGGTGTTAACATCGCCAAATTAATGGTCCGAACGTATTAAAATGTCAAAACTAATGGGGCTTAAACACGATGGAGAAAGTGGTCCAGAAAAACGACCCATCTCCCCTCAAGCATTTGAACAATATATACTGGTGCAAGCTATCATTATTGTTTCGTCTCTGGGTCAAAAGATCATATGGTCGAAAATATATAATCGACACCTAATGTATCGTTTTGGGTTAACCCTTTCGGTACCAGGGACGTTCTTTTCACCCTATTCTGGGAACTATTAGACGATTTTCTTCAATTTACGAAGGATCTCGAGCAATTAATACGGCTTCAAACTATCTCAACCAACCCTTTCAACTACCACAGATCCTTCCTAAGCTGCACAATATCGTTTAAATATACCGTAGCTAAAATAAAGTACGACACGTCGCTGGTACGCAAAGAGTTAACCCTTTCAAGATACGATGACGCATTGCCTTCATGTTTGCTGGCTATCATTATACGATAGTTAACCCTTTCAAGATACGATGACGCATTGCCTTCATGTTTGCTGGCTATCATTATACGATAGTTAACCCTTTCAAGATACGATGACGCATTGCCTTCATGTTTGCTGGCTATCATTATACGATAGTTAACCCTTTCAAGATACGATGACGCATTGCCTTCATGTTTGCTGGCTATCATTATACGATAGTTAACCCTTTCAAGATACGATGACGCATTGCCTTCATGTTTGCTGGCTATCATTATACGATAGTTAACCCTTTCAAGATACGATGACGCATTGCCTTCATGTTTGCTGGCTATCATTATACGATTTTATTCAGATTGGGAATGGTATATGGAAGTCAGAAGATTAACTGAGACAGTCTTTACCCTTTAAATTACCACAGCTTCTTCCTAAGCTGTATAAAATAGTCTAATGATAGCCAGAATATACTGTCAAAACGCGTCATGATCCTCCAAGGGTTAATTACATACATAAATACATACCGGTACATACTTACATACATACCGGTACATACATATATACCGGTACATACATATATACCGGTACATACATATATACCGGTACATACATAAATACCGGTACATACATATATACCGGTACATACCGGTACATACATACATACATACATATACTCTGGCACATACCCCATTTTTTTTTTTTTTTTTTTTTTTTTAAATGTATAAATTATTATTATTATTATTATTATTATTATTATTATTATTATTATTATTAATATTATTAATATTTGTGTTGTTTTTAATTACGGCCCCACAATAGCGTCCAAGGCAAAAGGTGGCCGATCGCGAGTCCGGACCACAGCTCCGGCCTCACCATTACTTCCGGCCTCACCATTACTTCCGGCCGGGTCTGCTGCTGACTCGGCCCCGCCACGCATACACTAAACACCAATTTCGAAACATTTTTTTTTTTTTTTTTTTTTTTTCTAAATACAATTCCGAGAAACTCATTTTAAATTTCGTTGGGGAAAACTAGCATGCTGTGTTTGGTGGTAGAAAATGGTAAGTGTTGGCGAGAAACACGGCTTATACTGCATCCTGGCAGATGCTAAATGTTTTACTAACGTTTTATGTACATTATATATATATATATATATATATATATATATATATATATATATATATATATATATATATGTATATATATATATATATATATATATATATATATATATATATATATAGTATATATATATATATATATATATATAATTATATATATACACATACATACATACATACATACATACATCCGGTGCACAACCTGGCATTAACCCCTTAAGGATTATGACGCATTTTGACAGTTTTTTCTAGCTATCACTCGACCATTTTATTCAGCTTAAGAAGGATCTGTGGGCATCAAGAGGGAAAACACTAGCCCAATAAACCCTCTGATTTTCATATACCCTTCCTAATCTGAATGAAATCGTCTACTGATAGCCAGAACAAACTATCAAAACGCGTCATAATCCTCAAGGGGTTAAGTAGCGTATCATCGACCCAACTTTTTCTCTCTCCCTCTCCCTCTAGTCCCTTAGCCAAGTTGGGCACGAGGATAATTACTTTCTGCAACATCGCGCAACACACCCCCGACATTTGCATACTCAAACGTTAAGGGTGCCCACCTCGCTTGTTTTCTCTTTCTCTCCCTCTCTCTTTGGTTTGTATTCATTCGGCCCCATTCAGCCTACTGTTTTAAGACGTTTACCCCCATCCAGGTGTCAATGTTTTCCTGGCGAGCGGTAGCGAGCCACCATATATATATTTTTGTTTTGACAGCAAGCTAAAGTTGTACATTTTTCGATAGAAAAATTTCTCCGGCGAAGCCGGATATCTCCATACAATGCTGGCTCGCTATCGCTCGTCAGGAGAAATTGACACCTGGATGGGGATAAACGTCTTAAAACAGTTGGCTGAATGGGGCCGAATGGATACAAGCCAGGGAAAGAGAGAAAAGGAGAGAAAGAAAAAAAAAAAAAAAAAACGGTGACCTCCCCTTAACCAACAAAAGTTTTCTTCCGAGTTGTGTCGTTGGCATAATCAGCATTTGCCTTAATCATTGAGTGTCGGTGCGAGCCAAGAAACAAAGTCTTGGCCGATTGGAAAATTAAGGGGGGGGGGGGGTCACAGGCTTTTTTTTATCTCTTTCTCTGGCTTTTATCTATTCGGCCCCATTCAGCCTACTATTTTAAGACGTTTACTCCCATCCAGGTGTTGATTTTTCCTGGCGAGCGGTAGCGAGCCAGCATATTTTGTTTAAAGTTTTTGACAGCAGGCTAGATTTGTAAATTTTTCGATAGAAAAATGTCTCCGGCGAAGCCGGATTTCTCCATACAATGCTGGCTCGCTATCGCTCACCAGGAAGAAATTGACACCTGGATGGGAATAAACGTCTTACAACAGTAGGCTGAATGGGGCCAAATGGATACAAGTCAGAGAAAGAGAGAAAAGGAGAGAAAGATAAAACATAAAAAATGGTGACCCCCTTAAGGGGAGATTTCCACTTGAGGTATTTTTTTCTTGACCCCTTTCTCCCTCATGTTTAGCCCCATTGCTTTTGATACTATAAAACGTTTGCCCCATTAGTTTAGCAATTTTAAGAACTTTCACCCCATATTAAGACCTTTCATGCCATTCAGGTGTCGATTTTATCCTGGCGAGCGATAGCGAGCCTGTAATTTAAGAGGAACCGGCCTTCGGCCGGGACATTTTTCTACCGAAAAATTTACAAATTTATCTTGAAAGGGACTCAAGGGGGTGTAATTTTAAGCTTGATGGAGGTCTAGGGAACAAACTAAAAACCTCCCCTTAAACTACATTCACACGGACAGTATATTTATCTGGCATCGTTTTAAAGTTTAGTCTCTTCCGGCAATATTTTGAGATTACACTACATTGGGATTGGTGACTAAACTGAGGACAGTTTATTATAGGTGACAGACAATCTTATCTATCTATCTATCTGTCTATATGCTCAATCCCCATTTTTCCCCAATCCCCATTTTTCCCCAATCCCCATTTTTCATATTTTTATTTTTATTTTCTATATCATTCTATTTTATTATTTGTTTTTGTTTTCCTTGTTTCTTGGGGGTGGCCGACTCAAGACAGAGCAAGAACAGGGAAAACACAAACAACAACATAAAACAACGAACAAACACAGACAATCTTATACAACTTCTAATTCAATAGTTGCCAGGCCAAAATTGCCAAAAAGAATGCTGGGGTGAAACGGCCTAAAATTGCACAATACGATATTAGCATACAGACGCGGTTCCCGGCGAGGCGACCTGTTCTGCCGATACTCCGAGTGCTACTGATCTGTGTCTGATGCGCTGTTTCTATTTATACTGTAATTCCATTATTTGGTTCATTATTGTAATTTTATGAGGAACCGGTCGGGACCTTTTTTTGACCGTTTAATATACACATTTATCTTGAAGCCTGTGATGTCGACGGTTAGTTAACCCCTTGAGGATTATGACGCGTTTTGCTGGCTATTATTAGACGATTATAGGCAACTTAGGAAGGATCTTTGGGAAAGAAATGGGTAAAAGCTATCTCAATTAACCCTCTGGCCCGATCGTGGCCATGGCCTTTCTCAGGGACTCAGGGCTGTTCGGCCAGGCAGCTTAGGGAACAACAACAACAACAACCCTCTGACCTCCATATACCCTCCCTAATCTGAGCACAATTGTCTAATAACAAATAATATACAAATATAACAGACTTTAGCCTCATCTATAGCGGTCAGTCACGTTATTCGGTCAACATATTTACAGTCTGTGCCCCGTATATCCCATTACTTGATTTCGTAACTATTTTTCTGAATTCACGATTAGTTTAATGTAACAACTAATCTCTTCCTTAACAGTTCTCGTAATTTCTGATATGAACATTGGTTGCTGAACGAGGAGGCTGAATTTCACTGTGTCTTATAATATGTAATGCTTCCTTTAATAAGTCTCTATTAAGGGGAGATCCTTCACTTTTTTTTTTTTTTTTTTTTTTTTTATTATTTTTCTAGTTTCCTCGCTAGACCTCCATCAAGCTTAAAATGAAGCCCCCTAGACCCCCTTTCAAGATAAATGTGTACATTTTTCGGTAGAAAAATGTCCTGGCCGAAGGCCGATTCCTCTTAAATTACAGGCTCGCTACCGCTCGCCAGGAAAAAATCGAGACCTAATTGACAGGAAAGGTCTTAAAATTGACAGAAATGGGTCGAAAGTTCATAAAATCGCCAAACTAATGGGTCTAAAGATGAGGGAGAAGGTGGTCTAGAAAAGCGACTCGCCTCCCCTTAAATCACGGTTGGTCGAGAAGGTGTCCGTTGATGAGGCGGTGGACCCTTAAGACGTGGTCGTCTTTGTCAGTGGTCATTAGGACATCTTACCACCCTCTGACAGTCTCTCTCTCTTTCTCTCTCTCTCTCCCCCCCCCCCCCCCCCTCCACACACACACACCCACACACTCACACTCACACTCTCTCTCTATCTCCCCCCCCCCTCCCCCCCACACCCACACCCTCTCTCTCTCTCTCTCTCTCTCTCTCTCTCTCTCTCTCTCTCTCTCGTGTCACGGTTCCCAGTTTCTTCATAAACGTGCAACGTGTTTTGCTCTGGATATGTTCATCTTATTACATATTCTGCCAAGTTGGTGACACTGACCTTAAGAATGTATTGGATTTAATGTATAATGATTAGTTCTGTGTGTGGTGTCCTGAGTTCGAATCCAGAGATGATCACGTGCTTTCATTAATTTAATTTGGAGGTTATTGATGTTAAGAGTGGTATTTAATTGATATATGCACTTAAAATGAATCACAGTATATATCGTATGGACACAGGATGGATCGAACCTATGACATTGATTCTAATTATGGGGTTCGGGCAGCGACATCCAAAGGGGGACGTCCGCGCTTCCGACAAGAGGCAGCGAAGATCCCGTAACATCTTCTGTCGCCCCGTCTGTCTTGGAAGGAAGGGGGCGTGACAGGAAGGGGGCGCGACCGGACCATTGCTCTATTATTCCGTGATATTAGTTGATTAAGCCCTCTTGGCATTATTAATGATGGGTCGTTTTTCTAGATCCCCTTCTCCCTCATGTTTAGCCCCATTAGTTTTCAGATTATACGACACGTTGATATTAACACCACCAATGCCTTCGCTCATGTTATATTCCGATATGTTAACCCCTTCAGTACCGGCGTATTTTATTATAGCTACATTTAGACGATTGTGTGAAGCTTAGAAAGGATATATGGTAGCTAAGAGGATTAATTGAGATAGTCTGAAGCCTTTGAATGAGTAAACGTCCTTCCTAAGCTATACAAAATAGTCTAATAGTAACCAGAATAGAATGAAAAGTACATCATCGGTACAGAAGGGGTTAAGGGTATATCTTCACTGAATGTAATATTTCGAAACATTCCCTTTAACCACATAGGACCGGTCAGTGTTTTCTCTCAGTTTGCGTTCAGGGGTTCAGGTTTATCATCAAGTAGTGTACCAGCTACGCGTACCGGCAACTGTACAGTCACTCAGAACAATTCGTGGACCTCACCCATTTCTAATTATAGAAGTCTGTATATCTGACAACGAATGTATGAATACAATTGTCGATACATCAACTACAAAACAATATAGACTATTTATTGACAAGCAAGCTCCATCGACAAGTCTATCCCGATAATTGTATTTGCCAAAAAAAGTAAAAATAAATAAACATAGGGGGGTCGACGAATTTTTGCAAGCGACTGTACATGACTGGCAGCTTGCACTATCAACATGGTTCAGCTTCAATGGTCCCGAAAATGAGTCAGGTTATTTGTAAGGGAGAGTTCTCCTGCGTTATGGGGGTAGGCTACATGCTGTGGTCTATTTATTATTGTATATATTTGTTTATTTATTTATTTATTTATTTATTTATTTATTTACTATCTAGTGTCCTCGATATATCTCCATCAAGCTTAAATGAACACCCCCTAAATCCCCCCCCCCCCTCCCCCTTCGAGATTAATTTGTATATTTTTCGGTAGAAACATGTTTCAACCGAAGGCCGGTTCCTCCTAAAATTACAGGCTCGGTATCGCTCACCAGGAACACATCGACACCTAAATTCCACGAAAGGTCTTGATATTGGTAAAGAATTGGGACGAAAGGTCTTAAAATCGCCAAACTAATGGGGCGAACGTCTGAAAATCTCCGAAGTATTGGGGATAAACATGAGGGAGAAGGCGAGGGTGGGGCGGAGGCAGAAAACTAATCATATCCCCTTAACACATGTTAGTAATAACATTCACATTTATAATTATATGCTAATTAATTGTTTTACGTGTTATGACTCTAATTGCATCTTTTTCACTTGCAGGTATGTTTGCTTGGAATCAGTGTGTCGCCGTGTTTGGTGAGTTTAACCCCTTCGGTACCAGGGACGTCCTTTTTTGTCACATTCTGGCCGCTATTAGACGATTTTATCCAGCTTATGAAGGACCTCTCGCAATAATAAGGATTCAAATATATCCCAACCAACTCTTGTTAACTACCACAGATCCTTCCTAGGCTGCTTATTATCGTCAACATATAGCTAGCATTATATATAGCACACGTCGCTGGTACTCCAAGGATTAACTTTCTAATCAATTTGTTATGACTTAATACACGAGCTATATTTTTTGCTGGCAGTAATCGTATATTTAGGTTATATGACCAAATACGATACCGCGGTGAACGTTAGTAGTTAATTCAAGACGGTTCGTAAATGGACTGTGAAGCAAATACATTAACTCTGCTTTTTACTCATTTCTCGATCATAGAATGCTTCGCGTAATGGCGGAGTTACAAGAACAGTTTGTATTATTATTATTATTGTTATTATTATTATTATTATTATTATTATTATTTATTATTATTATTATTATTATTATTATTATTATTATTTATTTATTTATTTTTTGGGGGGAGGGCGTGTTTATTATTATTATTATTATTATTTATTTGTTTTTTTTGGGGGGAGGAGGGCGTATTTTCGGACATCTATCTGATTTTACTTATCAATTATTTCATCGCATTTTCGCTAATTATGTCTTTCATTACCTGGTTCATAATTATACGATCATCAAATGATAGCCAGAACATGATAGCCAGAACATGATAGCCAGAACATGTGGAAGAAAATCGTCCTGAAAATACTGAAGGGTTTAACACCTTTGTTTCGCTTTAAAGGGAGGTTTTTAGTGTGTTTCCTAGACTTCCATCAAGCTTGAAATTACACCCCCTTGACCCCCTTTAAAGATAAATTCCTCTTAATTTGGAGGCTCGCTATCGCTCGCCAGGAAAAATTCGATACCTAAATGGGACGAAAGGTCTTAAAAGTGACATAAATTGGGTGAAAGTTCTTAAAATCGCCAAAGTAATGGGGCGAACGGCTTAAAATCTCAAAAGCAATGGGGCTAAACATGAGGGAGAAGGGGGTAAAGAAAAAAATCCCTTAAGTGGAAATCTCCCCTTAACACCTTTGCTTTCCGGTGAAGTTTTGTTATTTTACTTTTATTTGTTTTTATTTTTGTTTTTATTTTTGTTTTTCTTTCAGTTACATTTAGACGATTATATGAAGCTTAGGAAGGATCTGTGGTAGCTGGAAGAATTAATTGAGATAGTATGGGGCCTTTTAATAGAGTAGACGTCCCTCCTAAGCTGAATATAATCGTCCGATAGTTTGTCAGAATATAATGCAAAGGACGTCACCGGTACTGAAAGGGTTAACCCCTTCAGTACCAGGGACGTCCGTTTCGTCATATTCTGGCAACTATTAGACGATATTATTCAGCTTAGGAAGGACCTCTAGCAATACTAAGACTTCAAACTATCCCAGCTAACTCTTATAGCAACCACAGATCCTTCCTAAGCTGGGTAATATCACCTAGAATACAACATAACACACGTCACCGGTACAGAAAGGGTTAAGGGGGGTGACCTGCTTTTTGTTATTTCTGTCCTTTTCTCTCTTTCTCTGGCTTGTATCCATTCGGCCCCATTCAGCCACCTATTTTAAGACGTTTATCCCCATCTAGGTGTCGATTTCTTCCTGGCGAGCGATAGCGAGCCAGCATTATATGAAGAAATCCGGCTTCGCCGGAGACATTTCTCTATCGAAAAATGTACAAATTTAGCCTGCTGTCAAACAAAAATAAAAAATATGCTGGCTCGCTACCGCTCACCAGTAAAAAATTGACACCTGGATGGGGATAAACGTCTTGAAACAGTAGGCTGAATGGGGCCAAATGGATACAAGTCAGAGAAAGATAGAAAAGGACAGAACAAAAACAGGTCACCCCCCTTAAAAGGCGACCGAAAGTTTGTTGCACACTCGGTCCCACTTTATCCCCTTCACTCTGAACAGTCCCAGTAACAAGACCTTTCTTACTCGCATCAATAACTAGATCAGAATCCAATTAAGGGGGGAGGGGCTTGTTTATTAAGGGGGGAGGGGCTTGTTTATTAAGGGGGGAGGGGCTTATTTATTTGATCATTTATGTATCTTTGTATTATTTTTCTAGTTTCTTCCCTAGACCTCCATCAAACTTATTAAAATATATATATTTTTATTATTTTTCTAGTCTCCCCCCTAGACCTCCATCAAACTTATTAAAATATATATATTTTTATTATTTTTCTAGTCTCCCCCCTAGACCTCCATCAAACTTAAATAAATGTCCATTAGATCCCCCTTCTAGATAAATTTGTACATTTTTTGGTAGAATAATGTTCCGGCCAAAGGCCGGTTCTTCTAAAATAACAGGTTCACTATAGTTCGCCAGGAAAAAATTGACACCTAAATAGCACGAAAGGTCTTAATACTGACAAAGAAATGAGGCGAAAGGTCTTAAAATCGACAAACTAATGGGGCAAACATCTCAAGATCTGAAAATTAATGGGGCTAAACATAAGGGAGAAGGGGGACCTGAAAAACGGCCCATGTCCCCCTTAAGTTTTTTCAGGGGTCTATATTACAGCTCTTTGGTTGGTTATGGTGGTATGGACTTTTCGTATCGATATTGCTTCGGCTTTCCTTTATTTCAGGGCATATACGGATTTGATTCATGCCTTTACCAATTGACCACTTGCGAGTTTCAGGCTATAAGGAAGTTGGAGCCGTGAAGATCGATATTAAACAGAAATGTAATGATAATGTCGGTTTCTGATGGATAAAGGGTTGGGTTTTATGTATTTATCCATGTACAGTACAACGCCCGTATTTTAGCTTTGAATTATGTTAAATGTTTTTGTCTACAACTCCAACTTCCTTATAGAACGAAACTCGCAAGTCGGCAATGGGTCAGTTATTTTGATATAGTTCTGTGTATTTTATAAGCTAAATATGAACATTGCAAATAGCGTGCAGGTTTATTGACTCTTGTGGATTAGATTTGACTTAGTAGTATATATATATAGGCAAAATGATCTCATTGGTATATTTCTTCACCTGTATCAATAGTAACTCAGCCTGAACACATTTAGAATCACGGAATTGAAAGTTAATTAATGTTTTAAATATATCAGTTTTTACAGCAATTAAACATTCTTTCTGTAGATTTAACACTTGTTGGTAATGTTGCATATTCATACACATACTAGACACATACACATACTAGACCTGTTGTTGCTTGATTTCCTTTGTACATACGCCCCATTTGTAGCATAGCACAATCTAGCGTACTCATAGAAACATTACATATTAAATGCTGTATAATTTCCAACATTACTATAACCAATATTACCATTCCCAACACTCTGCTTCCTCCACCTTTACGCCAATATCGAGCTATAATTAATTCACCCCGTGGTTTTTATCGGGCGTGATTAAAAAACGTTGATTCGCTAAACATGATTTCGGCTGGCGTCGCGGTTGCTTTTCCGTCAAATAAATACGAATATCGCGGGGATAATTTCGTTGGGGGCTGGGGGAGAGAGAGAGAGAGAGAATGCCAGTGAGTTTGTGTGTGTGTGTGTGTGTGTGTGTGTGTGTGTGTTTGTGAGAGAGAGAGAGAGAGAGAGAGAGAGAGAGAGAGAGAGAGAGAGAGTGGGTGGGTGGGGGGTAGGAGGGTGGATAGACAGATACATCAGTGTTTTCACAGAGAGAGAGAGAGAGAGAGAGAGAGTGGGTGGGTGGTAGGAGGGTGGATAGACAGATACATCAGTATTTTCACAGAGAGAGAGAGAGAGAGAGAGAGAGAGAGAGAGAGAGAGAGAGAGAGAGAGAGAGAAGTGAGAGTGCGTGTTAGAGAGTATTCCATGGGAGCAAATACTACTACTAATAATAAGAAGGATAATAATATAAATATTAAATATAAATAATCAAAGTAAAGTAACCGTAATTAAAATGAAAATAATTATAATATTATAGTTAAATTAAAAATAATAATAATAATAATAATAATAATAATAATAATACTCCAGTGACACCCCCGGGCTACTTGAGTGAGAAGGCAGGGGAGGGGTGGAGCGGGAGGGAGGGGGGGGGGGGGGGGGATGATCGTGTGTTAATGAGACAGGTTCTATTGGTTATTGATCAAAGTTCAGGTACCGAGACAGTGGCGAGGGGCTAATCCGGCACGCTTCACCCATCATCTCAGAACACCTCCTCTCCCCTCCCCTCTAACCTCCCCCCTCCCATCACCTCAGAATACCTCCCCTCCCCCTAGCCTCCCCCCTCCCCCCCCACCTCCCACAAGGCATCTTATCACCTCCCGTCCCCTCTCCTCCCTCCCCCCCTCCCCTCCCACCTCACCTCACCTCACCTCACCTCCCCATCCCCCATCCTCAAAATTTCTACCTGGTTTATCTATCTATTTATCTCTATCTATCTATCCATCTATCTATCTATATCTGTCTATCTATCTATCTATCTATCTATCTATCTATCTATCTATCTATCTATCATCTCTCTCTCTATCTATCTATCTATCTATCTATCTATCTATCTATCTATCTATCTATCTATCTATCTATCTATCTATCTATCTATCTATCTATCTATCTATCTATCTATCTCTATCTATCTATCTATCTATCTATCTATCTATCTATCTATATCTATCTATCTATCTATCTATCTATCTAACTGTAATTCTGTAAGAAATAATATTGAGGCAGTAAAGTTATTGACTATGGAATACGATATCATTCTTTTACAAGAAATAATGTTATTGAAAGAAGACTTAAATGTTTTAAGAACAATCAATGATGCATTTGATGCAATCGCATGTGTGGAAGATAGGAGTAACGAAGGCATAGTAGAGGGTCGTCCTTCAAAAGGTGTTGCCATATTATGGAAAAATTCACTTAGTAATAATATTGATTCTGTGTATTGTAATGAAAGAATAATTGGGATTATAATGAAATGTAGAGATGTACAAATATTTATAGTGAATGTATACCTACCTTGTGACAAGCAAGACGAGGACTCTTTAGATGAATTTAGAAATACAATAGCCACTCTTGATAATTTTATAGCTGAACAACACTGCAACAATGTCTTAATTGCAGGAGATTTTAATGCTAGTCCAACTAAAGGTAGGTTTTGGAAAGATATTATTAATTTATTTATTAGCAAGTGCTTTATATTTAGTGATGTTGAGGCAATGCAGAATGATTCGTTTACATATTTATGTCCTGCAAAGAATACAACCAGTTGGCTTGATCATATAGCAGTAAGTGAGAGTCTAAACGAAATAATAGATGATATTACTATAAGGTATGATATGGCCCTTTATGATCACTTTCCCCTGGCATGTAAGCTAAACATTGACATATGTAATGTTGGTATAGTAGATGTACACATTGAACCGTCAGAATTCATCGACTGGCAAAAACTGTCTATTGTGGATAATTTACAGATATATAGATCAAATATTAATCATTATCTAGGTGAATTGGATATATCAAGTTTTAATTGCTTGGACTGCAGTGTATATAGATGTAATAATGAACAGCATATCAAGGAATTAAATTTAATTTATAACAGTATAATTAGTTTGTTACTTAATTCATCTTCTTTGTTTAAGAAAGAACCATTAAAAAGGCATAAAGTTATACCAGGTTGGAATGATGAAATTAAGGATATGCATAAGTTTGCGAGAAGTAAGTTTTTAACTTGGAAGAATAGGGGACGTCCACTTGCAGGAGTTGAGTTAGAAGAAATGAAGGAGTCTAGAAAGGACTTTAGGAATGTATTGAAACAAGTTAAACAAAATGAGTCTCAAATTAGAACAAATAAGTTAGCTCAATCTCTATCTAATAACAATTTGAAATCATTTTGGAAAGAGGTTAGACAAATAAAGAATAATAAAGTTTTTGTAAGTATGAAAATAGATGGAGAATGTGACCCAAAATGTATTGTAGAGAAATTTTCCAATAAGTTTAAACATGTATATGATGATTGTAAATGTCAGAATGATGATGACTTCATGATAGATAAATTGGTGAAAAATGTACGTGACGGTGAAATATTTGGTAAGGTAAATAGTCATGATGTATCTACAGCAATATCTGACCTCAATTGTGGTATTGGCCCAGATAATACATTCTTTTCATTTAAAGTATTGTACAAACGAATTGATAGTAGTAATTGCAAAGTGATTTCTTCTTGTGTTGTACATGGTTGTATGCCTGTAAGAATGAACTTTGGAATTATGGTACCCTTATTGAAAGATAAGTATAAAGATAATACATCACTTGATAATTATAGATCAATTACGTTATCGC
The DNA here is from genome assembly GCA_032716605.1 of Paralithodes platypus. NCBI lineage: Eukaryota > Metazoa > Arthropoda > Malacostraca > Decapoda > Lithodidae > Paralithodes > Paralithodes platypus. The sequence continues at coordinate 58,074,416 of CM064521.1, read as the reverse complement.
CAATATTATTGAAGGTATTTGAATACTGCTTGAAGTACAAAATTTTAAGATATGTTAGTTTAAATGATAGGCAGCATGGATTCAGAGAGAGGTATTCTACTTCTACTGCATGTTTAATTCTCAAGGAAACTATTTTAAGGTACACCACGGAGGGATCTAATGTTTTTTCATGTTTTATTGACCTGACAAAAGCTTTTGATAAGGTGAATCATTTCAAACTTGCAAATAAGCTTTTAAAACTAGGATTACCAAATTTCTTGGTTAATATTTTATTTTACTTTTACAGAAACCAACATGTTGTTGTCAAATTTAAAGATTCAATTTCAACTGAATGGACTATGAAAAATGGAGTGAGACAGGGTGGGGTTTTATCTCCCTTGTTGTTTTCAATTTATATTGACTTATTAAGTAAATTATCTGCAAGTAATGTAGGCTGTAGACTAGGTTTACAAGTCAGCAATGTGATCGCCTATGCAGACGATCTTGTAATATTGGCTCCTTCGGTTAGAGGTCTGCAAACATTGATAGATATTATGGATCATGAAATTAAACAACTAGACTTATCTATTAACTCTGCAAAATCAGTATGTATGATCTTTAAATATAAGTATGGACAGGAAATTAATCCTTTCATATATTTTAGACAATAACAAATTAAATATTGTTTCTGAATACAAATATTTGGGTTTTATAATCGATTGTAATCTTAATAATGACTTGGATATGATAAGATGCAGAAATAAGTTTTACAATGAGTTTAATTGTCTTTTAAGAAAGTTTAGCAACACGAGTACTGAAGTATTTTTAAATTTATTTCAAAGCTACTGTTTGAATTTTTATGGCGCTGAACTTTGGTTTAATAATAGAAAATGTTATATACCGTTTAAGCAGTTTTCCATTGGATACCACAAGGCAATAAAGAAAATATTGAATATGAAGTACTGGGAGAGCAACCACAGTGCTTGTAGAGAATGTGGAGTGATGGTGTTTAGGCATTTGGTTAACTGGATGAAAATAAGATTTGTATATAGAAATCTCATAAAGCCATGTAGTTTTATAGAGAAGAACATGTATTACATGTTACATAGATCTTTTCTTGTAAAGGATGTTGAAAAAATAATCCTACATGAGTATGGATTTACTAACATTGCTAAATGATATCAATGCTATCAGATCAAGAATTGTTTATGTACAGAACACAGAACCAACTATGCGCTAAGGACTTTTAGCTTAATGTAGATTACGTAAATAACTCTGTAAAAAGTGTATGTATATGTCTTTTTATGAAATAAAATTATGACTGACTGACTATCTATCTATCTATCTCTCTCTCTCTCTCTCTCTCTCTCTCTCTCTCTCTCTCTCTCTCTCTCTCTCTCTCTCTATCTATCTATCTATCTATCTATCTATCTATCTATCTATCTATCTATCCTTTTGATTTCTTGATTTCTTCTTGTGTTGTACATGGTTGTATGCCTGTAAGAATGAACTTTGGAATTATGGTACCCTTATTGAAAGATAAGTATAAAGATAATACATCACTTGATAATTATAGATCAATTACGTTATCGCCAATATTATTGAAGGTATTTGAATACTGCTTGAAGTACAAAATTTTAAGATATGTTAGTTTAAATGATAGGCAGCATGGATTCAGAGAGAGGTATTCTACTTCTACTGCATGTTTAATTCTCAAGGAAACTATTTTAAGGTACACCACGGAGGGATCTAATGTTTTTTCATGTTTTATTGACCTGACAAAAGCTTTTGATAAGGTGAATCATTTCAAACTTGCAAATAAGCTTTTAAAACTAGGATTACCAAATTTCTTGGTTAATATTTTATTTTACTTTTACAGAAACCAACATGTTGTTGTCAAATTTAAAGATTCAATTTCAACTGAATGGACTATGAAAAATGGAGTGAGACAGGGTGGGGTTTTATCTCCCTTGTTGTTTTCAATTTATATTGATGACTTATTAAGTAAATTATCTGCAAGTAATGTAGGCTGTAGACTAGGTTTACAAGTCAGCAATGTGATCGCCTATGCAGACGATCTTGTAATATTGGCTCCTTCGGTTAGAGGTCTGCAAACATTGATAGATATTATGGATCATGAAATTAAACAACTAGACTTATCTATTAACTCTGCAAAATCAGTATGTATGATCTTTAAATATAAGTATGGACAGGAAATTAATCCTTTCATATATTTAGACAATAACAAATTAAATATTGTTTCTGAATACAAATATTTGGGTTTTATAATCGATTGTAATCTTAATAATGACTTGGATATGATAAGATGCAGAAATAAGTTTTACAATGAGTTTAATTGTCTTTTAAGAAAGTTTAGCAACACGAGTACTGAAGTATTTTTAAATTTATTTCAAAGCTACTGTTTGAATTTTTATGGCGCTGAACTTTGGTTTAATAATAGAAAATGTTATATACCGTTTAAGCAGTTTTCCATTGGATACCACAAGGCAATAAAGAAAATATTGAATATGAAGTACTGGGAGAGCAACCACAGTGCTTGTAGAGAATGTGGAGTGATGGTGTTTAGGCATTTGGTTAACTGGATGAAAATAAGATTTGTATATAGAAATCTCATAAAGCCATGTAGTTTTATAGAGAAGAACATGTATTACATGTTACATAGATCTTTTCTTGTAAAGGATGTTGAAAAAATAATCCTACATGAGTATGGATTTACTAACTTATTGCTAAATGATATCAATGCTATCAGATCAAGAATTGTTTATGTACAGAACACAGAACCAACTATGCGCTAAGGACTTTTAGCTTAATGTAGATTACGTAAATAACTCTGTAAAAAGTGTATGTATATGTCTTTTTATGAAATAAAATTATGACTGACTGACTATCTATCTGCCAATGACTTTTTCCACCTTACATTCACTTTCACACCTCACCTCCAATCACACATTCTTAAAGCTCCGGGCAATTTTTGTGGCACTTCCACTTGCACGCAACATTCCTTCATAACACACGCACACACACACACACACACACACACACACACACACAGAGCAAGGCATACACAAGGGATTTTTTTTTAAAGAATGTTATTATTTTAACATCCGTCCTCTCGGTATCTACAAACATCAATGCTTATATGATAATACCCCAGGAGTACAGTATATATATAAGGCATCACCAGGTAAAGGCATGTGACCTACCAAACATACTTTCACCACTCCCTGTCACCAAAGTCACCAAGTTAATTATAGATAGACGCTTGTTTTCATTGTGTGTGTGTGTGTGTGGGGGGGAGGGAGGGATGTGTTGACCTTTTACCCCCGTATTGGCTGACTTTTAACCCTTGCAGTACCGCAGGTGACGTCCTTTTTCATTATATTTTGGATATTATTAGACGATTTTAATCGGGGCTTCCGGCATTTAACAGGCTTCGCACTATCTCACTTAACCCCTTTTTAATTCATAGAGACGTCGCCGGTACAGAAGGGGTTTTAAATTTCTTTATTGATTTTCAGTTTGCCTCTGCCTTTTACGGGTCATCGCTGTTTGCTGTTGATAATGTGTGTGTGTGTGTGTGTGTGTGTGTGTGTGTGTGTGTGTGTGTGTGTGTGTGTGTGTGTGTTTATTTACTGTATCAATTCAGATGCTCATGCTCTCTCTCTCTCTCTCTCTCTCTTGCCATTACACGTGTGCTGCCAGTTTCTTGTTGCTTGTCTTTGTTGCTCTTTCTAATGGTCCGTATTTGGTGGTCAGAATAATGTTAGATCGGCAGTAAAAGTAATCCTTTATAACAGTTCTCAGTACTACGGTTAATCATCTATGTTTGGTTCTTGTTTAGTAGATTATAATGCATTTATGTAATTATATATATAGTATATACATAAACTATATATATATATATATATATATATATATATACAGGGTGTCCATAAAGTCTCTTTACAATTTAAAAAAAATATTACCAAGGCAATTGATGAGATATTTTAATCAGATTTGTTGTATGTACTCGGTGGTTATCAAAGTTTTTAATAACATTGCATTTGTCCATTGGTCCATTTTTCTTCCACGAGAAAACAATTACTGCAAATGTTTACCTTGAACTTTTGACTGAATATGTGGCACCACAACTAGATGACCTTCAACCAACCATCATTTATCAGCAAAATGGTGCACCACCACATTGGGGACTGCGTGTTCGTGAGTTCCTAAATCAAACATTCACAGACCGGTGGATTGGAAGGGATGGCCCGATTCCCTGGCCACCTCGTTCACCAGATATCACTCCCCTGGACTTCTTTCTATGGGGTTATGTTAAAGATATCGTGTATCGAACAGAGATACGGGACATCACTGACCTAAAGCAAAAGATCACTGATGCCATTGCGACCATTGATGAGGCTATGCTACAGCGAACATGGCAAGAAATCGAGTACCGTCTTGATGTGCTTCGTGCAACTAATGGTGCCCATGTAGAGGTGTACTAAATGAGGCAAAACAAACTTCAATATCTACTCCTCATTTTGTAATCATTTCCACATATTTGTCTGTTCATTTGCTTTTGTAATAAGTATTTTAAATTGTAAAGATACTTTTATATATATATATATATATATATATATATATATATATATATATATATATATATATATATATAAAAAATATACACACAGTATATATACTGTATATACTGTATATACACACACTAAGGCATATACCCTATTTTGTTTTTTCTTTTAGCTGGGGGTGGCCGACTCGAGACGGAGCCCGAACAGGGACAGCAAAACACAACAACAAAGACAAAAACAAAATACAAATTTACACACATCTAGGTTGCCCAGGAGAAGATTCAGAGACCCAGTCTCATTTGGGGTCTCCAGCAGGATTCCCAGGTTCCAGACTTCTCGGAGAGATTCCAGTCTTCGCAGGCAAACATGTAGCGAAATTACCACCACAAGCCCGGCCACCACGCATCCAGGTGTACCCTTCATATATACCGGCTCTCCGGGCCAGGCGCCTGACGGACTATTATCCAGTCCAACTGGCACCTGACCCCTCTCCCGAACGACCACGTTTTCACTCCTCTATTCACTAGCATTCTCCATTCATTCCTATTTATTACCACTTATCTTGCCTGATCCATAGTCATTCCTCTATGTTCCAATGCTTGTACTACATATTTTCTCCATCTCAATGGAGATCTTCCTACCCCTCGACCTACCTTGTATCTGACTTACATATTCTCTTTGTAAGCCTTTCATCTTAAAATCTGAAAACTAATGAGGCTAAGCATGAGGGAGATGGGGGAAGAGGGCAGAACAACCAACCAGCCCCCCTTAAAATGGGATATCATGAGATATCTGTCCCATACGATCTTGTTGATGATAACGTATTAATGTTGTAGATGAAGAGGCACAGTATTCTTACATCATAGTTTATTTTATAAAATATATATCTAATCAATCCATTAATTTACTAGTTTTAAATCGAGCTTTACATACATAAATGCTGACAATCAATCCATCATCCATTCTAGTAATATATACAATATGCATCGACCTAATGTATAAATATGCATCGACCTAATGTATAAATATGCATCGACCTAATGTATAAATAGCAGTAACTAAAATTGTGTTTATGTACAATATTATTAGCTCTTTTCTGTATTTTGGCTATCATTAGACAAGTTGATTCAGCTTACCAAGGACCTCTAGCAATCCAAGTGGCCAGCTCTTAACTAAGTGATCTTTTTACTCTTAATAGATCCCTTCTAGATTGAATAAAAAAAAAACAGTCTAATAATGGCTAGAATAAAATTAAAGAATGCGTCATGGTATACTGAATGAGTTGATATATAAAAGATACTCAAATAATTAAAAGAATGATCATAAATGTCCTTTATATTCCAATATTTTTTAGTTTCTTTTTTATTTTTGCTAATTGTACTGCTAAGAGATTTTCTGCCTTCGTCAATGTGTATGTAAGCCGTTATTCACACATCGGATCGTATTCAAGCAAAGAGAGAGAGAGAGAGAGAGAGAGAGAGAGAGAGAGAGAGAGAGAGAGAGAGAGAGAGAGAGAGAGAGAGAGAGAGAGAGAGTAACAGGCATCCAACAAAAAAATGTAAATACATACATTATCCTACACAACCTGCCACCCAAAACTACCGAGTGTACACAAACATTGAGGAACTTACATTAGAGTTACACCCCAGCATTATGTACACACGAATGCACCCAGCCACACCCCCACACCACACGCAAACACACCCGGGACACACACGCAAACACAAACGCAAACACAAACGCAAACACTGCAAAAAATGAGAGGGAAGCAAAGACTTGGAAGCAAACACAAATATAAAAATGTCTGTGTTTTTAGGGGTGTTGGCTGTGGTAGGATTGGGGGTGTTGATGCTTGTGTTGGTGGTGTTTGTGTTGGTGATGGTGATGGTGATAGTGATGATGGTGATGGTGATATTGGTGATAGTGATGGTGGTGTTGGCTGTGGTAGGATTGGGGGTGTTGATGCTTGTGTTGGTGGTGTTTGTGTTGGTGATGGTGATGGTGATAGTGATGGTGGTGATGGTGATATTGGTGATAGTGATGGTGGTGATGGGGATATTGGTGATGGTGGTGATGGTGATATTGGTGATAGTGGTGGTGGTAGTGGTAGGATTGGGGGTTTTGATGCTTGTGTTGGTGGCGTTTGTGTTGGTGATGGTGATAGTGATTTTAATGGTGGTGTTGGTATTGGTGATAGTGATGGTAGTGATAGTGGTGGTGGTAGTAGTATTGGTGGTGGTAGTGGTAGAATTGGTGGTGGTAGCATTGGTGATGGTGTTAATATGTTGTTGTTGGAGGTGGTGGTGGTGGTGGTAGTGTTGGTGGTAGTGTTAATTTGTTGGTGGTGGTGGTGTTATTGGTGATAGTGATGGTGGTGGTGGTGGTAGTAGTATTTGTGATTGTGTTAATGTGTTGTTGTTGGTGGTGGTGGTGTTGGTGATATTGGTGATGGTGGTGGTAGTAGGAGTGGTGGTAGTGGTAGTATTGATGGTGGTGGTGGTGGTGATGGTGATATTGGTGATGGTAGTGGTAGTGGTGGTGGTGGTAGTGGTAGTATTGATGGTGGTGGTAGTATTGGTGATGGTTTTAATTTTGTGTTGGTGGTGTTGCTGGTGGTGATATTAGTGATAGTGATGGTGGTAGTACTAGTGGTGATGGTGTTAAGTTGTTGTTGACGGTGTTGATGTAGTTGTAAGTTGTTGTGGTAGTAGGGGTGGTGATGGTTTTAAATTATTGTTGTTGGTGGTGGTGATAGAGGCATTCGTAGTAATCGTGTTGATGGTGTGCGTGATTGTAATATTGATAATAATGAAACATGCTTATAATAACAACACATTTGTATGACCTTTGTAGTGGTACTCGATGATCACCATTTTTCTGGCAACATTTCTAGAATAGTGTGCACAGATACCGGAAACTAGACTGAAGGTAGATTAATTTAAGTATCCGAAATATTTTAAATGTTTACCTCATAAGCTGCCAGACCAGTGGTGAGGATAAAGGTTGAGGGAAAAAATGCTCGTGTGATACCAGCTTAAGTGGAAATGTTTGTGAGAAAAATACATAAAAAATACTTGAAAAATATATATCGTTAAGTCCGTTGCAGTGTTCGTTATTGTCCAGGGGGCCCGATTTGTGATTGGAGGAGACCGCCAGCCAATGAGGCACGTCCCAGCCTTCTTTGACGCGCGGGTACACTCCTTGATCCCTGGGACTCGTTATATAGATGGTACGGCACTCTATAATGGTACACTATAGTCTGTTCATTCTAGGGTGGCCAGAAATCGTAGTCTATAACCTCTCGTAACTCAAAAAGGGTTAGAGTAATCGAGCTAATAAGTCTACCAAATAGGAAGACTTGGCTAATGAATATGTGTGGACATTGACAGCTCATTTGTTCTAGCCCTTGTTGAGTTACAGAGGTTAGAGGTTACGAGTTCTGCCCAACCTAGAATGAACGGACTATAGCTCTCTCTTTCTCTCTCTTTATCACACACACACACACACACACACACACACACACACACACACAGATACACACACACACAGAGATACACACACACACACACACAGAGATACACACACAGACACCCACACAAACACACTCACAAACACACTCACAAACACACTCACACTCTCTCTCTCTCTCTCTCTCTCTCTCTCTCTCTCTCTCTCTCTCTCTCTCTCTTGATCTTTGGCACTCGTTAGATAGACTGTTCTACATGGTCATTCTCTCGCTCACCCCTCATCTCTCTTCAGCTGTTTTTGCTTGTTTATATTTCTCACTCTGTTTGCGTCTCTTATACTCTCTCTCTCTCTCTCTCTCTCTCTCTCTCTCTCTCTCTCTCTCTCTCTCTCTCTCTCTCTCTCAGGCCGTTATCGCTCGCCCAGAAAAAAACATCGTTATCCCTACCGAGGGTAAAATTTGCTTTTACTAATAATCGCCATGCTTATGTGGTGAAACGTCTTAAAATATCAAATACTTAACCGGGATAATTCAATAAAGAGCAGCCTAGGACGTAAATTAGTGTTAGGCGTAGGGAGATTTCCCCATCTTGAGGGTATTTTTTGTCTTGACCCCCTTTTTCCCTCATTTGGTTAGCCCCACGGGTGCTTTTGATATTCTAAAACTTTTGTAACCATTAGTGTAGCGCTTTTAAGAAACTTCTCACCTCTTATTAAGACCTTTCATGCAATTCGGGTGTCGATTTTATCCTGGCGAGCGATAGCGAGCCTGTAATTTACAGATGGAATTCCGGCCTTCGGCTCGGGAACAATTTCTACGGAAAACTGTACAATCATTTATCTTGAAAGCCGCCCGGACTCAAGGGGGTGTAATTTTAAGCTTGATGGAGGTCTAGGGAACAAACTAAATACCTCCCCTTAAGGGAGGGAAGGGTATATTTATTGGTTGATTTATTAGTTATTTTTCTAGTTTCTTTCCTAGATCCCCCTTCTAGATAAATGTGTACATTTTTCGATAGAAAAATGTCCTGGTCAAAGGCCGGTTCCTCCTAAATTACAGGCTCGTTATCGGTCGCCATGAAAAAAATCGACGCCTAAGTGGCACGAAAGGTCATGATATTGACAAGGAAATGGGGCGAAAGGTCTTAACTTCACCCAAACCAATGGGCCAAATGCCTTAAAATCTGAAAACGAATGGGGCTAAGCATGAGGGAGAAGTGGGTTCCCGTACTGATGATCCGCCACCTGCCTAACCTCGTTGACATGCTTCTATATAAGGGGAGGTAGGGGTCTTATTCGGGACCACCTTCTCCCTCATGTTTATCCCCATTAGTTTTCACATTTTAAGACGCTTGGCGGATTAGTTTGGCGATTTTTTTGGACTTTTCGCCCCATGTATGTGTTAATATTAAGACCTTTCGTGCAATTTAGGCGTCATAATTTTCCTGGCGAGCGATAGCGAGCCTGTAGTATAGAAGTAATCGGCCTTCGGCCGGGACATTTTTCTATCGAAAAATGTACAAATTTATCTTGAAGGGAGGTTTTTGGGGTATTTTTTTAAGCTTGATGGAGGTCTAGGGAAGAATAATAAAAAAAAAAATAATAATAATACAAAGATCAATTAATAGGCAACTAAGTACGCCCATCCCCCCATAATAGGCAACTAAGTACGCCCATCCCCCCATAATAGGCAACTAAGTACGCCCATCCCCCCATAATAGGCAACTAAGTACGCCCATCCCCCCATAATAGGCAACTAAGTACGCCCAGCACCCCCATAATAGGCAAACTAAGTACGACCCATCCCCCCATAATAGGAAAAACTAAGTACGCCCATCCCCCCAATAATAGGCAACTAAGTACCGCTCCCATCCCCCCATAATAGGCAATTCTAAGTACGCCCATCCCCCCTTAATGTGCAACAAAGTACGCCCATCTCCCCCATAATAGGCAAATAAAGTACGCCCGCACCATCCCCACATAAGAGGCAAATTAAGTACGCCCCCACCCACCCATAATAGGCAACTAAGTAAGCCTTCATACCACCATGTAATAGGCAACTAAGTACGTCCCACCCACCCCATAACCTAGGCTACTAAGTACGCCCATCCCCCCATAATAGAAAACCTTAAGTACGCCCATCCCCCCATAATAGGCAAACTAAGTCCGCCCCATCCCCCCCATAAGAGCTTTCAATCTAAGTACGCCCATCCCCCCCAGAATAGGAAATCTAAGTACGCCCATCACCCCCATAATAGGAAAACTAATGCTCACGCACATCCCCCCATAATAGGCAAAACTAAGTACTGCCCCACTCACCCCATTAATAGCAAACTAAGTACGCCCATCCTCCCCATAATCAGGAAAACTAAGTACGCCCATCCCCCCCTAATAAGGCAACTAAGGTTCGCCCAGTCCACCCATAATAGCGCAAATCTAAGTACGCCCCCATCCCCCCATAATCAGGGAAACTAAGTACGCCCCATACCCCCCCATAATAGGCAACTAAGGCGCCTCCCCCCCCTAATAGGCAACTAAAATAGTACGCCCATCCCCCCATAATAGGCAACTAATGTACGCCCAGACCACCAGAAGTAGGAAACCTAACGTACGCACATACAACATTAATCGGAAAACTATAGTACGACAATCCCCTCCATAATAGGTACTAAGTACGCCCATTCCCCCCATTACTAGGCAACTAAAGTAATCTGACCATTACCCCCCATAATAGGCAACTAAGTACCAAACCATACCCCCCTAATATGGCAACTAATGTTACGCCCATCCCCAATAATAGGCAACTAAGGACGCCCATCCCCCCATAGTACGCCCATCCCCCCTAATAGGCAACTAAGTACGCCCATCCCCCCATAGTACGCCCATTCCCCCATAATTCCTCTTTGTTTACATTCAAACAACCTGGCTATTGGCTTTTGGTTCGCTTACCCACAGATTTTTTTTTTTTTTTTTTTTTTTTTTTTAATGTGTTTAAAAATGTGTTTTAATGTGTGTTTTTGCGCAATTTCTGTTCATGTTTATTAATTAACTTGAAATACAAAGTAACCTCCTTTATCAAACTCACTTCTTCTTGTGTTATTCAGGAGGGATGAGCGTATTTACTTGCTCGTGTATATATTGTTTTATATATGGGTTTAGTTTCCTCCGTAGACCTCCATCAAGCTTAAAGAAAGAAGAAAAACAAACAAAAACAAGATCCTCCTTCAAGATAAATGTCTACAGTGTTTAGAGAGACTAATAAATTTCCCGGCCGTGACAGACCGGTTTATCCTCCTTAAATTACAGGCTCGCTTTCGCTCGCCAGTAAAGAATCGACACCTAAATTATACGAAAAGTCATAAAATTGTCAACAAAATGGGGCGAAAGGTCTTAAAATCGCCAAAGTAATGCGCCGAACGTCATCAAATATGAAATTAGTGGGTCTAACCTCTGATGGAGGAAGATAGGGGGGGGACCGTCAGGAGAACGCACAACTCCCACCCTTAATTAATGACCTCTGAAATTTTACAAGTAAGTAAACCTGCCTTATAAATCCCCCCTTCTTTTCCCGGCCATCCTCCGGAGCTCAAGCACCCTACCATCATGTTACCGTGTTTTGAGTTTTTTGTCTTGCTTTGTTTAGACGATTTTGTGCAGATTAAGAAGGATCTGTGGTAGTAAAAAGGGTTAAGGGGGTGACCTGTTTTTGTTCTGTCCTTTTCTATCTTTCTCTGGCTTGTATCCATTTGGCCCCATTCAGCCTACTGTTTTAAGACATTTATCCCCATCCAGGTGTCATTTTTTTACTGGTGAGCGGTAGCGAGCCAGCATATATTTTATTTTTATTTGACAGCAGGCTAAATGTGTACATTTTTCGATAGAAAAATTTCTCCGTCGAAGCCGGATTTCTTCATATAATGCTGGCTTGCTATCGCTCGCCAGGAAGAAATCGACACCTAGATGGGGATAAACGTCTTAAAATAGTTGGCTGAATGGGGCCGAATGGATACAAGCCAGAGAAAGAGAGAAAAGGACAGAAATAACAAAAAGCAGGTCACCCCCCTTAAGGAAAGAAAGTCCTATAGGCGGTGTCCTTGCCAAATCACACGCTCCGGGAAAGAACCGTCCACAAAACTTGAGCGGCGGACGTGTGAAAAGACAACAGTTCTCACGGTGGTGTCACATACAACACTTTGTTTCCGGCAATATCCGATCGGCATCTGTCCTCTCGTGCTAGGATAAAATGTTGCTGCTATTACTGATGATGTAAAATACAGTAATAAATAATAACACTACTGCTACTACTATTACTACCACCACTACTACTACTACTACTACTACTACTACTACTACTACTACTACTACTACTACTACTTTTTTTTTTTTTTTTTTTTTTTTTTTTAACAAACCACTCAGCCTGTGCATCCCCTCTTTGGACCCTAAACCAGGTCAGAACAGTCATCAAAGTACTACTACTACTACTACTACTACTACTACTACTACTACTACTACTATTACTGATAATAATAATAATTAATAGTAATAATAATAATAATAATAATAATAATAATAATAATAATAATAATAACAATAATAACAATAATAACAATAACAATAACAATAACAATAATAATAATAATAATAATAATCATAATAATAATAATAACAATAATAATAATAACAATAATGACAATAATAATAATAATAATAATAATAATAATAACAATAACAATAATAATAAACACTAACCCCTGACAGCTACGTATAAACTAGGCCTAGTATTATAAATGAGGGTTATTATGACTCAGCTTTCACGCTAAAACAGTCGATGGCAGTAAATAGAGTGTGAGGAGGATGCTAGAGGGTGGGTCCTGTCCTACTGTCCGTCTTAATTCACTGGTTATTAATTCTGATGGTTCACTTTTTGTTAGATGTTTTATTTTTATATTTTTTTTTAGTTTCCTCCCTAGACCTCCATCAAACTTAAAAAAACATCCATCAGATCCCCCTTCTAGATTAATTTGTACATTTTTCGGTAGAAAAATGTCCCGGCCGAAGGCCTGTTACTCTTAAGATTACAGGCTCGCTATCGCTCGCCAGAAAAAAATCGACACCTAAATGGCACGAAAGGTCTTAAAATTGACAACGAAACGGGGCAGAAGGTATTACAATCGCCAAACTAATGGGCCGAACGTCATAAAATCTGAAAACTATTAGGGGTAAGCATGAGGAAGAAGGGTGACCAGAAAAACAGCCCATGTCCCCTTAACCCTTTCAAAATCCGATGACGCATTTATGTTTTGTTCTCTGGCTATATTCTACGATTGTATTCAGATTAGGAAGGGTATATGGAAGTCAGAGGGTTAAATGATTAGGAAGTGTATATGGAAGTCAGAGGGTTAAATTATTAGGAAGGGTATATGGAAGTCAGAGGGTTAAATGATTAGGAAGGGTATATGGAAGTCAGAGGGTTAAATGATTAGGAAGGGTATATGGAAGTCAGAGGGTTAAATTATTAGGAAGGGTATATGGAAGTCAGAGGGTTAAATGATTAGGAAGGGTATATGGAAGTCAGAGGGTTAAATGATTAGGAAGGGTATATGGAAGTCAGAGGGTTAAATGATTAGGAAGGGTATATGGAAGTCAGAGGGTTAAATGATTAGGAAGGGTATATGGAAGTCAGAGGGTTAAATGATTAGGAAGTGTATATGGAAGTCAGAGGGTTAAATGATTAGGAAGGGTATATGGAAGTCAGAAGGTTAAATGATTAGGAAGGGTATATGGAAGTCAGAGGGTTAAATGATTAGGAAGGGTATATGGAAGTCAGAGGGTTAAATGGTGAGATTAGGAAGGGTATATGGAAGTCAGAGGGTTAAATGGTGAGATTAGGAAGGGTATATGGAAGTCAGAGGGTTAAATGAGATAGTCTTTGCCCTTATATTTCGCAAACATTCTTTATAATATATATATATATATATATATATATATATATATATATATATATATATACAGTATATACTGTATATACTGTATATATATATATATATATATATATATATAAATAACTAATAAAATAAAATAAAATAAAATAAAATAGGAAAAGTGGGGATTGGGCCTGAGTAAATAGAAAAATAGAATAAAATCGTCTATTGATAGCCAGAATAAACTGTCAACATGCGTCATAATCTTCAGAGGGTTGATCTTATTCCAGCAGAAACTTATTTATTTCTCTGGTGTACTCTGTCTTTACCCCTTCCTGTCAATTTAGACGCGTTCACTATTAAGGGGGGATGGGCCGGTTTTCTGGACCACTTTCTCCCTCATGTTTAACCCCATTAGTTTTCAGATGTTAACATGTTTGCCCCATTAGTTAGTCGATTTTAAGACCTTTCACCCCATTTCGTCGTCAATATTTAGACCTTCTTTGCTATTTAGGTGTCGATTTTTTCCCTGGCGAACGATAGTGAGCCTGTAATGTTGGAAGAAACCGGCCTTCGGCCGGTACATTTTTAATCTAGAAGGGGGATCTAATAGATGTGTCTTTAAATTTGATGGAGGTCTAGGGAGGAAACTAGAAAAATAATGAATACATGTAAAAATTGCCCAAAAAGTTAACCACCCCCCCTTAATATAAAGTGCAAATATAAACGATACACACGCCTCACAAAAAGTACAGTAAAAATTGTACACGGGATATTAATTTGTCCCATCATGTCGTCCATTTGTCCCATCATGTCGTCCATTTGTCGCATCATGTCGTCCATTTCGTCATGGGGGGAGGATGGGGTTCGTCACGTCGTCTTTCCCGCAACTTCAATTTAGCGGACAACTTAATTTTCTCGTCTGTCTCGTAACCCCTTGTACGTAACCCCGTCATTGGCGACACAACTCCTTCACACGAACGTACGGTACTTGGAAGAGAGAGAGAGAGAGAGAGAGAGAGAGAGAGAGAGAGAGAGAGAGAGAGAGAGAGAGAGAGAGAGAGAGAGAGAGAGAGAGAGAGAGAGAGAGAGAGAGAGAGAGAGAGAGAGAGTGAGAGATTATAAAATAACAAGTTTTTGAGCATGTCAAACAAAAAAGAAAACCCCTCAAAAAGAATGAGAGGGAGAGCGAATATTATAATTAATAAAAATGGGTTCCCAATCTAGATACTTTATTAATTAATATTCTAAATATAAAAGGCATTATATTGAGATACTTGTCTAATCAAGAGAGTATATTTATGAAGACTAATTACAGCAGAGATATGTATTACCCCTCCCAGTCAGTTCTGAGAAGATGATTATTAGTGCTATTACCCCCGCCTCCCGCCACTTCCTCATAATCTTTGCCATCTGTCTGTGGGCATTATATTGAGATACTGTTATAATCAAGAGAGCATCGTTACGTATTAAGGGAGATTATTATTTAATTGGTTGTCTATTTATTTATGTATCTATTTATGTATTAACCATTTAGTTTACTCCCTTGACATCCATCAATCTGAAAAAATACCCCCAAAACCCTCCCCTCAGAGGTAAATACCCCCAAAACCCTCCCCTCAGAGGTAAATTTGTGCAGTTTGCGGTAGAAAAATGCCCTGATTTCCGGTTTCTCCCAAATTGCAGGCTCGCTATCGCTTGTTAGGATAAAATTGACACCTAAATGGCACGAAAGTCTTAGTATTAACAAAGAAATTGGGCGAAATGTCTTGTATTTACCAAACTAATATGGCGAAAGTCTTACAATCGCAAAGCTAATGAGTCGAACGTACTAAAATTTCAAAGGTAATGGGGCTAAGCATGAGAGAGAAGGAGGTCCAGAAAACCCCCCCTTAAAGACAAGGTACAAATCAGTTGAGAGATGATGATGATGATGATGATGATTATTAGCCCTCCCGGCCCCTGCACTTCCTGATCGTCCTTGTCACCTGCCAGTACCGTACCCCCAGGCAAGGTTCATGATCCCACAAGGAGGTACTACTATTGTTTGTTTCTAGGCTACTGATCACACAAACTCTCCTTCTTTCTTTCTTCCCAGCAAAATCAAGTCTTGCGGTAGTGAATGTGTGTGTTTTATTCTACTCTATGATGCTATGTATGCGATTAAGGGGGGTGACCTGCTTTTTGTTATTTCTGTCCTTTTCTCTCTTTCTCTGGCTTGTATCCATTTGGCCCCATTCAGCCAACTATTTTAAGACGTTTATCCCCATCTAGGTGTCGATTTCTTCCTGGCGAGCGATAGCGAGCCAGCATTATATGAAGAAATCCGGCTTCGCCGGAGAAATTTTTCTATCGAAAAATGTACAAATTTAGCCTGCTGTCTAACAAAAATAAAAAATATGCTGGCTCGCTACCGCTCACCAGTAAGAAATTGACACTTGGATGGGGATAAACGTCTTAAAACAGTAGGCTGAATGGGGCCAAATGGATACAAGCCAGAGAAAGATAGAAAAGGACAGAACAAAAATAGGTCACCCCCCTTAAATATATTATGGATGACTATAAGTAAGTACTACTATTGGCTGCCAGGGAACAGATTACACTCTCTTTCTTCCCAGCTAAAATCACGTCTCGCGATAGCGGGGTGTATAGTTGAATTTATTAGTTTTTACCCTCTCTATGATGGATTGCCTGTATATGTGATTATTAACAGTATGAATTATTTACAAGCAAGGTACTACTATTGGCTACTAGGGTACAAATCACACCACCATCTTCCTTCCCAGCTAAATCACGTCTCTTGGTAGTGGGGTGTATAGCTACATTCGTGTGTTTTATCCCTCTCTATGATGTTATACAGTACATGAGTTTAAAAGCACTATTTACAAGTATGCCACAACTATTGGCTGCTGAAGTACAGGTTATAAGTGTGGAATTAAGTACAGTATGATTGACTTAGGGGGCAGTGGGCTAGGAATCCTCCTCCCCTTGTATAATTATCCTACTCAACGAGAGAGAGAGAAACGGGCGAGGGAACGTGAAAGTGGTCCTGGACCCGAAGAATAGGGACTTTAAATGCTGTTTCTGTTCGGGCTCTGTCTCGTGTCGGCCACCCCCAGCAATTGGTTATGTGCCTGAGTACATACATACATACATACATACATATATACATACATACATACATACATACATACATACAAACATGATTGACTTAGGAGCCAGGTAGATGATCCAAGGTACTATTGGGTTCACCGGGTACTGATCACCAGCTCACTCTCCCAGGGTAGTCACGTATCTCAGTCGTGGGGTGTATAGTTGGCAGCATAAGTTCCCTATCTCGCCTTGATCCCAAATATGGTATGGTGGTGTAATGGCTCTGTCTCGAGTCGGCCACCCCCAGTCAAAAAAAAAAAAAACAAAAAAAAAAAAAAAAAAAAAAAAAAAAAATGGGGAATGGGCCTGAGTAGATAGATAGCTAGGTGTACTGGTTTGGTGCTTATGTTCTGGGTGTGATGTCTCGAGTTCGAATCCCGGGAGGACCATAATAGCTTTCATTAATTTATTCAAGTGCATTGGGGTTTGTATTGAGGATTAATGTTAAGAACGGGGTGTTCCTTAATTATACACTGCATTAGGAGCGCGGTGGATAGCCCGCAAGGTACACTAGGGTGCCATAGTCTATAACCCACTCATAAATATTCGTGGACTTCACCTATTTCTAATTATGGAAGTATATATCTGGAAACGAATATATGAATGTAATTTCCTATTATATCAACTACAAAACTATACATACTATTAATGGAAAAGCAAGTTCTACGCAAAAGTCAATCCAGATAGTTATAATTGCATAAAGGAAACCATAGGGGGTCCACAAATTGTTATGAGTGGGTTAGAGACTATGGTATCCGAGTGTACTATTGGTTTATGGGTACAGATCACACCAACTCCTACAATGTACAGTACAGTCATGTATGTTGATGGTGGGGTCTACAATTACCTTGACAAGTTATTTATCTCTGTATGATCTAATATATGTGATCAAACGGGGGGGGGGGGGGGGGGGCGTCTACTTTGCTCGCCATGCTTAAAAAGACCCCAAGACCCCCTAGCGAGATAAATGTGTACATTTTTCGGTAGAAAAATGTACCGGCCGAAGGATAGTTCAACCTAAATTACAGGATCGCTCTCGCTCGCCAGGAAAAAATCGTCAACTAATTGGTACGAAAGGTCTTAATACTGGCAACGAAATGTGTCGAAAGAAAGTAAAATTGCCAAAGTAATGGGACGCACGTTTTAGAATCTCAAAACGAATGTGGCTAAATATGAGGGAGAAGGGAGTCCAGAAAACAAAACTTTCCCTTAAACCACGCTTTGATTGACTTAGGAGCAAGGTACTATTGACTTACAGGGTACATATATTATCACACCTGTCAGATATCTTCCGCAGGGCAGTCACGTCTCTTGGTGGTGGAATTGGCAGTACAGTCGCCCAAATGAGTTTCTCTCCCTTTGCTACTTTATGTATGACTTAGGGGCATGGTACTATCGGCTTACGGGGTACAGATCATACCAGCTCACTTACCCAGGTCAGTCACGTATCTCAGTGGTGAGGAGTACAGTTGGCCTCATGAGTCCCCTCCCTCTCCAAGATTGTGAGTATGGGCTTAAAAACAGTATGATTGACTTGCAAGCGAGGTGGATGATCCGGCAAGGTACTATTATCATACTGCCTTCCAGGGTAGGCTACACATCACAGGTTCTCTTGGCAGGGCAGGCACGTACTTCGGTGGTGGGGTCTTGGGTCTACTGTACTTCTCTCATTAGGAGGGTTCGTGTTCAATTCCAGTCTTCTCTTAAGCTATGTTATTACCCTCGCCAACGGAGTTGGAGGAGGTTGTGTTTTTGCCTCAGTTTTGTTGTCCGACTGTTTATCAGTAAGCAAGCTATCTCAAAATGTTATGAACCGATGTTCACGAAATGTTGTGGACAGATAGGAGATGCGCCAAGGAATATTGATTCCATTTATGAGGTGATCGTTAGAGCGGACACCTCCGCCAGCGTAGGATGAGGTATATGCGTTCTACCGATCGTCCTTCTAGTATATATATCTGTTCTGTCTATATACATAAGCTACTATTTGAGATTGCTAATACTTTCCATAGCTACTGATTTTCATCCATGCTAACTCGTATATTAATAGCTATAGTATATTCACTTGATTAATTAATTCATATTGTGTACTAATTAACAGCTATATGCTTCAAATTATGGTCACCCTAATATCGTTCGTATGTTGTTGTTGTCATTCTATTTTTGTATTTGTTTCCTGGTTTACTGTTTATTATATTGTGTATTGTCATTTTAGTCTCTCTCTCTCTCTCTCTCTCTCAACACTGCCTGCATAATACGCTTTGTTATTAGAGCAAAGGAAAGAGGGGGGTTGGAAGAATCATGAAAGGGGGGGGGTATGAGGGAAGGGAGAGAGGAGAAGAAGAGGGAGAGAGAGAGGAGAAGAATAGGAGGGAGGAGGAAGGAAAGGAAGAAGAGGGGAAGGGGGTGAAGGGAGGGGAAGGAAGGGAGAGAAGGGGAATGGAGGAGAGAAGAACAGTATGAAAGGAGGCGAAGGAGGTAGCAAGGATGTGAAGAGAAGGAGGAGGAAAGAGAGAAAGTGAAAATAAGGATAGTAGAAAGGATGAAAGAGGAGAAGGAAGGAGGGAAAGGAAGGCAGAGAGGATGAAGGAAGGGGGAAGGAGAAGGAAGAAAGCATGGAAAGGGGAAGAAGGAAGGATGAAAAGAGAAGGATGAGGAAGGAGTAATAATTGAAGGATGGGAAGAAGGAAAAAAAAGGATGAAAAACAGGAAGGGAGAGAGGGAGGGAAAAAGGATATATAGGAGGTGGAATTATTGATAAAGAAGAGGAAGAGCAGTACGAAGAAATATGGAAGAAAGATGATGATGAATGAAGGATAGAGAGGGAAGGAATGATTGCTAAAGAAGGTAATAGAGCAGTATAAGGCAGACAGACCGACAGGCAGGGATAGATCAACCACCACAGAGGCATAACGGGGTCAGGGGTTGAGTGTTTGTACCCCCCTCACCCCCTTTCAACCCCCCCCCCCCCTACCCCCGGGCATTCTCTCTGGCCGTGGGAGTCGCCGAGCTTTCCGGTCATTCCGCCGACACGTCATTCCATTAAGGGGGGTCACCTGCTTTTTTTTATCTTTCTCTCCTTTTTTTCTCTTTCCCTGGCTTGTATCCATTCGGTCCCATTCAGCCTATTGTTTTAAGACGTTTATCCCCATCCAGGTGTCGATTTCTTCCTGGCGAGCGATAGCGAGCCAGCATTGGATGGAGAAATCCGGCTTCGCCGGAAACATTTTTCTATAAAAAATGTACAAATTTAGCTTACTGTCAAAAACAAAATATATATATGCTGGCTCGCTACCGCTCGCCAGGAAAATATTGACACCTGGATGAATAGGGCCGAATGGATACAAGCCAAAGAGAGAGGGAGAGAAAGAGAAAAGAAGCGAGGTGAGCTCCCTTAACCCTTTCAGCCCGAATGACGCACTTTTTTCTTGTTCATCGTATTTGGGTTACCTTTAGACGATTTTCTTCATCGTGTTCAGGTTACCATTGGACGTATATTTTTTAGCTTATAATCTACCTCCAGGACTTAAAGCGGTAAATGTGATCTCAATAAACCCTTTGATTAATATACATCTTTCATAAACTGCATGCAATCGTTTTGGCCAGAATCAATGGTAAATAGGTGCTATGCTGCTGAAAGGGTTATCAATATTGAGCTATAGTCTACCCTCACTAATCTTAATACAATTGTCTAATAATAGCCCGAATAAAATGAAAGAATGTGTCATGGTATACTAAAAAAAAAAAAAAAAAAAGATAAATACAAAAAAAAAAAAAAAAAAAATCCAAGGTACCTCTAAAGATGTTTCCTCCCCCAACCTTCAAACTCGGGCCAGAAGTTTGCAAGGCTTTGGTTGTTTTGCATCAGGACCCCCTTAGACTTTGGTTATTTTGCATCAGGACCCCCTTAGACTTTGGTTGTTTTGCATCAGGACCCCCTTAGACTTTGGTTGTTTTGCATCAGGACCCCCTTAGACTTTGGTTGTTTTGCATCAGGACCCCCTTAGACTTTGGTTATTTTGCATCAGGACCCCCTTAGACTTTGGTTATTTTGCATCAGGACCCCTTAGACTTTGGTTTTTGCATCAGAACCCCCTTAGACTTTGGTTGTTTTGCATCAGGACCCCCTTAGACTTTGGTTATTTTGCATCAGGACCCCCTTAGACTTTGGTTATTTTGCATCAGGACCCCCTTAGACTTTGGTTATTTTGCATCAGAACCCCCTTAGACTTTGGTTGTTTTGCATCAGGACCCCCTTAGACTTTGGTTGTTTTGCATCAGGACCCCCTTAGACTTTCATATTTCCCCATATTCTGTTTTGTATTTTCTATTACCTTTAGTGCTACTTTCTTTTTCACACATACTTACATATACAGTATATCACATACACTTAATAACACTCACACACACACACACACACACATATACACACTTCATAGCAGACAAACCTCTCTCTCTCTCTCTCACACACACACACACACACACACACATTACTATTTTTATATATTATTATTTATATGGTTGATTAGTTGCATATCGTATTTATAATCGTCCTGTATATTTCTTACAATAAAATGTTATGAAATAAACTTTTGTAAATTAATTATTCTGTAGAACTGTCTTCTTGATTGATATTAAAAGACAACCGATATTTCGAGAGAGAGAGAGAGAGAGAGAGAGAGAGAGAGAGAGACAGAGAGAGAGAGAGAGAGAGAGAGAGAGAGAGAGAGAGAGAGAGAGAGAGAGAGAGAGAGAGAGAGAGCAAGAGCAAGCAAGCAAATGACTGCTTTTATGCTAGAAATATAACAAAGGCACCCAATAAAGGAATGAGTGAGTGTGTGTGTGTGTGATTAAATACAAGAAGAGTGATGAGGGCGCCGACAGAAAGCTAAATATTGTCCTTTTAATTAATCTTCGTGTTAATGTGACGCCATCAAGGAAAAGTGGTGACCTCTGATCTTCGCCGCAATGTGCCTGACCTGTTCCCCCCCCCCTCCCCCTCCCAACCTCAAACCCCAAACCCCCTTCCAACGCAACACTTTATTTTACACAATCTACTTCTGACTGTATGTACGGTAGCGCGAGTAAGTTAGTCCCAGCTGGCATTATGTTTGTCTCGCTCTGTGCTGTACTAATGTCTGTCAGATGGTGAATAGGGTGGGTAAGTGTAAGAACATGTTTGTCTATCTCACTCGAAACGTATAAATCAAGTTTTAGATATTGTTTGCTGATGCCAGTTATTGATCAAAATATACATATACATGACTTATATATAATATACATGACTTATTTGGCCGACTGTACAGTAGCAGGCCATTATTTATATACACCCTATTGAAGAGTGTTTTTATTATATATTATTTTTTATTCTGTATTTATTTATATTTTAATTTTGTTTTAGCTTGCTCCGTAGACCTCCATCAAGCTTATATAGCACCCTCCAAACCCACCTTCGATATAAATTTGTATATTTTTCGGTAGAAAAATATCGCGGCTGAAGGCCATTTTCCTCCTAAATTGTAGGCTCATTTTCGATCGATAGGAAAACATCGACACCTAAATAGCACTAAAGGAATTAAAATTGGCAAATAAATGGGGTAAAAGGTCTTAACATTTCCAAACTAATGGGGCGAATGTCTTATGATCTGAAAACTAATGGGGCTCCAGAAAAAGCCACCATCTCCCCTTAAGCCATCGCCTCCAGGACAGCCTTGAGGTACCTGGTGGTGGGAAGGGCGGCTGCAGGCACGTTCAGTATACAGTT
Organism: Paralithodes platypus; assembly: GCA_032716605.1. Lineage (NCBI taxonomy): Eukaryota > Metazoa > Arthropoda > Malacostraca > Decapoda > Lithodidae > Paralithodes > Paralithodes platypus. The sequence continues at coordinate 58,051,545 of CM064521.1, read as the reverse complement.
CCTCCTGCTGGGGAAGCCGATGCCCTCACTCTCTATGTGGCTCCTTAGGGTAATGGCAGAATAGGGGCTTAAGGGGAGGTTTTTAGTTTGGTCCCTAGATATCCTTCAAGCTTAAGATTACACCCCCTTGAGCCACTTTCAAGATAAATTTGTAAATTTTTCGGTAGAAAAATGTCCCGGCTGAAAGCCGGCTCCTCTTAAATTACAGGCTCGCTATCGCTCGCCAGGATAAAATCGACACCTAAATGGAACGAAAGGTCTTAAATTTGACAGAAATGGGTTGAAAGTTCTTAAAATCGTCAAAATAATGGGGCAACCGTCTTAAAATTAAAAAAAACAATGGGGCTAAACATGAGGGAGAAAGGAGTCAAGAAAAAAATCCCTCAAGTGGAAATCTCCCCTTAAACTCCTTCTGTCCCGGCGACGTCTTTTTAATTGTGTTCGTGCTATATTTAGACGATTTTGTGCAGCTTACGAAGGATCTGTGGTAGTAAGAAGGGTTAAGTGAGATAGTTGGAAGCGTACATATCTGTGGTAGTAAGAAGGGTTAAGTGAGATAGTTGGAAGCGTACAGATCTGTGGTAGTAAGAAGGGTTAAGTGAGATAGTTGGAAGCGTACATATCTGTGGTAGTAAGAAGGGTTAAGTGAGATAGTTGGAAGCGTACATATCTGTGGTAGTAAGAAGGGTTAAGTGAGATAGTTGGAAGCGTACATATCTGTGGTAGTAAGAAGGGTTAAGTGAGATAGTTGGAAGCGTACATATCTGTGGTAGTAAGAAGGGTTAAGTGAGATAGTTGGAAGCGTACAGATCTGTGGTAGTAAGAAGGGTTAAGTGAGATAGTTGGAAGCGTACAGATCTGTGGTAGTAAGAAGGGTTAAGTGAGATAGTTGGAAGCGTACAGATCTGTGGTAGTAAGAAGGGTTAAGTGAGATAGATGGAAGCGTACAGATCTGTGGTAGTAAGAAGGGTTAAGTGAGATAGTTGGAAGCGTACAGATCTGTGGTAGTAAGAAGGGTTAAGTGAGATAGTTGGAAGCGTACAGATCTGTGGTAGTAAGAAGGGTTAAGTGAGATAGTTGGAAGCGTACAGATCTGTGGTAGTAAGAAGGGTTAAGTGAGATAGTTGGAAGCGTACAGATCTGTGGTAGTAAGAAGGGTTAAGTGAGATAGTTGGAAGCGTACAGATCTGTGGTAGTAAGAAGGGTTGTTGTTGTTGTTGTTGTTCCCTAAGCTGCCTGGCCGAACAGCCCCGAGTCCCTGAGAAAGGCCATGGCCACGATCGGGCTTTCCCACAGAGCTCTCATTGAGTGTAGATTGTGTTGTTGGCGTAAGTGGTTGTGTGAAATGCAGTCTTCTATGATGTGTTTAATGGTATGGGGTGCTGTGTTACATCCCGGGCAGGCGTCGACAACGGAGTCATCCAGTCTCTTCTGATAGCTCAGGAGAGCTGGATGGTGTCCGCATCTCAGCCTGGCCAGGTGGACTCTGTCCTCGCGAGGAAGGGAGGATTCGGAAGGATGGATTTCGGGAGGTCGTGCATGCAGCTGTGTGTTGTCTGTGAGTGAGTGGATGGATCGGTGAGAGATATGAGTATGGATGTGCTTCTGGATGTTGGTTCGGGGTGGGCAGGGAGGGAGAGAGGACAATAATTGTGTGTGATACCGTGTGCTGGGTGTTGTTTTGATATTTCTTGGTGTCTGTGGGTGTGTTGCCATGTAGTTTAGTGGGTGGTCTTGGTTCGTGGAGGCTGCTGCCAGGAATTGAGTGCCTCTCATGTCCAGATGGTCTTTGACTTTGAGGATTTTGGTTTCTTGATGTAGGTGATCTGTGGGTGCAGTAGCTGTGCAGCTTGTAATGATCTTCAGGGCTTTGTTTTGAATAGTCTGTAAGGTCTTATGATGTGTTTCAGCTAGGTTAGCTAGGTCAGTTAGGTTAGTAAGAAGGGTTAAGTGAGATAGTTGGAAGCGTACAGATCTGTGGTAGTAAGAAGGGTTAAGTGAGATAGTTGGAAGCGTACAGATCTGTGGTAGTAAGAAGGGTTAAGTGAGATAGTTGGAAGCATACAGATCTGTGGTAGTAAGAAGGGTTAAGTGAGATAGTTGGAAGCGTACAGATCTCTTTTAACCCCCTCTGTACAGGCGACGTCCTTTAAGCATTATTCTGGCTATTATTAGACGATTTTATTCAATTTAAAAAGAGCCTACAGCAGTTAATGGGCTTCGAACTATGACTCACTCAACCATTTTTCCTACGATAGATCCTTCGTAATTGCACAAAATCGTTTAAATATATAGCTAGAATAAAATTAAAAGGATGTCTTTGGTACAGAAGGGGTTAACAACAGATTATGAGGTTTATTTACATTGTTTCATTATCATCGCGCCTCGTCTGAACAATGGGTCTACGGAAACTGCTTATATTATTATATTCTTTGCTGGGATCGTAAAACAGGCTGAATTTTTCCGTCCTGTTGCCCCCGGTTTGAAAGTAGGACTGTAGAGTGGTATATTATTTAACAGGTTTTACTGCTCTTTTATATTTTTTAGACTGTCTCTCATATATTGTATATTGTATAGAAGTAGTTTAAATATCTCGTTCTCTCTCTCTCTCTCTCTCTCTCTCTCTCTCTCTCTATATATATATATATATATATATATATATATATATATATATATATATAGAGAGAGAGAGAGAGCGCAAAATAGAAAGATAGTTATTTTTTATCTATTTATGTGGTACTAAAGCTATAACGTGCCGGAGCTCCGTGTGTGACTTGTAGCAGCCAGGCGACAAACACATAATGGCCAATCGTGCAAGCTGGTTCCCAAGGCGCTTTTTATGGGCTCGAACCGTGAACCACATTATGAGGTCAGAACGCCCACCCTCCCCCCTCTGTCAATATTCCAGGAAGGCCAATAACGCAACCTAAGACCATTAGTTTTTTTAATTCTTTCTTTTGTTTTTATTTGTTTTGTATGTGACAAAGGTAATAGTACAGTATAGCTGTATTTTTATTTCAACCACACACAGTGCACTATCTCTGTCATTAATAGCATAAGCCCATAAATTACCTCTATAAACACTTGTATTTAATCATATGGTTCCTTAGCTATATTGTATCTTGAAATTGCAGTAACGGTGCATGTAATTTTGTATCGGTTATTTTTCAATTCCTGCGTTCCTTTATTTTAGGGAAAAAGTGACCGGTTAATTTAGGGCATTATTCAACTTAACAAAATCTTGTCAAAAGTAAAAGATTAATTGGTAAATAATGTAACCCTTCAAACTGCAGACTTCCTATAAAAACAGTGTAAAATCATCTGGCAGTAGCATCAATAATTACATAAATGGTTGTGTAATTGAATGGGTCAATATAAGGGTAGTATTACGACCACGACTCCAAGGGGGACTGGTGACGAAGTTGGTGTCATCTCGGAGGAGGGCCTGGGCCTGGGAGTCCTTCGGGAGCCACGACGTAGCCCCAGGTGCCCCCATAAATAACACATGATAGGAAGGGGGAGAAGCGGGGAGGGAGAGGGAGGGGGGAGGTGATGGTACGAGAGGGGAGGTGAGAAGAGAGTGGGAGATGGGGGGGGGGGTGGTAATGGGGGTTGGTGAAAAGAGGGTGGGAGGGGAGAAAGAGAGAGAGAGAGAGAGAGGGGGGGGGGGGGGACGGGGATGGTACGAGAGGGGAAGGTAGGTGAGAAGATGGGGGGGGGAGGGGTAACGAGAAGAGGGTTGGGGAGAGAGAGAGAGGGGGGGGGGTGAAGGGGATGGTAGGAGAGGGGAAGGGAGGTGAAAAGAGGGAGTGATGAGAAGAGGGTGGTGGGAGGGGGGCTATTAGAAGAGAGGGGAAGATGATTCGTGGTGGAAGAGATAGTATTAGGGGCGTGGGAGGAGATAGGGGTGGGAGGGTGATATGAGATGGGAGGTTAGAAATAGGGGGTGATTGGAAGTAGGAGGGTGATGGAAGAGACGATTGTAGGTGGGTGGAGATGGTATTAGGAAGGGGAGGTAGATGACATTATTTGTGGGGGGAGATTATATTTAGAAGGGAGGTAGATGAGATTATTGGTAAGTGGAGAATTACAAGGAAGGACGAATTGGATAGAGATGTAGGATGATGATGATAATGGGAAAGGATAGAGAGTGACAAGGGAACAGTGACTAGAATTACAAAGGACAAATGGGATAGAGATAGAGGATAAGATACCCTATAGTAACAGAGATCGGCCAATCTTCGCCATCTTGGTGTCACTGGTGAGATCTTCCTCTCTTTACACTCAAATATCTCCATACCCATCATTCACATTTGGGAATACCATAGTCCATTTATTTTTAGTAGACCTGGAATCGTGAACCCCTACCATCTGGAACTCAACAATGACTAGAGCAAATAAGTTGTAAATTTCCACACCTATTCCTTGACTAATTCTTCCCAAATGGTTGAAATATTAGCTCGATTAGTCTAGTCTTTCATGCTTTGTAAAGGTTAGTGGTCAAGATTGTTCGCCTATCTATAATGAATGGACTATAATACAGGATATATAGTTTGATTTTCCTCTCTTTAGCCTCAAATATCTCTACACCTATAATACACATTTGGGCATACTGCTACAGGATATATAATTTGGTCTTTGGGTAAGCATTCCCCGAGATATTAACCCTTTCAAAATCCAATACGCATTTCATTTCTGTTTGCCGGTTATTATTTGACGATTGTATTCAGATTAGTAGCCTTTACCCTTATGATTCCCTCACATCCTTCTTAAGTTTAATATAATCGTCTAATTATAGCAAGAATATACTGTCAAAATGCGTCACAATCTGCAAAGGGATAAGTTCAATAAAACCTTGATCTTTAATAATTGGGGCAACAAAAATAAAGTCCTAAGAAAAAGATGTTCTCTCTCTCTCTCTCTCTCTCTCTCTCTTACTACAGGATCTCCAAAGAGGATTAGCCAAATTGTGACTTAAATGACCTTGTGAAGATCTTGTGTCCATAAGTAGCAAAAGGGATACCTACACATAATAATTGTTCAAATACACATAATAATATGAACATGTAAACAAACCATTATTTACATATGTTTTTTAAAGTTTGTTATGTGTGAAAGTATATTCTTAACCTTGTACTTTGACTTTGAAAAATAACAATGGACAAATATAGATGGAAAATGCCTGAGGGGGAGGGAACACATGGAGGATAATGTTAGGAAAGGGGGGCTTGGGGCGACAGATGATTATAGATATAGAACAGCATTTGATTTGTGAGGTGGAATGACTAGGATGACAAGATAGAAGTTAGATTGCATGGTTAGAAAAAGATGAACAACAGAGATGATACAAATTACAAGGGGTGGGGTGGGGGGTGGGGGGGGATTAGGGTAGTGAGAAAGAGACACGGCATAATGCATGGGGAAACTGAGGAAATTGACAAGATAGGTGAGATGAGAAGAATCTAAGATGACAGGATATATATATATATATATATATATATATATATATATATATATATATATATATATATATATATATATATATATATATATATATATATATATATATAGAGAGAGAGAGAGAGAGAGAGAGAGAGAGAGAGAGAGAGAGAGAGAGAGAGAAATTCAAAGGTGTTATCTGACGAGAATAGAATCAAAGTAGTACACAAATATTTCGAAATTATTGAACAAGAAAAATAGGATAGGAACCTAGGTGTGTAAGAAGGAAACTACAAATGTTGTTTAAAAATGTACTTGGCCTAGGATTGTTAGGAACAAAACAATCCTGTGCTTCTGGAGAATGGTACAAAGGGAATGACTGTGCATACAAGTTGAAGCGAAGATTTTTTTTGGACTCACCTCTCCATCATGTTTAACCCCATTAGTTTTGACATTTTAAGACGTTCGCCCAACTAGTTTGGCGATTATTTGACCATTCGTCCCATTTATTTGCCAATGTAAGACCTTTCGTGCTATTTAGGTGTCGATTTTTCTTGTCGAGCGACAGCGAGCCTGTAATTAAAGATAAACCAGCCTTAGGCCGGGAAATTTTTCTCCCGAAATATGTACACATTGATCTCGAAAGGGATTTCGGGTGTGTTTTTATAAGCCTGATAAATGTCTAGGGAGCAAACTAGAAAACAAAACCTTGATGGAGTGATGCTGACAGAATGGGTGGTGACACGGGAATATAACGATGTGAATGGATGCAAGTTGAGGACGATGATGCAATTTGGAACGATAATGGATAATAATGGGCACTGCAAACATAATAGGATTGCTTGTATTGACTATGAAAAGAAGGATCTGAGTTTATCATTAATACTAGTGAGTGGATGGTGAAGATATCCTTACAGTAATAGAAAGGAGAACAAAATAGTTAGTATGAAGTATATATAGATAGATCACTGTTTGAAGAAAGAGTTTAGTTATACAAGTTGAAGAAGAAATATGAAGGAATAAGCTTAAATGATAAAGCATGTCTACAGTATTCTATCCTAAAAAGAACAGAGCCCGAACATGGACATTAGTACACAGCAGAAAATAAATAACTAAATAAATACATATATAAATAACTAAATACACAAATAAATAAATCACACACATCTAGGTCGCCCAGGAGAAATACCCAGAGACCCAAGCCCATTTGGAGTCCCCAGACGAAATTAAAAATAGTATATTGCTTAAAGTTCGTGTTTATAATGAAAACAAAAGAGCTATACAAAATGGCTCGAAGAAAACACATTTGTACATGATACGATTTACCCATAACAAATATGCAGGAAGCCCAAGATTATATTGAAGATAGATACGATAGCGCTTGATTATGGGATAGGGGTATGACTTAACTAAAAATCATGAGAACATTCTTGGAATATAAAGATGGAAATTAAAGGTTTAAAGTGCGAAAGGAAGGAGGTGAAACAACCGAATGAAGACAAAATTACGATGTATTTTGTTGTGGCAAGCTTGTAAATTTATACTTCCTTGGGCCTTCTTTCCTTCTTCCTATGACCTAATTTCCTTCAGTGCGACGACCCCGTATGTTCAATTTTCAAAATTGATGTATCCCCAGAACTACTACTCTCTGTAATTCACTTCCTTGGAGATGCTTTCCACAAACTTACAATCTACAACAGCTTAGACCCAATTGTTACAGACATGTTTTGAATGGAGGATGTCTTTAGGCATATGGACCATTGTTTTTCCTTTCTCCATTCATTGTCTCTTTACAAAAAATTACATTCAGCTTAAGATAGTATATATTATATTCAGATATTCTTAATACCCGTAAGATTTCCTAGAATTGTGGTAAACTCGGATGCCATAGTCTCTAGCCCACTCATAAATATTCGTGGATTTTACCTATTTCTATTTATGGAAGTATATTTCTGATGGATAAGGCGGTCCTCCCCCCCCCCCCCCTCCCCTCCCCCCTCTTTAAGTCGCTTAAATCGTCTATAATTATGCCAGTTTTTGCTAATGGTTTAAGCCTACTATAATGAGAGCCTTTATGGATCTTCCTTGTGAGACTGAAGAGCCGAACCGTAGCATTCCTCGGAGCCAAGTCATTATGTCGTATACTGTTATTATCTGGCTCATCATAGGGTTACTAATGGGTAGTATATGTGGGTATGGATGGATGTAGATGTACTTTTTTCCTGTACTATATTTTTTACCTTCGCCAGCGGAGTTGGATGGAAGTTATGTTTTTGCCTTTGTAGACTAGATATCTCACTTAGCTATAAACTTATTTTCACGAAATCTGGTTGACAGCTTGGAAATGCGTATATGAAGCTATTTTCACGAATTTTGATAGGCAGATATGGTATGCGCCAAGGAAGAAGTGATTCATTATAGGAAGTGATCCGGATCATATCATATCCTGTAACTGAGATCCAGAATAAAATATAGGCCTATGATATTAACCCCTTCTGTACCGGTGACGTATTTTGCATTATATTCTGGAAACTAATAGACGATTGTGTTGAGCTTAGGAAGGACGTCTACCCAATAAAGGCTACAGACTATCTCACTTAACCCTTTTTATTACTACATATCCTTCTTTAGCTGCACAAAATCGTCTTAATATAGCTAGAATAAAATTTAAAAAGACGCTGCGGTACAGAAGGGGTTAATGGTAAAGAACCAGCCAGCAATGGGAAGGGGTGAATGATCTCTTCTGTTTAAAACTACGGGCATCTGCCTTCTCACCTCCCGTCCTCCCCCCCCCCCCCCCCGCCCACACCAAACACAGTAACAAAGTCATCTTAAGGGGGGATGGTTCACTTTTTGGTAGATATTTTCATTTATTTATTATTTTCTTTAGTTTCCTCCCTAGACCTCCATCAAACTTAAAAAAAACATCCATCATATCCCTCTTCTAGATTAATTTGTACATTTTTCGGTAGAAAAATGTCTCGGCCGAAGGCCAGTTACTCTTAAGATTATAGGCTCGCTATCGCTCGCCAGGAGAAAATGGACACCTAAATGGCACGAAAGCTCTTAAAATTGACATCGAAATAGGGCAAAAGGTATTAAAATCGCCAAACTAATGGAGCGAACGTCTAAAAATCTGAAAACAACCGGGGCTAAACATGAGGAAGAAGAGGGACCAGAAAAATTACCCATCTCCCCTTAACTATACACCTCCATTCATATCAGTGACACTAATTAACCAGATCTTAGTATTCACCTTCAGCATACCTCTTTATATTTTACAGCTTTTTTCCCACAGCACGCAGGAACCGAGTCATCTTAATTATACACCTACCATTCATATCACAGGTGCTAATTACTACACCTTTGTCTGCCCCATTCATATTACAGGTGCAAATTACCGTGAGTCTTCCTGGGAGAGTTATGATAATAAGAACCATTTGCCGTTTTAAGGATTGATACTATTAAACCTCAATCCTAATATATTGGTATACCTTCGCTCATTCTGGATACATTTTTGTTTATCTCTGCCACCGATGTTGACGGAGGTTATGTTTTTGCCTACGTTTGCTAGTCTCTTTGTCTGTCAACAAGATAATGTCAATAAGTTATTAACGTAATTTCACAAAATTGGTAGGCTGATAGGATATTCGCCAAGGCAGAAGTGATTTGACTTAGGAGACGATCGGGGGAGCACATACCTTCGCCAGTTTAAGGGGGGTCACCTTCTTTTTTTATCCTTCTCTCCTTTTCTCTTTTTCCCTAGCTTGTATCCATTCGGCCCCATTCAGCCAACTGTTTTAAGACGTTTATCCCCATCCAGGTGTTGATTTCTTCCTGGCGAGCGATAGCGAGCCAGTTGTATGGAGAAATCCGGCTTCGCCGGAGACATTTTTCTATCGAAATATGTACAAATTTAGCTTGCTGTCAAAACAAATATATATATATGCTGGCTCACTACCGCTCGCCAGGAAAATATTGACACCTGGATGGGGGTAAACGTCTTAATTAAAACAGTAGGCTATATAACATGGTAATATAACATGGTAATATAACATGGTAATATAACATGGTAATATAACATGGTAATATAACATGGTAATATAACATGGTAATATAACATGGTAATATAACGTGGTAATATAACGTGGTAATATAACATGGTAATATAACATGGTAATATAACATGGTAATATAACATGGTAATATAACATGGTAATATAACATGGTAATATAACGTGGTAATATAACGTGGTAATATAACATGGTAATATAACATGGTAATATAACATGGTAATATAACATGGTAATATAACATGGTAATATAACATGGTAATATAACATGGTAATATAACATGGTAATATAACAGGGTAATATAACAGGGTAATATAACAGGGTAATATAACAGGGTAATATAACATGGTAATATAACATGGTAATATAACATGGTAATATAACATGGTAATATAACATGGTAATATAACATGGTAATATAACATGGTAATATAACATGGTAATATAACAGGGTAATATAACAGGGTAATATAACAGGGTAATATAACAGGGTAATATAACATGGTAATATAACATGGTAATATAACAGGGTAATATAACATGGTAATATAACATGGTAATATAACATGGTAATATAACATGGTAATATAACATGGTAATATAACATGGTAATATAACATGGTAATATAACATGGTAATATAACATGGTAATATAACATGGTAATATAACATGGTAATATAACATGGTAATATAACATGGTAATATAACATGGTAATATAACATGGTAATATAACATGGTAATATAACATGGTAATATAACATGGTAATATAACAGGGTAATATAACATGGTAATATAACATGGTTATATAACATGGTAATATAACATGGTAATATAACATGGTAATATAACATGGTAATATAACATGGTAATATAACATGGTAATATAACATATAACATGGTAATATAACATGGTAATATAACATGGTAATATAACATGGTAATATAACATGGTAATATAACATGGTAATATAACATGGTAATATAACATGGTAATATAACATGGTAATATAACATGGTAATATAACATGGTAATATAACATGGTAATATAACAGGGTAATATAACATGGTAATATAACATGGTAATATAACGTGGTAATGTTTTGGCAATGAAATGAAATAACGAACTTTGTAACAATAATGTGTCGTGGAAAACATACTGTATTTTTAGGGGGGTCACCTCGCTTTTGTTCTCTTTCTCTCCCTCTCTCTTTGACTTGTATCCATTCGGTCCCATTCAGCCTACTGTTTTAAGACGTTTACTCCCATCCAGGTGTCAATAGTTTTCTGGCAAGCGGTAGCGAACCAGCATATATATATTTTTGTTTTGACAGCAAGCTAATTTTTTTTCATTTTTCGATAGAATTTTTTTTCCGGCAAAGCCGGATTTCTCCATACAATGCTGGCTCGCTATCGCTCGCCAGGAAGAAATCGACACCTGGATGGGGATAAACGTCTTAAAACAGTTGGCTGAATGGGGCCGAATGGATACAAGTCAGAGAAAGAGAAAAAAGGAGAGAAAGAGAAAAAAACCGAGGTGGGCTCCCTTAAAGAAACATCATTGGGACCCTAAATAAGTGGTGGTAATGCGTTTAAATGTCAGCGCCTCGATCACCATTATAGTGGCTAATGCTTCACTCTGACAGGCTATTATTACACCATTGTCTACACTACAAACATCCAACGCTTAACCCCTTCAGTACCGGTGACGTTCTTTTTGTTCTTTATTCTTGATATATTGAGACGATTTTGTGCAATTTAAGAAGGACTGTGGCAGTAAAAAGGGTCAAGGGAGATAGTTCGAAGCCTGTTAATTGCTGCAGACCCTTTTTAAACCTAATAAAATCGTCTAATAGTAGCCAGAATTAAGTTAAAAAGACGTCACCGGTAAAGAAGGGGTTAAGGGGAGGTTTGGTTTTCCTGGACTCCCTTCTCTCTTATGCTTAGCCCCACTAGTTTTGAGATTTTAAGACGTTCGATCCATTAATTTGACGATTTTTTTTTGTGTAGCGAAATATTTACAAATATATCCAGAAGATGGGGTCCTGGGTGTATATTGTATATCTTGATGGAGGTCGTGGGAGGAAACTAAGAGTAGTAAATATATAAATACACCAATGAACAAATCAATAGAAATTAACACAAATCTTCCCTTAAATGTAAACAAAATTATACACATATAAAAATCCATCACCGTATCTTGCAAAACAATATAATTAAAGCCGGTATCACACGAGCGCTTTTTCACTCAACATTTATTCTTGACACTGATCTGGCAGCTCACGAGGTAAACATTTAATATTTGTCGGTTACCTAAATTCATCTATCAGCAGTCTAGTTTCCGATACCAGTGCAAAATACTCCAAATATGTTGCCAGAAAAATGTTGATCATCGAATGTTGACTATAAAAGCTCTCATGTGATACCGGCTTAAAAAATAAACGGCAACAAATGATAGGTGTTGGCGTGATAGGGCTAACTCATATTCCCATTAGACACTTCCTATTCTCGGTTATATTATGTACAGTTGGCCACATAAGTTCCGTTCCTCTCCGTGATCTTAGATGTGGAACTATAATGCAGTGGTTAACTCGTCTGATTCGGCAACTGATCATTAAAAGAAACCACACTCGCAATTCATCCATACTAATGTACTTTCATATATAAGATCACGACGAGGAACAGAACTTATGAGGGCAACTGTACGTCAAAGTAGAATGTAGTAGCCGCCTCTCTAACGACCCAATTAACTAGATTATAATTGTTGTATGGTATTGGAGCGAGCGGATGAGGGGAGGTAATTTTCTGCCTTATTTGTGTTGCCTGTGTGACCCTCCCCGGATGAGGCTATAAAGGCAGATTCTAAAGCCGGTGTCAAACGAACGATTTTTCAGGCAATTTAGGATGAGCAAGCTTTTTCTCGCAATATTTTGAGGCACTCTCACATTGAAATCGGAAAATAGACTGAAGGTAGATTATGCTAGGTGGCTGATTTATGATACAACTTAAATTTTGAAGATGCCCGACTTAAATTGCTAGTAAAAATTGATGGCAGAATAGCTCGTGTGACACCGGCTTAACAAGCACTTTTTCCGGAAACTATAAATAGGCAACTTGATTCCAGCAACTTTATTCTAGCAAATTTATTCTACCAACTTTATTGTATCAACTTTTCGGAAGTATTTTGCACTGGTATCGACGACTAGACTGAAATTAGATTGTCTTAGGTGACAGCATTCTATTAAAAGCTTAAATCGGAGGCTTTCAGTAAAAGATGTCGCCTATCTTCAATGTACTCTGGCTTACATTAGACAATGTAATTTAACTTTTGAAGGATCTATGGCAGTGAAATAGGTTAATTGAAATAGCTTCAATCCTTTAAGGGGGGATGGGCCGGTTTTCTGGACCACTGTCTCCCTTATGTTTAGCCCCATTAGTTTTCAGATGTTAAGATGTTTGCCCCATTAGTTAGTCGATTTTAAGACCTTTCGCCCCATTTCTTCGTCAATATTTAGACCTTTCGTGCTATTTAGGTGTCGATTTGTTTCCATGGCGAACGATAGTGAGCGTGTAATGTTGGAAGAACCGGCCTTCGGCCGGGAAATTTTTCTACCGAAAAAATTACAAATTAATCTAAAAGGGGGATCTAACGGATGTTTTTTTTTTTTTAAAGTTGATGGAGGTCTAGGGAGGAAACTAGAAAAATAATGAATACATGCAAAAATCGCCCAAAAAGTGAACCATGTCCCCTTAATCATAGTGTGCATTCCAATGTTGAATAAATTACTATGATGGTAACTAGAATAACATTTGAATGATGCCATCATAAACTTTCGTTTCGTTTAGTTTCTACTGAAGGGACTTCAAATTTGCTGAAAGACTTGAGGACTTGCTGAAAAACCTTGCCAAAAATATCGCTGGTATGAATCCCGTTAGAGGAAGTGTGGATGAGTGGTAGAGTTGTAAGGGAAGGATATTATGTTATAGTTAATGTTAATGTTATAGGCTGAAAGGGAAAGAGTGGGCGTGGCAGTACAAAGGGATTAAACAGATGTAGAAGAGGCATATATTACAGTAGCTTTGTATCTTATTCTACATACATTACTTTTGGGGGATGAGTGGTGAATATCAAGATACCCTTGGGTTAATATTTTAAGCTTATAATAAGAAAATACACTTTTCTTTGTTGATAGAGATGCTATTATATAGTTATAAGATAGATGGAGTGTGAGGGATATAGGTTGTAGTGGGAGAGTTTTTAGTTTACATATATTCTCTGTCCAAGCTATCCATGTTGTTGCCTTGAAATTATTTCTTGTTACTAAACATATGCAAAATAGACCTCAATATTTACATAACTCTTATATGAAATTAAAAACAGTTCTATTTTTAAAGCGCTATATTTCCTTCCCATGCTATTAGGCCGTACTCGAATCTCATTCTCAAGCAAAGATAACTCAGACAGAAATTTAAATTTATAGACATAAGCTATTGCATATCGATATTAAATAGCTTCATAACCCCTTCAGCATGAAATACAGCCGAGGAATGAACAACCATATAACAGTATGAATGAAATACAACCAGTGAAACTACATGATCTCATTAGTTCATTTCATTTCCTTATACCGTGTAGTGTGAAGCTCCAACCTACTTCCAGGCAATATAGGTTATCATAAGACTGATGTGCTCTACTCGACAAGGGTGATTATAACGTAATTGGTATCGGATCCCCACGCAGTCCCGTGCAGAGCAGGTTTTTATTAGAGTGTGTCGAGATAATAGAGATAATAGAGATAATAGAGATAATAGAGATAATAGAGATAATAGATATGATAATAGAGATAATAGAGATAATAGATATGATAATAGAGATAATAGATATGATAATAGAGATAATATATATGATAATAGATATAATAGATATGATAATAGTTATGCGGGAAAGAAGGTTCGGTGGTGCTAGCGACGATTTAGGGAGAGTCACAAGATCGCTTCTCCTGGATTGTTTCGGCCATGGTGGCGTGTGTTGTAGCTGTTTAATCTTAGTTTGGAAACATTCTATCATTTAGTATGGTGTGTGTCTTCTGTCTACTTACTTATTTAGAATATATAAGAAATCTGTCTTTACGATCAAGTACTCATGTAATACTACCTTCTAAAATGTTTCGTTTTCTACAGTCATTTCTATAGGGAGCTGCAACTTAGTTTTTGGCGGTAGCCACTAGGCTGTACACTTACCTTAGAAAGCATTTACGTACTAAAAATAGTGAATGTATAGCCTTTTTGCAGCCGTAATCTGTCATGGTGGTAAAAATGGTTAAAGTGTTTAAGTTCTGAATGTGTGGTGCCTAGTTCAATTCCCGGGAGGATCATATGTTTTCATTAATTTCATTTGGTGGTGATTGATGCTAAGAATGAAAATTAATTAAGATTACTTTGTGAAATATACCATAGTGAATGTATAATGAACGTGGTGATGCAATTGCAGTATAACAGAACTTGCTGATGTCATAACTCTTCCGATAAATAACCTGAGAATATTGGTTGGGTGTGTTGCATCTGGGTTAGTGGGTTTGTGTGTGCAATGAGAGGGACCTGCTGATGAGGGTGGGAAGTCGGGAGGTAGGTGTGTGGGTGGGGTGGTGGGCCAGGTGGATGTGGGATAAGTGGAGAGAGGATAGAGGGTTATGTGGGAAGGTTGGGAGGCATGTAAGTGTAGACCAGGTGCATGTGGGAGAGGGGAGTTATGTGGGAAAGTCGGGAGACATGTGTGTGGATCAAGTAGATGTGTGATAAGTGAAGAGAGAGGGAGGGGGGGGGGGGGGTTATGTGGGAAAGTCGGGAGGTTTGCGTGTGTGGATCAGGTGGAAGTGGGATAAGTTGAGAGAGGGGGTGGGGGGGCTATGTTGGAGAGTCGGGAGGTATGTATGTGGATCATGTGGATGAGGGAGAAGTGGAGAGGGAGGGATTACATGGGAAAGTCTGCCAGTACACTTGTAGAATTGGTGAAGATGGATGCTGTTGTAGGGTGAGCAAGTTTGGTCGTATGAATGTGGAATAAGTGGAGGTGGTAGGGTGGAATAGTCTGGAAGTATGTTTGTTCACTACTTTGTTGACTATAGTTTGTTTATTTATTTGTTTGTTTTTCTACGTGACAGTATTAATCATATCCCCACCTTGATTATTCAGGTATTACGAAGAGATTGAAGCGAAGCATATTGTTATTTATTACAAATTGGTATTTATATGACTCAAAGAAAAGGTAGTTTCATGTTTCCTATATCATACATATCGATAAATCAGCTGGCAATAGATTAAGTTTTCTGCCAGATGAAAAAAAAACCGATTATAAGACTAATGTATACTTCCAGTAGTGTGAATATTTACTCTTTGTATGAGTTTATGCAGTATTCCGGTGTGTGAATATGTCTGTTAGGGAGGTAAATGTAAGTGTCAGTGTAAACACATATACATTTCTTAAAATCAACAGGGTTATATATATATATATATATATATATATATATATATATATATATATAGACAGTACAACGATATCAATCAAATAATTCCCCACTCAATCAAACACAGAAATGAAGTACCCTCCGAGGCAGCAGTCATATCCATTATATACCTGCTCTAGCATTAACCTACTTACATACCTGCCGAGGTTATTGGTTCACCGAGTTAGATCTGGGAAGGGAGTTGGTTGCGTACTGTCGTGGAGAATGGAGCCAGGAGTTACGAGACATTGGGGGTAGTCCTTACATTATTGCATTATATTCTTCTCTGTATGCAATTGATCTTCCTTCCCACCTCACCTTAATCCTCTCATTCTTCTTTGCTATCCTCTCCTTCCACTTTCCCTTACTATCGGGTTTGCTGCTATTTCCACTAGAATTGAGTCGCTGGGATCGTAAGGTCTGTGTGGCTAGTGTATCTATGTAAATCTATATATATCTTCTATATGTAATGGTAATGAGAGTGGTAATCCTAATCTTGGTCGTTTACCACTTCTGCACCGGTGACGTCTTTATAACTTTATTCTGGCTACTAAAAGACGATTTCGTTTATTTTAGCAATTAACAGGCTTCGCAGTCTCACTTTAACATAAATAGTACCACAGATCCATCTTAAACTGCACACAGTTGTCTAAATTTAGCTAGAATAAAATAAGAAAGACGTCGCCGGTACAGAAGGGGTTAACCTCCTTGCATCCATCCTTCCTTCTCAGTCCACTATATTAATTCCCTCTAACCCCATTCCCACGCCTCCCTTCACCACTACTCATATACACAATACCATTTTGCCTCCTTATCTCTCTCTCTCTCTCTCTCTCGCTGAACTCTTCCCCATTTGTTTTTACTTCATTCAGTTCTTCGAGTAATCCTTCTTAATTTTTCACACATCTTTACTCAGCTCTTTACCCCTCTATCTCTTTATCTCTACCTCACTTCCACACCTCTCCCTCTACCTCACCCCACACCCCATGCTTGCACATCACACACACCTCTTTCCCTACCTTATGCACCACCACACCTCTCTCTCTCTACCTCTCCCTCCATTTTACCCCACATATCCAATACCTCTCTCTTTACCTCACCCTCACACCTCTCTATCTACCTCACCCTCCATTTTACCCCACATATCCAATACCTCTCTCTTTACCTCACCTCACACCTCTCTCTCTACCTCTCCCTCCATTTTACCCCACATATTCAATACCTCTCTCTTTACCTCACCCTCACACCTCTCTATCTACCTCACCCCCACCTCTTTCCCTCTTTTTATCTCACCCCCACACCTCATCCTTGCACACCCCACCTCTCTCCATATCTCACCCACACCTCTCTCGCTCTACCTCCCCCCCCCACCTCAAATCCCCACACACCTCCCCCACACACGCCCGAACCAACAAAGCCCCCCACATTCCACATAATTATTATTTACTTATTTGGTTTAATGTGCAATTATTCATGCGAAAAATTTGAAGGGGTTTATTGGAGCCAACCAAACCACTCGAGAGCTGTTCCCACGGCCATCCTGCATTGACAGTATTTGCAAACTCGGAAGAAGAAGAAGAGGGAGGAGGAGGGAGAGGGGGAGGAGTAGGAGGAGAAGGAAGAGAAGGAGGAGGCGGAGGAGGAGGAGAAGGAGGAGGAAGAGGAGAAGGAGGAGGAGGAGGAGGAGGAGGAGAAAAAGGAGGAGAAGGAGAAGAAGAATGAGACAAAAAGAGGAGGAGGAAGAGGAGAAAGAGGAGGAGAGAGGGAGACAAAGGATGATGATGAGGAGATGAAGAAGGAAAAGGGGAAAAAAAGGCAGAATGAGAAGACAGAATGAAAAGGAGGAGGAGAAAGAAAAGTCACACGGTCATTTGTTTTTGTTTATTGTTGTATGTTTTTCTTTTCCACGTAAGCTTTCTCGGTAATTGTGATCTGATAGTTTGTTAATTGCCAGGTTTTATATCAATTAAGTTACTTCTCTACCTTCAATTTGGTTACCTTTACCAACGTACAGGAGCCGAAAGATCGCCAGAATATTAGCTTCAAATCGAAAGTTGCCGGAAAAAGGTGCTGCTTGTAATTCCATCTGTATCTGTGTGTGCGTGAGAGAGAGAGAGAGAGAGAGAGAGAGAGAGAGAGAGAGAGAGAGAGAGAGAGAGAGAGAGAGAGAGAGATTGGGGGGGGGGGGGGGGCTAGGAAGGCGGCTGGGTAGAGACCTTTCAGTAGCTAGAGCCTGAAAATGTATTGACATCATTACATCTTTTACTGTTGGAATTACAAACCAGAATTTAACCCAACATTATGTATATGCTGACATCTTTTATTAACCCTTTAAACACGATAACAATTGTTTGTAGTTTATTCTGGTAATATATTGACACTGTTTCAGCTTTAGTGTCGAACTATTAGTGTCAATATATAGACACTGTTTCAGCTTTAGTGTCGAACTATTAGTGTCAATATATAGACACTGTTTCAGCTTTAGTGCTGAACTATTAGTGTCAATATATAGACACTGTTTCAGCTTTAGTGCTGAACTATTAGTGTCAATATATAGACACTGTTTCAGCTTTAGTGCTGAACTATTAGTGTCAATATATAGACACTGTTTCAGCTTAGTGCTGAACTATTAGTGTCAATATAGACACTGTTTCAGCTTTAGTGCTGAACTATTAGTGTCAATATATAGACACTGTTTCAGCTTTAGTGCTGAACTATTAGTGTCAATATATAGACACTGTTTCAGCTTTAGTGCTGAATTATTAGTGTCAATTCAACTGTTTTGTCTGGTTAAGGGGAGGCTGGCCGTTTGTTTGGTCTATTAATTAATTTATTCATATATTTTGTTAGTTTCCTCCCTAGACCTCCATCAAGCTTAAAAAAACACACCCTAGACCCCCCTTCAAATAAATTTGTACATTTTTCGGTAGAAAAAAATTCCGGCTGAAGGCCGGCTCCTCTTAAAATTGCAGGCTCGCTGTCGCTCACCAGGACAAAATTGACACCTAAATGGCACGAAAGGTCTTACAATTAACAACGAAATGGGGGGAAAGGTGTTAACATTACCAAACTAATGGGCCGAACGTCTTGTAATCTCAAAACTAGTGGGGCTAAACATTAGGGAGAAGGGGGTCCAGAAAAACGGTCTTCCCCCCCTTTAACATGGCGCTATATTATACAGCTTAGGATTGTCAGATCGCAGTCAAAGGATTATACAAATTTAAAGGTAGAATTTGATTACATGAAATACATACAATACATACATTCAATGGTTTAACGTCATTTTTCCATTACATGCAATGTAACGGCTCAGACGGGGTTGCCTTTCAGAAGTTGGAGTGTACTGTAGTACAATAAAGTCCCGCCACAGCACTGCCCCACCAAGTCATCACTGTGGCTGATGTTGGTATAGTGCTAACCGTGCCTCAGCAAGACTCAACAGAGTCCCCCTGCAGCACTTGCACCTGCAGTATCTGCAACCACACCAGCCTTAACAGTGTTACAAAAAGACAGCACCATAACAAGACTCTACTGTATATTAGGCAATTGGACTATACAACAATAAAGTCCTGCCCCAACACTGCTGCAACATGCAAACACTGTTGCTGACACAGGTGTGGTGCCAAACAGCGCTCAGGTAAGACTCAGTCCCCTGTGGCACCTATCCGCACCCCACCAGCCTCGGCAGTGCCATACTAAGACAGTGCTAAGATAAAGACTTTATTGCATAGTAATGGCTGTTGGTCCACAAGTCTATCGCCATCCCCCCTATTAGTCGCCTTGTACGACACGCAGTAGGATGCGTGAGGCATATTCTTTTTTTTCCTCCACCATTAGATGAAGGCCCCCTTACCCCCTGGGGGTACTCTGTAGAGCGCATACCTCAGACTACGCTGGCTGGTTAATTATCATTAATTACATAAGCTTAACAAAAATTATGGATCTGGGTTTCAGGATATAATCTGGATCGCCCCCTAAATTGAATAACTTCTTCCTTGGGACATATCCTATCTGCCTATAAAAATTCGTGAAAATCGGTTAATAACTTTGTGAGATTATTTTGTTTACAGACAAATAAACGGAGGTAAAAACATAACCTCCTTCTAATATCGTTGACGGAGGTAAAGAAAAACAAAATATTAACTGTTTCGCAATGTATTTTCACCAAATATACGTCATGGTGTAAATTTGTCTGTTCTTTATTCTAAACGTTCTCAAAGGCTAAGTATTATCACAGTGCCCTGCCGAGTGAGTCCTTGGTTAGGGTGAGTGACTGTTGGGTAAGATGTGTGAGCAGCGTTACCACCCCCACTTGCACAAAACCCGCCCAACAACCAGGAAAAAAATAACCCAAAATAGCCCAATCTCTCTTTATCCTTCATATTCTGCCAGCGACTAGCCTTATTGACATGGTAATTTCATTACCATAGCATCATTTTCGATAATATGTTGTGATTATTGTGTCTGGAAATCAACCATAGACCCGTAACCTTTAGAGTTTAGAAATTATCCGCAACTGGTTCTCAAAAGTAGCCCAGCTGTGCGTGTTATCATCGACCTTGGTAACTCTTGAGTGTGAGTGTGTGAGGCAGGAAGAGCGAACATAACAGAAGGCCTTTGGCAAGGGTATGCCCCCGGCTTTCCTTGGGGTGCCTCCAGGCTGCCTCACACGCTTTTCAGTCATCATGTAGCTCACAGGGAGAGGGTTAATGATAATCATTTGGTATATGAAGTCCTCTGTCCCCACACCAACCCAACTATCTGGCCGAGTTGCAGCTGTTGCACTTCATTGTCGTCATTTCCAGACTCTTTTGTGTCGGAGATAATCGTAGGGTGAAAAGAAAAATATTAAGTACAATAACAAATTCTTGGAACAAATAAACATATCTCTTATAAACTGGATTTAATCTTCCGCGAGACAAATTATTTTAGTTTAGGCAGTAGCGAATTGCTGTGATGCAGAGGTAGCGTGCAAGAGGTTCATTCAGGTGTCTCCGGGTTCGAGTCCCGCGGGGTGTTGGAGTTCCATGGCACACTGGCGGCATCCCACCCCGTGACTGCCGGGTTGGATTTCAGATCAAGGTCGAGTGTATTTATTATAACCTGATCACGCAACTTAAGGGGAGGCAGACCATTTTTCTGGACCCCCTTCTCCCTAATGTTTAGCCCCACTAGCTTTGAGATTTTAAGACGTTGGTTCCATTAGTTTGGGGATTTTAGCACCCTTCGCCCCTTTTTCTTGTCAATGTTAAGACCTTTCGTGCCATTTAGGTGTCGATTATTTCCTGGCGAGCGATAGCGAGCCTGCAATTTTAAGAGGAACCGGCCTTTGGCCGGGAAATATTTCTACCGAAAAATGTACAAATTTATCTTAAATTTGTCTAGGGGGTGTTTGTCTAAGCTTGATGGAGGTCTAAGGAGGAAACTAAAAACAAATATATGAATAAATTAATTAATAGACCAAATAAACGGTCAGTCTCCCCTTAACCCCATGAGGACTATATGGCGTGCTTTGAAATTTAATTTAGCTATCATTAGACGATTTTATACAGCTTAGGAAGGATCTGTGGGAATGAAAAGTGTAAAGACTACTTCAATTAACCCTCTGACTTAGATATATCCCTCCTAATCGAAATAAAAGCGTCTAATACTTGCCAGATTCAGAAAAAGCAATGCCTCTTCCTATCTTGAAAGGGTTAACGCTTGCAACCAGATGACGCCAATATTAGTTTTATCCTATTTTCATCAAGACATTGCATCCTTATTCTCCAGGTGATGACATACGGTTGGTGAAATTGACCACTTGTGAGTTTCAGGCTATAAGGAAGTTGAAGCTGTAAACATCGATATTAAACAGAAATGCAATAATAATGTAAGGTTTTGATGGATAGATAGTACGATTAATTTGGTTGTATGTATTTGTAAATGTACTGCAACCGTATTTTTAGTTGTTAATTCGGCTAAATATTAATGTCTACTCCTCCAACTCTCTTGCAGCCCAAAACTAGCAAGTCGACAATTCCTTACCATACGTGTTGACTTGTAATAAACCTTTAGTCCTCGCAAAAAATTTAGGTTATTGAAACTTTGGCCTGAGTTTGAAGCATATACAAACGTGAGTGACAAAATAAACCGGTCTAGCAGTGGGCCAATGTAGTCTACTTGTTCATCTGTAACAACCGATTTCTCGATATTTAAAGGGGGTGACCTGTTTTTGTTCTGTCCTTTTCTATCGTTCTCTGCCTTGTACCCATTTGGCCCCATTCAGCCTACTGTTTTAAGACGTTTATCCCCATCCAGGTGTCAATTGTGTACTGGTGAGCGGTAGCGAGCCAGCATATTTTTTATTTTTGTTTGACAGCAGGCTAAATTTGTACATTTTTCGATAGAAAAATGTCTCCGGCGAAGCCGGATTTCTTCATATAATGCTGGCTCGCTATCGCTCGCCAGGAAGAAATCGACACCTAGATGGGGATAAATGTCTTAAAATAGTTGGCTGAATGGGGCCGAATGGATACAAGCCAGAGAAAGAGAGAAAAGGACAGAAATAACAAAAAGCAGGTCAACCCCCTTAATGGGAAACTATAGAACTACTTTGTCACTTCATCATATCAAAGCTAAAATGTCATAATTATCAATATATTGTTCTACAAAACATTCATAATAACAGAGTAATCTAGATTCCCATCTAGAAATGGTAATGTACCGTCAGCTGAAATATAATCGACTATAAATGGAATACCTCTCTCCCAACTATAAATGGCGTTCCCGATGAGAAGGAAATAGGTCTGTTGGTGAGAGTGTTGGTGATAAAGAGTTATTAGGCTCTTGGCGTGGCTCAAGGTGGAGTGTGGGATACTGCCGGAGGTGGTGGAGGTGCTGGTGTGGGGTGGAGGTGCTGGTGTTAGGGTGGTGGAGGTGCTGGTGTTTGGGTGGTGGATGGTTGTTGGGAGATGGAGTTGGAGATGGTGGTAGTGGGGGTTAGGATTGAGGTAATGGTAGTGGTGGTGGGTTGTGTTGGAGGGGGAAGTGGTAGTGTAGATGGTGGTGGTATTAGGGGTTATGGTTGTCGTAATGGCGGTGATGGTGGTAGGGGTGGTAGTGGAGTTTAGAGTTGTGGTAATGACGGTGGTAGTGGTAGGGATGCTAATAATGGTAGTGGAGATGGTGGTGGTAGTGAGGTTTGTGTTGGAGGGGGAGGTGGGAGTGGAGATGACGGTGGTAATTGTGGTGATGATAGTGGAGGAAGTTGTAGTGGAGAGGCTTGAGGCAGTACTAGTAAAGTGCCCGAGTTTTAACAGCAGCACCTTTCCACGCTACACATAACCTCTGGTCTCACTCCTCCAGGCACACACACACTAACCTTATTTGTTCAGGGCATCACACGATAGATTTGTAGTCTTCTCCTTAATAGAATCAAATAAGCAAGAAATACACAAAGCAAAAGCATAATAGCAGTTTTTGTTATTATTCTCCTTAATATAATAACATCAGCAAGCACAAAGCAAAATCATATTAGCAATTTTTTTTTGGGTTTGATGGAAACTTATTTCCTGCTGCATTTTGTTTAACTCAATGTGTTGTTTTCGTACTAGAGTTATTTTGGCCTTTTGTATTCGTCATTACCTTTATTTTTCTTAAGATTATCAAACTTGGTGTTTAGGGCTGCATATACAGTATTTAAGTTGAACTTTTACGGAAATATTATGGCACCTAAAGTAGTACACCTCGTGGAAAATGATCAATTCATTATTTTGTTTAGGCCTACGTTCAGTAAAACTAGAACATGTAGGTTAGAATCATCTAGCTTAACATGTAGGTTAGAATCATCTAGCTTAACATGTAGGTTAGAATCATCTAGCTTAACATGTAGGTTAGAATCATCTAGCTTAACATGTAGGTTAGAATCATCTAGCTTAACATGTAGGTTAGAATCATCTAGCTTAACATGTAGGTTAGAATCATCTAGCTTAACATGTAGGTTAGAATCATCTAGCTTAACCTCTTTTGTACCGGCGACGTCCTTTGAATTTTATTCTGGCCACTTTTAGACGATTTTATTCAGTTTAATAAGAGCCTCCAACAATTAACAGGCTTCGAACTATCTGACATAACCCATTTTATTACCACAGATTCTTTTTATACTGCACAAAATCGTCTAAATATAGGTAGAATAAACTTAATATGACTTCGTCGGTACAGAAGGGGTTAAGTAATTCTAGGTCGAAATAAGAACAAATCTCCACCAGCCTTCGCTATTACCAAAGTTTGCTCGATTTGTACGGTGGCCTTAATGATCGGCAGATGAACAGGAACCACGTCAGTGTACAGGATGACCCACCTATAGGGAGAATTACCCATACCATAGTACAGTATCCACCATTTAGGTACTTTTTGGTCTTACCATTTTGAAATAAAAACAAAAACAAAACACAAATTACTCACTTAACCCCTTCACCACCATTATGTAATTTTCATCCTATTCTGGTTATTTTGTCGTATTTCGTGACATGTATCATAATTGTGGAAGGTTGTTGTTGTTGTTGTTGTTCCCCAAGCTGCCTGGCCGAACAGCCCCAAGGCCCCGAGCAAAGCCAAGGCCACAACCGAGCGCCCCCACAGAACCCTCCCTGCCGACCACAATAAAGCCTGGGCGATCGAAGCCACTCCATGGCGGGGAGCTGAGGAGGGTGCGGAAACGCCCGGGAAACCAAAGCCCCACCCAGGGCCCTGTGCCCCTCACCAATTATGAAGAGAAAGTTGAGGGGCAAAGGAAAAATGTGACGCTTTGGCTTCCAATCTTGGTAGATTGGGAGGTCAATCCACGGAAGAGATGCCGTCACTTGAGATCTAGAAAATATATAAGTAAAAGGAACAGTCAGAGTAAGCTATGGGTATGGCAGAGATCGCTCAGTTCTCACTCTGATAGACCAGCCCATCACCAGA
>CM064521.1:58017933-58025433 GCA_032716605.1 Paralithodes platypus | reverse complement strand
ATATATATATATATATATATAGTATACATATATATATATATATATATATATATATATATGTACAGTATACATACAGTACATCCGCCTAAAGTAAGTACAATACACAATAATAATGTAAGTATAGTAATACACACACACACACACACACACACACACACACACACACACACACACACAAGATCAACAACAACTCCAGTATATCAAAGTTGTATACTAAAGTTATCATAAAAGAGAGTTCAAGGTCATACAGACCAACATTAACACACATACAACAACATAAACAAAAACACACACAATAAGAGAAACTCACAAACACATGCACGCAAGTGAGATGAATGTGTAAGATCACACACACACACACACACAGGAGAGAGAGAGAGAGAGAGAGAGAGAGAGCGAGAGAGAGACAGACAGACAGACAGACAGACACAGAAGGAAAAAAAAAGAGAGAGAGAGACAGAGAGAGAGAGACAGACAGACAGAAGGAAAGAGAGAGAGAGAGAGAGAGAGAGAGAGAGAGAGAGAGAGAGAGAGAGAGAGAGAGAGAGAGAGAGAGAGAGATAAAGATAAAGAGAGCTAGAGACTCGAGGAGGCTAGTTTGTGTTCCCCACCTCAAAAATGTGGCGAGAAACACGTCATCAGGGGAAGTTGGGGGCAGAAATATACGATTTAATTAATGTTACGATGGGGGGGGGGGGAGGGGGGGGATCACACGAGCCCTTTTTCCGGCGCTAAAGACATAAAATAGCCGTACATTAAATTATAGCTGTTTCTGATATTAATGTCCTGATCATCCCTGTATCCTATTAGATATACTGTACTGTTAAGCTAATGGCCGATACCAGTGTCAGATAACCCGAATTAGTGTTAAGGGGAGATGGGTCGTTTTTCTGGTCCACCTTCTTCCTCATGTTTAGCCCCATTAGTTTTCAGATTTTAAGAAGGTGAGCCCTCTAGTTTGGCGATTTTAAGACATTTCGCCCTATTTCTTTGTCAATATTAAGACTTTTCTTATAATTTAGGGGTCGATTATTTCCTGGCGAGCGATAGCGAACCTGTAATTTAAGAGGAACCGGCCTTCGGCCGGGAAATTTTTCTATCGAAAATTGTACAAGTTTATCTTGAAGGGGATCTTGGGTGCGTTTTCTTTAGGCTTGATGGAGGTCTAGGGAGGAAAATATAAATATATTAATACAAATATATTACAAAATACATAAATGAGCAAAGAAATACGTCAATATCCATTTAACAGAAAAGTTTTTGTCCATCGAAAATTGCTAGAAAACGCCCTCGTAAAATTCCGTCTTTTATAACCCCTTCTGTACCGGGTCCGTCTTTTATAACCTCTTCTGTACCGGGTCCGTCTTTTATAACCCCTTCTGTACCGGCTCCGTCTTTTATAACCCCTTCTGTACCGGGTCCGTCTTTTATAACCCCTTCTGTACCGGCTCCGTCTTTTATAACCTCTTCTGTACCGGGTCCGTCTTTTATAACCCCTTCTGTACCGGGTCCGTCTTTTATAACCTCTTCTGTACCGGCTCCGTCTTCTATAACCCCTTCTGTACCGGGTCCGTCTTTTATAAACCCTTCTGTACCGGTTCCGTCTTTTATAACCCCTTCTGTACGGCCTACGTCTTCTATAACCCATTCTGTACCGGGGTCTTTTTAAACCTATATAACCCCTTCTGTACCGGCTCCGTCTTTTATAACCCCTTCTGTACCGGCTCCGTCTTTTATAACCCCTTCTGTACCGGTTCCGTCTTTTATAACCCCTTCTGTACCGGTTCCGTCTTTTATAACCCCTTCTGTACCGGCTCCGTCTTTTATAACCCCTTCTGTACCGGCTCCGTCTTTTATAACCCCTTCTGTACCGGTTCCGTCTTTTATAACCCCTTCTGTACCGGCTCCGTCTTTTATAACCCCTTCTGTACCGGCTCCGTCTTTTATAACCCCTTCTGTACCGGCTACGTCTTTTATAACCCCTTCTGTACGGCTACGTCTTTTTATAACCCCTTCTGTAACCGGCTCCGTCTTTTATAACCCCTTCTGTACCGGCTCCGTCTTTTATAACCCCTTCTGTACCGGCTACGTCTTTTATAACCCCTTCTGTACCGGCTCCGTCTTTTATAACCCCTTCTGTACCGGCTCCGTCTTTTATAACCTCTTCTGTACCGGCTCCGTCTTTTATAACCCCTTCTGTACCGGCTCCGTCTTTTATAACCCCTTCTGTACCGGCTCCGTCTTTTATAACCCCTTGTGTACCGGCTCCGTCTTTTATAACCCCTTCTGTACCGGCTCCGTCTTTTATAACCTCTTCTGTACCGGGTCCGTCTTTTATAACCCCTTCTGTACCGGCTCCGTCTTAATAAGTCATGTTTCGGCACCAAGTATGTTCCGATCAATAATTGGTATCAGCAATATCTAAGCTTCATTTCTTCATATCGAGTGAAATAGAC
This sequence comes from Paralithodes platypus, assembly GCA_032716605.1. NCBI lineage: Eukaryota > Metazoa > Arthropoda > Malacostraca > Decapoda > Lithodidae > Paralithodes > Paralithodes platypus. The sequence continues at coordinate 58,022,977 of CM064521.1, read as the reverse complement.
AACCATGTTCCTACACTTACCCACCCTATTCAACATCTGACAGACATTAATACAGCACAGAGCAAGCCAAACGTAATGACAGCTGGGACATGACCTATTAGCGCGACCGTACACCCATTTGATTTGTTCAGTATGGCAACCAACTTCTCATTACCACTTGTTATAGTTTCCCCTAACAATATTTTCTTTCGAAGTTGGAAATTAACCCTCTGAAGATTATGCCGCAGACCTCTATCAAACTTAGACAAACACCCTCTTAAGATAAATTTGTACATTTTTCGGTAGAAAAATATCCCGACTGAAGGCCGATTCCTCTTAAAAATCGACACCTAAATAACACGAAATTTTTAAAATTGACAACGAAATGGGACGAAATGTCTTAAAATCGCCAAACTAATGGGCCGAACGTCTGTACACACACGGTTATTCATGTGTTGTCACCAATAGATACACATTCATACATACACACACGGTTATTCATGTGTTGTCACCAATAGATACACATTCATATTATACACACACGGATATTCATGTGTTGTCACCAATAGATACACATTCATATTATACACACACGGATATTCATGTGTTGTCACCAATAGATACACATTCATACATACACACACGCTTATTCATGTGTTGTCACCAATAGATACACATTCATATTATACACACACGGTTATTCATGTGTTGTCACCAATAGATACACATTCATACATACACACACGGTTATTCATGTGTTGTCACCAATAGATACACATTCATATTATACACACGGATATTCATGTGTTGTCACCAATAGATACACATTCATACATACACACACGGATATTCATGTGTTGTCACCAATAGATACACATTCATACATACACACACGGTTATTCATGTGTTGTCACCAATAGATACACATTCATACATACACACACGGTTATTCATGTGTTGTCACCAATAGATACACATTCATATTATACACACGGATATTCATGTGTTGTCACCAATAGATACACATTCATACATACACACACGCTTATTCATGTGTTGTCACCAATAGATATACATTCATACATACACACACGGTTATTCATGTGTTGTCACCAATAGATACACATTCATACATACACACACGGTTATTCATGTGTTGTCACCAATATATACACACACGGTTATTCATGTGTTGTCACCAATAGATACACATTCATATATACATACACACGGTCATTCATGTGTTGTCACCAATAGATACACATTCATATTATACACGGATATTCATGTGTTGTCACCAATAGATACACATTCATACATACACACACGCTTATTCATGTGTTGTCACCAATAGATACACATTCATATTATACACACACGGTTATTCATGTGTTGTCACCAATAGATACACATTCATACATACACACACGGTTATTCATGTGTTGTCACCAATAGATACACATTCATATTATACACACGGATATTCATGTGTTGTCACCAATAGATACACATTCATACATACACACACGGTTATTCATGTGTTGTCACCAATAGATACACATTCATACATACACACACGGTTATTCATGTGTTGTCACCAATAGATACACATTCATACATATACACACGGATTATTCATGTGTTGTCACCAATAGATACACATTCATACATACACACACGCTTATTCATGTGTTGTCACCAATAGATATACATTCATACATACACACACGGTTATTCATGTGTTGTCACCAATAGATACACATTCATACATACACACACGGTTATTCATGTGTTGTCACCAATATATACACATTCATATTGTACACACACGGTTATTCATGTGTTGTCACCAATAGATACACATTCATACATACACACAACGCTTATTCATGTGTTGTCACTAATAGATACACATTCATATATACATACACACGGTTATTCATGTGTTGTCACCAATAGATACACATTCATACATACACACACGCTTATTCATGTGTTGTCACCAATAGATACACATTCATACATACACACACGCTTATTCATGTGTTGTCACCAATAGATACACATTCATACATACACACACGCTTATTCATGTGTTGTCACCAATAGATACACATTCATACATACACACACGCTTATTCATGTGTTGTCACCAATAGATACACATTCATACATACACACACGCTTATTCATGTGTTGTCACTATCGCCCAAATTAATCCCAAACTTGAAAAATAAAAATCGCCCCAATTTATCCCAAACTTGGAAAAAACAATATATATATATACGTATATAAAGAAATTAGGAAGTTGGTAGCTGATATATACTGAACAAACTGATACATATTCATATATACATACACGCTTATTCATGTGTTGTCACCATCGCCCAAATTAATCCCGAACTTGAAAAATAAATATCAAAGAAAATGGGAAGTTGAGAAGTAAACAAGAATGGTGGCCGGGGGAGCTATTGATCAGCCGACAGCCGGCATAATCAGTCCCTCAGGGCATGATCTTTATTTAAACATATGTAAATTTCCCCTCAGACCCCCCCTTCAAGCCCCCTCCCCCCTGTTTCCCTCCCACCGTCACCCCCCACCCACCACCCTAATCCACCCACCCCCTTCCTCCTACCTACCTACCTACCACTCCCCCCATTCCCGAAAATAAAATAAAAAGAAGAAAAAGAAAACAGCTGTGAGAATTTTTTCCATTCTTTCTTAATTAATGCGGAGATGGAGAATTGTTTTGTTTCTTCTCGCCTGATGAAAACTCGTTGCGCGGTGTGTGAGGGGAGGAAAAAAAAGAAGGGGGGAGAAATTAATGTTTACGGAGAGGATTTTTCCGAGGGCGACTTTCCATCCCCCTTCCATGCGTGTTTCAACTTATCTTTTCGTTGTTTTAGCTCCCTCTTTTTTATATGTTCTAGGTTTTGTTTTCCTTTTTTTTTTTTTTTTCTTCTTTCTTCGTGTGTTTGTCTCGCTTGTTGTTTCGTGGCTTCGGCTTGATTCGTTGTTTGTGTTTGTGTGTTTGTTTGTCTCTTGCTCGACTAATCTCTATTCTATGACATTTTAGATTCTTTTGGCATTCTGAGGCTTAAGCCCTTTCACCACCATTACCGGTACGTTATTTGCACCATATCCTGGTTATTTGCACCATATCCTGGTTATTTGCACCATATCCTGGTTACGATTGGACGGTTTTCTTTAGTTTATATAATCTACCTCTGCGACTCAAAGGGGTAAATACGATCTCAGTGAACCCTCTTAATAACGTAGGTCCTTCTTAAACTTAATTTTTTTTTTAATTTTATTATTATTTTTTTTAGACAGAATTAATGTTAACAGGCGTCGTAGTGCTAAAAGGGGTCACATCTTGGTTTCATTCCGTATTTAATAACATCAGTGTCTGTCTGGTTGTCTAATTGTATGTTTTGTCTCTGCCTATCAATAGCTTTATTATCTCTCTCTCTCTCTCTCTCTCTCTCTCTCTCTCTCTCTCTCTCTCTCTCTCTCTCTCTCTCTCTCTCTCTCTCTCTCTCTCAGACATACACACACACAACCCCTCTCTTTAATCATCCCAACCCATCTCTCTCTTTTAGGTTCGAGAGCAAACGACAAAATACTGTGTTCACGTAATTAACCGTCTCTATGGTAATATATTTCGCTGCTGAAAAAAAAAAATAAATAAAAAATAAAACACAAAGAACATATATCAAAAAAAGGACAATGCACCAACTTTTAACCATTCTTTTTCTGTATCTTGGGAAACCGCATCTAATTTGTTTTCTGTGTTACAATTCCCTGGGAAAATTGAAATAGGAAGATTTTTTGGCCGCAAATTAATGATAGTATGCCAAGGGAGATGTTTCTGTTACGTTTTGCGAAGGATGAGAGGATACGTTGACACATAAAACGGGGGAAATATGTGATGAAAGATATATGTATTTGTTAAGCTGGTGTGAGAATGCAAGAGGGGAACACACACACACACACAGCCACACACACACACCCACACACACACGCACAGCCCCACACACACACACACACACACAGCCCACACACACACCCACACACACACACATTAGTTTATATACAAAGTAGATGGCAAATAATGCACACTTTGCAATACGTGCACTGCAATATCTTAGCTATTAAATATAGAGGTCTCCCTGGAATGAATCGCAAGGTCTTTCCGTATACTAACTATTCGTTGGAACTCTCTCTCTCTCTCTCTCTCTCTCTCTCTCTCTCTCTCTCTCTCTCTCTCTCTCTCTCTCTCTCTTTTTGCCCTCCCTCCCTTCTCTCCCTCGCTCTCTCTCTCTTTTCGCGTTCTTTTATTCATCAAAATTGCCGACTTCTTACGAGGATCATCTTGATTAAAATTTTTGCTTACCCACAAGAAAGCAAAACAGCGAGACCGAGGGAGCGAGGCCACACCGCCGGGATTATTTGCTGAGAGAGAGAGAGAGAGAGAGAGAGAGAGAGAGAGAGAGAGAGAGAGAGAGAGAGAGAGAGAGAGAGACTGTGTGTGTGTGTGTGTGTGTGTGTGTAAAAGTAGTTCTGATAGGTTAATGAAGATTATTTATGATTTTCTATAGCACAAAAGGTTCCTCCGGAGGCTATTAAATGATAGCTAAATCAGAATTAAACAAAATATATCATCAACGACTATAAATGATTAACGAGCCACTACTAATGATCGATGTTCTCAAGTTACGAGTGATGGGAGTTGAAATTAGTTACCTAGATTATGCTTAGAGAATGACTCTAGATGGATGGACAAATGATCACTTTGAGGAACTAATCGGTGTAGTGGAAAGGTCGTTATGATGAGGGAAGGACAATAGAACTCCGAGATATTGACAGAATGGATAAGCGTACCATTTGAGGAGGAGCACTTTAATTATAATGTTTCACAAGTAGCTGAAGTAGTTATTTGAGAAGCGTTGTCAATTTATGTTGTTCTATGTGAGGGAGACAAAAGGCAGAACTGCCTGTATCGAGTGCCTCCCCCAGAGTTGAAAGAGTGACAGGGACAAAATCAAGGGACATTCGAGCCAAA
>CM064521.1:58005433-58012933 GCA_032716605.1 Paralithodes platypus | reverse complement strand
TGTTAGTAGGGGGTTGTGTGGGGGCTTTGTGTGTGTGTAGGGGGGGGGGATCTATGTGGGGGTTTGTGTGGTGTTAGTAGGGGGTTGTGTGGGGGCTTTGTGTGTGTGTAGGGGGGGGGGATCTATGTGGGGTTTGTGTGGTGTTAGTAGGGGGTTGTGTGGGGCTTTGTGTGTGTGTAGGGGGGGGGATCTATGTGGGGGTTTGTGTGGTGTTAGTAGGGGGTTGTGTGGGGGATTTGTGTGTGTGTAGGGGGGGGGGATCTATGTGGGGGTTTGTGTGGTGTTAGTAGGGGGTTGTGTGGGGGGCTTTGTGTGTGTGTAGGGGGGGGGATCTATGTGGGGGTTTGTGTGGTGTTAGTAGGGGGTTGTGTAGGGGGGGGGATCTATGTGGGGGTTTCTGTGGTGTTAGTAGGGGGTTGTGTGGGGGCTGTGTGTGTGTGTAGGGGGGGGGGGGATCTATGTGGGGGTTTGTGTGGTGTTAGTAGGGGGTTGTGTGGGGGGCTTTGTGTGTGTGTAGGGGGGGGGGGATCTATGTGGGGGTTTGTGTGGTGTTAGTAGGGGGTTGTGTGGGGGCATTGTGTGTGTGTAGGGGGGGGGGATCTATGTGGGGGTTTGTGTGGTGTTAGTAGGGGGTTGTGTGGGGGCTTTGTGTGTGTGTAGGGGGGGGGATCTATGTGGGGGTTTGTGTGGGGCTTTGTGTGTGTGTAGGGGGGGGGATCTATGTGGGGGTTTGTGTGGTGTTAGTAGGGGGTTGTGTGGGGGGCTTTGTGTGTGTGTAGGGGGGGGGATCTATGTGGGGGTTTGTGTGGTGTTAGTAGGGGGTTGTGTGGGGGCTTTGTGTGTGTGTAGGGGGGGGGATCTATGTGGGGGTTTGTGTGGTGTTAGTAGGGGGTTGTGTGGGGGCTTTGTGTGTGTGTGTGGGGGGGGATCTATGTGGGGGTTTGTGTGGTGTTAGTAGGGGTTGTGTGGGGGCTTTGTGTGTGTGTAGGGGGGGGGGGATCTATGTGGGGGTTTGTGTGGTGTTAGTAGGGGGTTGTGTGGGGGCTTTGTGTGTGTGTAGGGGGGGGGGGGTTTGTGTGGTGTTAGTAGGGGGTTGTGTGGGGGCTTTGTGTGTGTGTAGGGGGGGGGGGGGTTTGTGTGGTGTTAGTAGGGGGTTGTGTGGGGGCTTTGTGTGTGTGTAGGGGGGGGTTTGTGTGGTGTTAGTAGGGGGTTGTGTGGGGGCTTTGTGTGTGTGTAGGGGGGGGGGGGGTTTGTGTGGTGTTAGTAGGGGGTTATGTGGGGGCTTTGTGTGTGTGTAGGGGGGGGGGGGGGTTTGTGTGGTGTTAGTAGGGGGTTGTGTGGGGGCTTTGTGTGTGTGTGTAGGGGGGGGGGTTTGTGTGGTGTTAGTAGGGGGTTGTGTGGGGGCTTTGTGTGTGTGTAGGGGGGGGGGGGGGATCTGTGTGGAGGGATCTATGTGGGGATTTTGTGGGGGGTTATGTAGTGGGTTTGGGTGGAGTTTTTGTGTACTGTCTGTGTGTGGAGGGGAGGGAGGGATCTGTGGTGTCTGTTGGGGGATTCTGAGTGGGCTTTGTGTGGGCGGTTATGTAAGGGGTTGTGTCTGGGATTATAGGGGGTTCTGTGTGGTGTTTGTTGGGGGGAGGGGGGATCGGTGTGTGGTCTATGTGGTGTTTCTGTGTGTGTGTGGGGGGGAGGGGGTTCTATCTTGGTGTGGGTCTATGTGGAAGTTGTGTGTGGTGGCTGTGGGGGGGAGGTTTGTGTGGGTCTATATGGGGGGTTCAGGGTGGGGCCGGGGGGGGGGGGGGGAGTTGCATTGGGTGGCGTTGTTAGAGAGAGACCCCACAACTCAACTAGTACACCATTTCAACTAGTTACATATAACCAGTAATACACATTTTTGGGTTACTTTAGTTGGTTTCCGTTCCCTCTACTAACACGGAACGGGTATTTAGCTTGGTTAAGGTTCGTCTGTATTAGGTGTGTGTGTGTGTGTGTGTGTGTCTGTGTGTGTGTGTGTGTCTGTGTGTGTGTGTGTGTCTGTGTGTGTATGTGTGTGTCTGTCTGTGTGTGTGTGTGTGTGTGTGATATGTTACATTGCAGACAACTTAACCAGTAGACCATTATAACAAGTAACATCTTAACCGCTGTGGTTTGATTAGATCAGGTAGATTAAGTTAAAAACATAACTTCGCCCTGGTTGAGTTCACACTGGATATAACTATTTAGTTTATTAAGGATTATATATATATATATATATATATATATATATATATATATATATATATATATATATATATATATATATATATATATATATATATATATATATATATATATATATATATATATATATATATATATATATATATATATACCGGTATATATATACCGGTATATATATATATATTTTCAACTTCCTTCAGCAGACTCATCAAAACCTCTTCCGGCTCCCTCTCACTTCTTCACCCGGGAAATTTGAAAACAATTATGGCCGGTGTCGGAATAATTCATAGTATTCGGTATGAGTGGGAGAGAGGGTCCGGTAAAAACGGCGGTCCGGTGTGTGTGGCTATTAATTCTTCTTCTTCCCCACCACTACCGCTCAATTACCCCCCCCCCCCATCCGAACTAAGGAAATGAGAAACAAACACACTGGGGTTCTGGACATTGGGGAGAGGAGAGGAGGGAGGGATCGGTGTTCTGGGTCCCTTTCTTCCTCATGCTTATCCTCATTAGTTTTGAGATTTGCAGACGTTTGCCCCGTTAGTTTGTCGACTTTAAGATCTTTCGCCTCATTTCTTTGTCAGTATTAAGACCTTTCGTGCCCTTTACGTGTCGATTATTTTCCTGGCGAGCGATAGCGAGCCTGTAATTATGGAAGAACCGACCTTCGGCCGTGACATTTTCTACCGAAAAATGTACACATTAATCGCGAAGGGGGTTTTAATGGATGTTTTTTTTTAGTTTGATGGAGGTCTATGGAGGAAACTAAAAAGTAAAAGACTATATAAATAAATAGAGCCCAACAAAATATAGAGCCCAACAAAATATAGAGCCCAACAAAATATAGAGCCCAACAAAATATAGAGCCCAACAAAATATAGAGCCCAACAAAATATAGAGCCCAACAAAATATAGAGCCCAACAAAATATAGAGCCCAACAAAATATAGAGCCCAACAAAATATCCACAGGCGGGAGGAACGGGTGGTAGGGTTCTGGTCAAGCCTCTCTGTGTACCTTCCATATTACTCATCAGGGTCTGGACTTACAATAACTCACTCACTCTCACTCTCTCTCTCTCTCTCTCTGAGTTATGCAAAGGTTAACCCCTTCTGTACCGGCGCCGTCCTTTTAACATTATGCTGGCTGCTGTTAGACGATTTTATTCAGCTTAAAAAGGGCCTCCAGCAATTAACAGGCTTTGAAATATCTCACTTAACCCTTTTCACCACCACAGATCCATTTTAAGCTGCGCAAAATCGTCTAAATATAGCTAAAATAGACTTAAACAGACGTCGCCGGTACAGAAGGGGTTAAGGGAGGCATTATTCCAGCAGTGGACTCGTGATGGCAATATATGATGATGATGATGATGACGATATTTTGCAAGGGGAGGTATTTAGTTTGTTCCCTACGTTTTCATCAAGCTTTAAATTAGACCCCCTAGACCCCCTTTCAAGATAAATTTGTACATTTTCGGTAGAAAAATGTCCCGGCCTGAGGCCGGTTGCTCTTAAATTACAGGCTCGCTATCGCTCGCCAGGAAAAAATCGACACCTAAATGGCACGAAAGGTCTTAAAAGTGACATAAATGGGGCAAAAGTTCTTAAAATTGCCAAACTAATGGGGCGAACGTCTTAAAATCTCAAAAGCAATGGGGCTAAACATGAGGGAGAAAGGGGTAAATAAAAAAATCCCTCAAGTGGTAATCTCCCCTTAAGTCCTACAATAAATTAGGGTACTATACTGTATATAGAAAGATTTCGAATACGCCAACAAATTCAATAATGACAGCGGCGACTAATTCAATAATGACAGCGGCGACTAATTCAATAATGACAGCGGCGACTAATTCAATAATGACAGCGGCGACTAATTCAATAATGACAGCGGCGACTAATTCAATAATGACAGCGGCGACTAATTCAACGTCAATACATTACAACTAGAGCTGTTGCATTGAGGCAGTTGGACAAAATTCAAAATAAAGCTATTAGATTAATCAATAACCCTGCAATCACACAGGACCTTCCTACATTATCCATACGAAGAAACGTTGCATCCCTTGCATATTCTACAGATATTTTCACAGCAATTGTTCCGAGGAACTTGCTTCAATTGTGCCGCCTCTCCACATCTTTCCCCGTAGAACTAGGGCAGCTGAGAGCGCCCATGAATTTACACTTTCTCCTCCACAATGCAGAACTTCTGCGTATCAGAATTCATTTATCCCCAGAGCTACTACTCTTTGGAATTCACTTCCCTCTAATTGCTTTCCACAAACTTACAATCTACAAATGTTTAAATCCAGTTGTTACAAACATTTTATGAATGGAGGATGCCTTTAGGCACATGGACCTTTTTGTTTTATCTGTGTTTTTCCTTCCTCCGTTCATTGTCTCTTTAAAAAAAAAAAAAAAAAAAAAAAAAAAGCTACGAATCAAGACCTAGTTTAGTTACCCCTTTGAAGAGTATGGCGCATTTTGACAATTTATTCTGCCTATCATTAGACGATTTTATACAGTTTTGGAAGGACCTGTGGGAATGATAAGGGTAGAGACTATCACAATTAACCCTCTGACTGCCTTATACCCCCTTCGTAGGCTTGTCCACCTTTCTTTGACCGTAGCGCAATGGATAAATGCACTGAATTTCGGTGTGAGCATCCTAGGTTCGAATCCCTGGACTGCCACATGTATTTGTTGATTTCATTAATTGAGTTTAGGAGTAAAGTCGGCTGGTGGAGGTAACATAATAATGACATCGTTTAATAAAAATGCCATATAGATGTCGATAGGATAATTTACAGCCCATTTGCTGTAGCCCTTTTTGAGTTACCGATTTCTGGCATACCTACCTCGCTTTTTTTCTCTTTCTCCCCCTCTCTCGTTGGCTTGTATCCATTCGGCCCCAGTCAGCCTACTGTTTTAAGACGTTTACCCCCATCCAGGTGTCAATATTTTCCTGGCGAGCGGTAGCGAGCCACCATAAATATATATATATATTTGTTTTGACAGCAAGCTAAATTTGTAAATTTTTCGATAGAAAAATGTCTCCAGCGAAGCTGGATTTCTCCATACAATGCTGGCTCGCTATCGCTCGCCAGGAAGAAATCGACACCTGGATGGGGATAAACGTCTTAACACAGTTGGCTGAATGGGGCCGAATGGATACAAGCCAGGGAAAGAGAGAAAAGGAGAGAAAGAAACAAAAAGCCGGTGAGGATATCTAGCCTATCTACCTACCTGGCACAAGGTGTAATGTTATGGGAACCCAATACCCGAGGTAACCAAATTAAGGGAGCTCAGACGGTATTGTGCAGCATAATTTACTGGTTTGGCTCAATGGTTTAAGGAAGGGGTTTAGTTTGCTCTCTAAACCTCTATCAAACTTAAACAAAGCACCCTCAAGACCCCCCTTCGATATAAATTTGTACATTTTTCGGTAGAAAAATGTCCCGGCCTTGATTCCTCTTCAAATACAGGCTCGCTATCGCTCGCCAAGACAAAAATCGACACCTAAATGGCACGAAAGATCTTAATATTGGCAAAGAAATGGGGCAAAAGGTCTGAAAATCGCCAAATTAATGGGACGAATGTCTTGAAATCCCATAACTAATAGGGCTAAACATGAGGGAGGAGGACTCGAAAAACCAACTGCCTCACCTTAAAGTAACATCATAACACGACAGTAAAAGCAATGATTGTATCTTATAATTGACCACTTCCCAGATTCGGAAGTTGGAGTGGTTTAATTTTTTTTTTTTTTTTTTTTTTAGCAGAATCGCTCGCTAAAATATGGTTGCATTTCATTTGCAAATACATACAACTAACTATATCAATCTGTCTAGCCATCACCCACTCGTATAGCGTTATTATAATTATGTAATATCTTGATACCTAAAGCTCCAACTTCCTTATAGCCCGAAATTCGAAATTGGCCGATTGTACCTTTAAAAAAAAAAGAAAAAAAAATCTGTTCTATGTTAAGGGGAGGTTTTTAGTTTGTTTCCTACTCCTCCAGCAATCTAAAAATGTCACTCCCTTGACCCCCTTTCAAGATAAATTTGTAAATTTTTCGGTAGAAAAATGTCCCGGCCAAAGGCCGGTTCCTCTTAAATTACAGGCTCGCTATCGCTCGCCAGGATAAAATCGACACCTGAATGGCACGAAAGGTCTTAATATGGGGTGAAAGTTCTTAAAATCGCTAAACTAATGGGGCAAACGTTTTATAATATTAAAAGCAATGGGGCTAAACATGAGGGAGAAAGGGGTCAAGAAAAAAATCCCTCAAGTGGAGATCTCCCCTTAAGGGTGGGTATGTATGATATTCCCTATTACGAATATAACGTCATTACCCCCCCCCTAACACCCTCGCTATCGTTAGCCCACCTGTATGGGATGAAGCGTTTTAGAATTGACAAACCAATCAACCCCACAATTTGCCGGAGGATAACAGGTTTTTCACAATACGTAGACGGAGGTCTTTAAAAAAAAAAAAAACAATTAGTTGAAGCGTCTTAAATTCTCCAAACTAATGGGGTGAAACTGAGAGGGTCCAAAACGACCTGCCTCGCACCAGATCGTGTTAATATCTGTAGCATGATGAGGATCAACATGACCTCCCCTTGCGTCCATGATAGATCAGGGTTGGTGCGGGGACATCGGTCGGTCGGGTCCCTTGTCTCCTCAATAATGGCTGGGGTCTCGCTGGAGGTCTGCTGAGGCGGGTTACCATCAGAAACCCTTGGGTGACAGAGAGCAGCCAGCCTCAGTCCTGTTGGCGATACTGCTCATATTTTCCTCTCTTTACAATTACATTAGAAGGGAAATCCTACTTCGAGAATGTATTTCAATTCATGCTCAAGTCGCAGGATCCACCATATTCCAGGATACCATACGTGAATTGAAATACATTCTCCTTCTTCTTAAGGGGAGGTTTTTAGTTTGTTTCCTACTCTTCCGGCAATCTTAAAATTTCACCCCCTTGACCCCCTTTCAAGATAAATTTGTACATTTTTCGGTAGAAAAATGTCCCGGCCGAAGGCCAGTTACTCTTAAATTACAGGCTCGCTATCGCTCGCCAGGATAAAATCGACACCTAAATGGCACGAAAGGTCTTAAAATTGACAGAATGGGGCGGAAATTCATAAATTCACAAAACTAATGGGGCAAACGTCTTAAAATCTCAAAAGCAATGAGGCTAGACACGAGGGAGAAAGGGGTCAAGAAAAAAGTCCCTCAAGTGGAAATCTCCCCTTAATATAAATAGGAAATTGTTA
>CM064521.1:57915433-57995433 GCA_032716605.1 Paralithodes platypus | reverse complement strand
GATTGGGAGGTCAATCCACGGAAGAGACGCCGTCACTTGAGATCTAGAAAATATATAAGGAAAAGGAACAGTCAGAGTAAGCTATGGGTATGGCAGAGATCGCTCAGGTCTCACTCTGATAGACCAGCCCATCACCAGGAGGGTTGATTGAGATAGTATTTACCCTTTTCATACCCACAGGTCCTTCCTAAACTGCATAAAATCGTCTAATGATAGCCAAAATAAGCTGCTAAAACGCGTCAGAGCTTCAGTGGGTTACTATAGTAAATATGAACATAATAGCGACGAAAAAAAACATTGATTCCTTCCAATACATTTACCGGTGTATCTTGTCAATACATATTTAATAACAGTGATGGGAGACTCGAAGGTAAAAATTAAGGGGTGATGGGCCGTTTTTTTTTTTTTTTTTGTCTATTCATGTATTCCTCTATTTCTTAGTTTCCTCGCTAAACCTCCATCAGGCTTAGAAAAACACCCCCAAGACCCCCCTTCAAGATAAGTTTGTACATTTTTCGGTAGAAAAATGTCTCGGTCGAAGGCCGGTTCCTCTTAATATTTCAGGCTCGCTATCGCTCGCCAGGAAAAATTTCGACAATTAAATGGCACGAAAGGTCTTAACATTGGCAAACAAATGGAGCACAAGGTTTTAAATCGCCAAACTAATGGGCCGAAAGTCTGACAGTCTCAAAACCATTGGGGCTTAACACGAGGGAGAAATGTGACCAGCAAAACGAGCCCCATCTCCCCTACAGAGCTAGAAAACTTGCGATTCCCGTATGAATATTGAAGTGAGCCCCGCCCCCACACCTGTTCCGGTATGGATGGTATTAATGTAGATGATATGAACACCTGGGGCCTTAATATATGAACACCTGGGGCCTTTTATATATGAACACCTGGGGCCTTAATATATGAACACCTGGGGCCCTTAATATATGAACACCTGGGGCCTTTTATATATGAACACCTGGGGCCTTTTATATATGAACACCTGGGGCCTTTTAATATCACACACACGCTAGATGGTGAGGAACGACTTCATGTATAATATAACTGGATGTAAGCTTTCTTATAGGACCATTTTGCCATCAATATCTAATATGCCATAGTGTGTGTGTGTGTCTGTGTGTGTATATATATATATATATATATATATATATATATATATATATATATATATATATATATATATACATACCGGTATATATACTAATTATGCATATATTATTATTAAACTTTGCCACATACAAATTCCGATGTAACACATACTTTTCATGTTTTCTAAATAATGTTTGATATAAATATATTGTAATGGGTATTACAGAATGTGTTGCATATTAACATACTAGTGTGAAGTGATATTACTATAGTCTGTTCATTCTAGGTTGGGCAGACAGCGTAACCTCTAACCTCTGTAACTCAAAAGGGGCTAGAGCAAATGATCGGTCAATATCCACACCTATTCCCTTGCCAAGTTTTCCAAATTGGTAGAAAAAACAGCTCGATTACTTTAGTCCTTTTTTAGTTAAGCCGCTGTCACACGAGCGAATTTTCCGTCAATTTTCCATGAGCAAGTTTGTTCTCGTTATAATTCGGGACTTTTTTTGCCTTGGTATCGGTAACTAGGCTGAAAGTAGATTATGTTAGGCGGTTGAATTCTGATAAAGTGTCATTTCTGAAACTGCCAGACCATAATTGCCCGTAAACATTGCTAAAAAAAACGGCTCGTGTGACTCCGGCTTTACAGAGGTTAGAGGTTACGATTTCTGGCCAGCCTAGACTGAACGGACTATACTAGTAATCGTTACCGACTTAAGGGGGAGTCATCGACTTTTTTCCATTCGGCCCCATTCAGCCAACTGTTTTAAGACGTTTATCCCCATCCAGGTGTCGATTTCTTCCTGGCGAGCGATAGCGAGCCAGCATTGTATGGAGAAATCCGGCTTCGCAGGAGAAATTTTTCTATCGAAAAATGGACACACTTAGCTTGCTGTCAAAACAAAAAATATATATATGCTGACTCGCTACCGCTCGCCAGGAAAATATTGACACCTGGATGGGGGTAAACGCCTTAAAACAGTAGGCTGAATGGGGCCGCATGGATACAAGCCAAAGAGAGAGAGGGAGAGAAAGAGAAAACAGCGAGGAGGGCTCCCTTTAAAGTAGAACTAAATATAATTGAACATTCCTGTACATTTCATAACACCACTCGGACCAATACGCAATTCCAACTGTATTCGCCGTATCTTGCCGTTGATGCATTTTGTAAACATATGGGGAGATGGGTTGTTTTTTAAGACCCCCTTCTCCCTCATGTTTAGCCCCATTAGTTTTCACATATTCAGACGTTTTTTTCCCCCATCAGTTTGTCGATTTTAAGACCTTCCGCCCCATTTCTTTGTCAATATTAAGAACTGTCGTGCTATTTAGGTGTCGATATCTTCCCTGGCGAACGATAGTGAGCCTGTAATTTTGGAAGAACCGTTCTTTGGCCGGCACATTATTCCACTGAAAAATTAATCTAGAAGGGGGATCTAATCGATGTTCTTTTAAGTTTGATGGAGGTCTAGGGAGGAAACAAATAATACATATATATATATATATGAGATAATCGACCAAACAATAAACACTTCGCCCCTTAACTGGTGAAAATTAATATTCCCAATGATTATACTGTTTGCATTAACGAGCCAAGAAATTAGCATATACAATACCGTGCTGGCAATATCAATGTGGGGTTACTTTTGTGTATCTTCGTGTTAGCCGGGTATACATTTGACACATATTGCTATTTGCGTGGGGTAAATTTGATGTATACAGTATATAGTAAATGTGTTTTATAGCTTGAATTATATCTATTATCTTATGTTAGGGACTTATTAATTATTTATATTATTTAATTAAATCTAATATCTTATGTTAGGGAGTTATTAATGGTTTAGATTATCGAGTTCTGCATAGCTTGAATATTGTGCACACGAGGAATGAAATCACTACAAAATGTTCATGTATTACTAGTTCAGCATAGTCTAAGTAAGTTCAGCAAGTGTGAGTAGTGATATGAACTCTAACTAAGAGAGGGTTTTCTTGATCTTAATATGGTGTACTTTCGTTTACTGAAATACCCAATAAGAACCCAATTTATTTTTACAAATAATTTACCCTCTACCGACCCATTGTATGAGTACATCTCTGAGGCGAATATATATCCCACACCCTTTCTTGTCAGCAAATGTATACCTACCTCTCGACCAAAAAAACTCCTCTTATTTACCCTTGAATAGATGCATAAAAGAAGCACAAGAGGCGGGGAAAAATGTTT
The DNA here is from genome assembly GCA_032716605.1 of Paralithodes platypus. Classification (NCBI taxonomy): domain Eukaryota; kingdom Metazoa; phylum Arthropoda; class Malacostraca; order Decapoda; family Lithodidae; genus Paralithodes; species Paralithodes platypus. The sequence continues at coordinate 57,992,108 of CM064521.1, read as the reverse complement.
GATGAGACGCGGGTGTTGAGTTTGTCGTGCGTCGGTAAAAGTGGAGTCGGCACCGAGTAACCTAATAGCCCTGAGACCTTAAAATATTACCACTCTGTTCTGGCATACATAATTTACTGGTTCAACAAGGTATTGGCAGCGCTTTAACGGGTGGAGGGAGAGGGAGAGGGAGGGAGGGGAGAAACAGCTTGAGGGAGGCGTAGTTGATTGTGTGTGTGTGTGTGTTTTTTTTTTTAGCTAGCGATAAATTGACTCGTCCCCATCTTAAGGGGAAATTTTTGCTTGCTCACTAGACCCCTATCAAACTTTAAAAAACAAAAACATCCCAAAGACCCCCTTCAAGATCAACTTGTACATTTTTTGGTAGAAACATTTCCAGGCCGAACGGTAGGTTCCTATTAAGTTACATGCTCACTATCGCTTGCCAGGAAAAAAATCGACACCTAAATGGCACGAAAGTTCTTGATATTGATAAAGAAATGGGACGAACAGTCTTTGAATGGACAAACTAATGGAGAGAACGTCTTAAAATCTGAAAACTAATGGGGATTAACATGAGGGAGAAGGGGGTCCAGAAAAACGACATGTACCTCCCCTTATAATGCCTCGGGGCAAGGAAGAGGACAGGGAGGGAGGGGGGGGGGGGTAATAGTAGTAGTAGTAGTAGTAGTAGTAGTAGTAGTAGTAGTAGTAGGAGTAGTAGGAGTAGGAGGAGGGGGTGAGGAAGGGATCTGGAACAGGAGATGAAGGCCCAGCATTTATGAGTTTTTACTTGTTGAGAGCCTCTTAAGGGGGGTGACCTGCATTTTTTTCTTTCTCTCCTTTTCTCTCTTCCTCTGGCTTGTATCCATTCGGCCCCATTCAGCCAACTATTTTAAGACGTTTATCCCCATCTAGGTGTCGATTTCTTCCTGGAAAATGAGAGAAAAACAGCAGGTCACCCCCCTTAAACTCAGGGTTGGCAAATCAAGTCCTCTAGATATTATATACATGACGGAAAGCACCACAATAATGGCACAATCTCTACATTATCGCTCTAAATGGCATTTTGGCAGGAACATTCCTTGATTTTGGCTCTGTCACTTTTTCAACTCTGTGGGAGGCACTCGTCACAGGCAGTTTTGTGTTTTGTCTCCCTCATCTACATAGAACAAAAAAGGTCGATCAAGACACAACATGAATATAGAAAAGATGAGACAAACGATAACATTTACCCTAAAATACTGTTGAGCCACACAGATTTACACCGAAAGTCCTCATTAACGTCTGAGTGAGACGGAACACCAAGATGGTTTGTTCCGTACACTCCGTGGGCTTTGTCACTGAAGGTTAATCAGGACTTCGCGCCATCCCCGTGTTTACATTGGCGACATATTGTTTCAAAGGCTTGGATGACGTAGACGGTAGCCTTCCAACTATAGTCAATTCGTGATAGATAGGCCAAAAATCTTGACCACTAACTCTTTAACTCATAAACGACTGTAGTAATCGAGCTAATATTCCTACCATTTGGGAAGAGTCAGCCAGGGAATAGGTGTGGAAATGTACCTCTATAACTTTGAAACAACTAGAGTAATCGAGCTAATATTCCTACCATTTGGGAAGAGTCAACCAGGGAATAGGTGTTCAAATTTACGGGTCATTTGCTCAAGCCCTTTTTGAGTTACAGAGGCTAGGGTTCACGATTTCTGGATTACTACCATCCGCTTGATAATCTATAATACTCATACTCTTCTTCGTATACTACTACTACTACTACTACTACTACTACTACTACTACTACTACTACTACTTTGACTTTATTGTCTTTATTGTCTGTCCCAGTTTTGGTTTGACTTTGTTTGCAAGTTTTACATTTTAATCTACTACTAGTACTACCACTACTACTACTACTACTACTACTACTACTACTACTACTACTACTGTTGGAAAGAAAAATATACTTTATCTATTTGAGTAATAAAGAGTACCGTAGCTGAACAAATTATAATTTCTTGGATCTACAGAGACGAAGAAATTAAAGCAATAGGAAGGGTAGATACGAGAGAGAGAGAGAGAGAGAGAGAGAGAGAGAGAGAGAGAGAGAGAGAGAGAGAGAGAGAGAGAGAGAGAGAGAGAGAGGAAAAAATGTATCATCTAATCTACATAAGCCAATATTAAGTGTAAGCATAGGGCAAGAGATTAGAGGCACATTTTCTATATTATCCCCACCAGAGTACCAGGAATGACAGAGTCCCCCCGCCAGCTACGGTACAGCTTATTACAGTTAACCCCTTCTGTACCGGTGACTTCTTTTTAACTCTATTCTAGCTATATTTAGACATACTGTGAGTGTTGTTTAAGAAGGATCTGTGGTAGTAAGAAGAGTTAAGCGAGATAGATCGAAGGCTGTTAATTGCTGGAGGCCTTTTTAGAGCTGATTTTTTTTGTTTTCTAATAGTAGCCAGAGTGAAGTGAACAAGACGTCACCGGTACGGAAGGGGTTAAGGAGAATTGGGTTTATTTTTGGTAGATATGCATATTTACTTATCTATTATTATTTACTTATCTATTATTATTTACTTATCTATTATTATTTACTTATCTATATCTATTATTATTTACTTATCTATTATTATTTACTTATCTATTATTATTTACTTATCTATTATTATTTACTTATCTATTATTATTATCTATTATTATTATTTATCTATTATTATTTACTTATCTATTATTATTTACTTATCTATTATTATTTACTTATCTATTATTATTTACTTATCTATTATTATTTACTTATCTATTTACTTATTATTATTACTTACTTATCTATTATTATTTACTTATCTATTATTATTTACTTATCTATTATTATTTACTTATCTATTATTATTTACTTATCTATTATTATTTACTTATCTATATCTATTATTATTTACTTATCTATTATTATTTACTTATCTATTATTATTTACTTCTCTATTATTAGATTATCTATTATTCCCTTATCATCAACCTATTAAAAAAAAATAAAAAAAAAAAAAAAAAACGCGATCTCCCTTCTAGATAAGGTTGTGCAACTAACTCACATATATCTATAATTGACAAAGACAATAGAGGCCTCGTTTACTATATCGTTACACTGGAACAAGATCAAGTAAATAAACATTATGAAACGTGATTATATTTTGGCATATCTTCATCGAAATATAAAATAATTACAGTGTGCCTTATCACCTCATTCATAATTATGTATAATTATAACATTATACAAGTGCCTATGATTATTGCAATTCCACTATTGACCTAGCCTACCCTCAACTAATCAATCAAGCAATCGTCTTTATTTCGCAATATACACACTAACAGCATATACGTACATTACATAAACATACATGTCGCAATATACACACTAACAGCATATACGTACATTACATAAACATACATGTCGCAATATACACACTAACAGCATATACGTACATTACATAAACATACATGTCGCAATATACACACTAACAGCATATACGTACATTACATAAACATACATGTCGCAATATACACTAACAGCATTACAAACTACATGTCGCAATATACACACTAACAGCATATACGTACATTACATAAACATACATGTCGCAATATACACACTAACAGCATATACGTACATTACATAAACATACATGTCGCAATATACACACTAACAGCATATACGTACATTACATAAACATACATTATACTAAACAGGGTTTTAATTAAAATAATGAAATGAGAAATTACAAGCCTTCCCAAAGTGAATCCTACTCCTTATTAATGAACGAAATCAGATGAAATAAATTGTTAGCTATTAAGGGGAGGTATTTAGTTTGTTCCCTAGACCTCCATCAACCTTAAAATTACACCCCCTTGAGTCCCTTTCAAGATAAATTTGTACATTTGTCGGTAGAAAAATGTCCCGGCCGAAGGCCGGTTCCTCTTAAATTACAGGCTCGCTATCGCTCGCCAGGATAAAATCGACACCTAAATGGCACGAAAGGTCTTAATATGGGGTGAAAGTTCTTAAAATCGCTAAACTAATGGGGCAAACATTTTATAATATCAAATGCAATGGGGCTAAACATGAGGGAGAAAGGGGTCAAGAAAAAAATCCCTCAAGTGGAAACCTCCCCTTAATACATAGGAGATTTCAAGTTATTATATTTAATTAACACTCAGTTCCAATATAATCGGTAATTGTGAGTTAGATGACACCCACCACACACGCCTAAGAACACGGCTGTTAGACCTAACACTAAAACACCTCATTGTGGGTTAGATGACACCCACCACACACGCCTAAGAATACGGCTGTTAGACCTAACACTAAAACACCTCATTGTGGGTTAGATGACACCCACCACACACCCCTATATGGGTTCGATGACACCCACCACACACGCCTAAGAATACGGCTGTTAGACCTAACACTAAAACACCTCATTGTGGGTTAGATGACACCCACCACACACGCCTAAGAACACGGCTGTTAGACCTAACACTAAAACACCTCAATGTGGGTTAGATGACACCCACCACACACTCCTAAGAACACGGCTGTTAGACCTACACGACCCCTCATTGTGGGTTAGATGACACCCACCACACACGCCTAAGAACACGGCTGTTAGACCTAACACTAAAACACCTCTTGGGTTAGATGACACCCACCACACACGCCTAAGAATACGGCTGTTAGACCTAACACTAAAACACCTCATTGTGGGTTAGATGACACCCACCACACACGCCTGTACGGCTAGACCTAACACTAAAGACGAACCCCTCCTCATTAACCCTTTCTGTACCGGCGACGTCCTTATACGCTTATTCTGGCTACTATTAGACGATGTTATTCAGTTTCAAAAGGGCCTCCAGCAATTAACAGGCTTCGAACAATCTCACTTAGCCCTGTTTACTAACACAGATCCTTCTTAACCTGCACAAAATCCTCTCAATATAGCTATAATAAAATGAAAGAGACGTATCCGGTACAGAAGGGGTTAATTTACATGTATTAAAAAAAGGCTAAAAGGAAATTAAGGTGAATTATAAGGGCTGTAAACCAACCACCCTTGCTGCTCCCTTCCCTTCACAATAAAAGGCCACGTAGCTCGCGCCTCATACATATACAAAAATCCCCGAATTAGAGTCAAGAAATGAGCGACTACATTAGGAGGATCAGATCCATTACCATGACAAAAGTGTTATAGCGACCCCACCAGGGGGTTGTGGGGGGGGGGGGGGGGGGCCTCATGCTAATAGTTGAGAACCACCAATTACACGAGGGAGCATGTTGATGGTGGTTGTGGTTGGGAGTTGTATTCGTGGGGGGCGGGGGGGGGGGGTTATTGGTGGTGATGGTGGTGTTTTTATTGTTGTTGTTGGTGGTAGTGATGGTTATTTCTTGTTGTTATTGGTGGTGGTGATGGTGGTGTTTTTGTTGTTGTTGTTGGTGGTAGGGATGGTTGTGTTGTTGGTGGTGGTGATGGTTGTGTTCTTATTGTTGGTGGTGGTGAGTGTTGTTGTTGTTGGTGGTGGTGATGGTGGTGTTCTTGTTGTTGTTGGTGGTGGTAGGGATGGTTGTGTTGTTGGTGGTGGTGGTGATGGTTGTGTTCTTATTGTTGGTGGTGGTGGTGAGTGTTGTTGTTGTTGGTGGGTGATGTTGTGGTGGTAGGTGGTGGTGGTGTTGGTGTGGTGGTGATGGTTGTGTTCTTGTTGGTGGTGGTGGTGATGGTTGTGTTCTTATTGTTGGTGCTGGTGTGAGTGTTGTTGTTGGTGGTGGGGGTGTTGTTGGTGGTGGTGGTGGTGGTGGTTGTGTTGGTGTTGGTGGTGATGGTTGTGTTCTTGTTGTTGGTGGTGGTGGTGATGGTTGTGTTCTTATTGTTGGTGCTGGTGGTGAGTGTTGTTGTTGGTGGTGGTGAGTGTTGTTGGTGGTGGTGGTGGTGGTGAGTGTTGGTGTTGGTGGTGATGGTTGTGTTCTTGTTGTTGGTGGTGGTGGTGATGGTTGTGTTCTTATTGTTGGTGCTGGTGGATGTGTTGTGTGTTGGTGGTGTGGTGAGTGTTGTTGGTGGTGGTGGGTGGTGATGTTGGTGTTGGTGGTGATGGTTGTGTTCTTGTTGTTGGTGGTAGTGATGGTTGTGTTGTTGTTTTTTTTGTTGGTGATGGTGGTGTTGTTGTTGTTGGTGGTAGGGATGGTTGTGTTGTTGGTGGTGGTGGTGGTGATGGTTGTGTTCTTATTGTTGGTGGTGGTGGTGAGTGTTGTTGTTGTTGGTGATGGTGAGTGTTGTTGGTGGTGGTGGTGAGTGTTGTTGTTGTTGGTGGTGGTGGTGGTGAGTGTTGTTGTTGGTGGTGGTGGTGATGGTTGTGTTGTTGTTGTTGGTGGTGGTGATGGTTGTGTTGTTGTTGGTGGTGGTGGTGATGGTTGTGTTATTGTTGTTGGTGGTGGTGATGGTTGTGTTGTTGGTGGTGGTGGTGATGGTTGTGTTGTTGTTGTTGGTGGTAGTGATGGTTGTGTTGTTGTTTTTGTTGGTGATGGTGGTGTTGTTGTTGTTGTTGTTGTTGTGATGTATATCCCACTCTCTCTTTATGTGTTGTTTTCTTTCTAGCTCTCTCCCTCCTATCTCTTCTCATATACTAGTTGTGATATATATTCCTAGCTCTCTCGCTCCTGTTTCTTCTCTTAACTAGTTATTGTTATTATCTCTCTCTCTCTCTCTCTCTCTCTCTCTCTCTCTCTCTCTCTCCTATTTCTTCTCAAATACTAGCTTTGTTTCCTTTCTATCTCTTTATCTCTTTCCCCCCTGTCTCTTCTCATCTACTTATGAATGATTCCTCTCTCACTTCTCTCCCCCAATCCCCCTTTTTTGTTTATCATATTCTATTGTACCGTACCTCTCTCGCCTCTCTCTCCTCCCATCATCTCTTCTCTCCTCCTCTCTTCTCTCTCTCTCGTCACCTCTCTCTCCTTTCCCCCCTCCCCCCTCCTGTCTCCACCCACTCATCTTTACTCCCCCTCCAACCCCCACCTACCCCCCTCCTTCCCCTTGTCACCCCTTTTACTCCCCTCTACTCCAACTCCCACCTATCACCCCCCTCCTTCCCTTGTCACCCCCTATTACTCCCTTCTACTCCAACTCCCCCTACCACCCCCTTGTCACCCCCGTTTACTCCCTACTACCCAAACACCCCCCTCCCCCCTTCTCACCCTCCCCCCTTTTACTCCCTAATACTCCAGCCCCCCCGCCAACCCCTCTGGTACACCCTCCATCCCCCTTCCTTACCTTCACGTACCCACCAACTCCCCCCTACCACCCCCCTCTTACTACCCTCCATCCCCACCTACTCATCCCCTTTGTCCTACCTCCCCTCCCTTCCTTACCTTCACGTCCTCACCAACTCCCCCCTACCGCCCCCTCTTGTACTACCCCCATCCCCACCCCCCATTCCCTTCCCGTCCCCACCAGCCCAAAACTCTGACCGGAAAATTGGACAGAATCGGTGGTGCCTTTCTGTTTGGTGCCTGTGATGTTAAATACGACGGTCCTGGACAGCCTGACAGGGGAGCGGAGACGGGATGAGACGTGGACAGGAAGTTGGGGTGGGGGATTGTATTTTTTTTATTATTATTCTTTTTATTTTTCGTTTCTTACATGGTCACCGCTGGAGGGATACTGTGTGTGTGTGTGTGTGTGTGTGATTGTGAGTGAGTGTGTGTGTGTGTGTGTGAGAGAGAGCGAGAGAGACAGACGTTGACATTTAAAGCATAACGTATCTTCCAGGTATTACCAGCCGACGTATTCAATTAGAAGTATCAAAGTACAGTGATCGGTCAGCACTTCCTATGTTATTCAGAGAGTTTATTGAGATCGTATTAACCCCTTTGAGTCCTAGAGGGTGAAACTAAGCTAAATATAATCGTCTAATGGTAACAGTTTAATAAAGACCTGTGTTATTCATAGAGTTTATTAATATTGTATTGCGCCCTTTGAGTCCTAGAGGTTGTTAATAAGCTAAATATAATCGTCTAATGGTAACAGTTTCATAAAGACCTGTGTTATTCAGAGGGTTTTCTTAATATTGTATTGCCCCCTTTGAGTCCTAGAGGTCAATTATAAGCAGCTAAAGAAAATCGTTCAATTGTAACAGTTTAAGAAGGACCTGTGTTATTCAGTAGGTTTATTGAGATCATGTTTGCCCCTTTGAGTCGTAGAAGAAGATTATCTATCTATCTATCTTTATACTCAGGCCCAATCCCCACTTTTCCTTTTTTTTTCTGTTTTCTTTTCTTTTTTCTTTTTTTTTGGGGGGGACTAAAGACAGAGCCAGAATTGGGACAGATTATAAGCTAAAGACAATCACACGAATAAATTGTATCCTGTGTTGAATAATGCGAGAATAGACAGACATGACGACATCCAGTTTTAAATCAAACTTGGAATTTTTCATCGGATAACATATATTATGGTTTGTTCCCTAGACCTCCATCAAGCTTAACCCCTTCTGTACCGGCGACTTCTTTTTAGTTTTAGTGTAGCTATACTTAGACGATTTTGTGCAGTTTTTAGAAGGATCTGTGGTAATAAAAAGGGTTAAGTGATATGCGAAATGCTGGAGGCCTTTTTATAAACTGAATAAAATCCTGTAATACTAGCCAGAATAAAGTTAAAAGGACGTCACCGGAACAGTAGGGGTTAAACAAAAAAAAAGAAGAAATAAAAAACAAGTCTCCTATTTTAGATAAAAAAACAAAATCCTGGCCAAAGGCCGGATCCTCTTAATTTAAAGGACTCGCTATTGCTCGCCAAGAAAAAATCAACACGTAAATGGCAGGAAAGGTCTTAATATTGACAAAGAAATGAGGCAGAAGCTCTTAGAATGGCCAAACTAATGGGATATCATTGCTGCATAATAGGGATGAAGGAGTCTGCCTCGTATGGGCCCATAGACCTTCTGCAGATTTCCATTTTTCTTATGTTCTTATGTTGTTATTTAGGTTTAGATTTTTTTTCCTGGCGAGCGATAGCGATCCTGTTACCTTTGGCCGGGACATTTTTCTACCGAAAAATGTATAGATTTATCTTGAATGGGAGTCTAGGGGGTGTTTTTCTAAGCTTGATATAGGTCTAGCGAAGAAACTAAAAAATACTGGAATAATTGAATCAATAGATCTCCCCTAAGTTTACATTTGGCAAGCTCACTATTATATATATATCATTAAATAAATTTCATATAATATATGAAGTTTGTTGGTGACCATTTCTCATTAACCCTTTGAGTACCAGCGACGTGTGCTATATTTTATGCTAGCTATATGTTAACGATATTATGCAGCTTAGGAAGGATCTGCGGTAGCTAAAAGGGTTGGTGGAGATAATTGAAGCCTTATTATTGCTAGAGGTCCGTCCTACGCTGAAATATATCGTCTAATAGTTGCCTGAATATGATAGGAAAGACGCCCCTGGTACTGGACGGGTTAATATAAGATCACCTGTAGATTGATAAATAATGACAGTTCATATCCATTCTACAATACATTTCATAGGAAAAAGTCATTCATTCGAAATATAGTATGCAGTTAACCCCTTCTGTACCGGCGACGTCTTTTGTATTTTATTCTAGCTATACTTAGATGGTTTTGTAGAATTTAAGAAGGATGTGTGGTAGTAAAAAGGGTTAAGAGAGATAGTTCGAAGCCTCTTAATTGCTGGTAGAATTTAAGAAGGATATGTGGTAGTCAATAATGGGTAAGAGAGTTATTTCGAAGCTTATTAACCTTTTCACGCTCATATGACGCAGAGGTTGCCAGATTAGCAATAAGAAATAGAGTTCTCTCACTCTTATAATTACCTCTCCAAAATTAGTTTTCTGCCCACAGCTAACTCAAAGACAACTGCAGAGGTTGAAGTAACTAAACTAAAGGTTTTCTAAATCCACCTGATGGTACAAGGCTTTAAAGTATCCCCAATAGGCTCAACACAGCTAACTCAAAGACAACTGCAGAGGTTGAAGTAACTAAACTAAAGGTTTCTAAATACCCCTGATGAAGCTTTAAAGTATCCCCAATAGGCTCAACACAGCTAACTCCAAAGCAACTGCAGAGGTTGAATAACTAAACTAAAGGTTTCTAAATACCCCTGATGGTAACAAAGAATGCTTGAAGTCCCCAATAGGCTCAACACAGCTAACTCAAAGACAACTGCAGAGGTTGAAGTAACTAAACTAAAGGTTTCTAAATACCCCTGATAGGTAACAAAGGCTTTAAATTATCCCTAATAGGCTCAAAATCGCGTCATATGTCGGAGAGGGTTAATTGCCTGAGGCCCTTTCTAAACTGAATGAAATCGATTTATAGTAGCCTCAATCCCGTTAAAAGGACGTCGCCAGTACAGAAGGGGTTAAAACAAACAAAGGTTGAAATATACGATAACCTAAACGTGGAAGGACGGAAATGAGAAAGTGGAATTGACCATATAATAATATACACCAACCAAGTTAAGGGGGGTGACCTGCTTTTTGTTATTTCTGTCCCTTTCTCTCTTTCTCTGGCTTGTATCCATTCGGCCCCATTCAGCCAACTATTTTAAGACATTTATTCCCCATCTAGGTGTCGATTTCTTCCTGGCGAGCGATAGCGAGGCAGCATTATATGAAGAAATCCGGCTTCGCCGGAGAAATTTTCTATCGAAAAATGTACAAATTTAGCCTGGTGTAAAACAAAAATAAAAAATATGCTGGCTCGCTACCGCTCACCAGTAAAAAATTGACACCTGGATGGGGATACACGTCTTAAAAACCGTAGGCTGAAGGGGCCCAAATGGATACAAGCCTGAGAAAGATAGAAAAGGACAGAACAATAACAGGTCACCCCCCTTAAGGAGAGATGGGTTTATTTATTAGCTTATTTACCTATCATTATCATATTTATGAAGTGTCCTCCCTAGACCTCCATCAAGCTTACAAAACACCCCCTTGACCCCCTCTCATGATAAATTTTTACATTTTTCGGTAGAAAAATGTTTTCGTTTCGGTGCCGAAGGCGATCTCTCATGAAAATTAGGAAGGCTCAGCGCTAATCAGCTCGCCGGGAGGACATTGACCAAATAACTGGCTAACGAGAAGACGTCTTATTATGGACAAAGAAATAGAGGTGCACCGCGTCCCTCAAAATCGCCAAACTAAAATGGAGGCTAACGCCCTTATAGTCGTCTCATAACTAACGGTCTTAAAAAATATGATGGAGAAAGGGGGTCCAGAAAAATGAACCCCCCCCCCCCCCTTAAAAAAAAAAAAAAAAAAAAAAAAAAAAAAAAAACATAAAAAAAAAAAAACAAAAAAACAAAAAACGAAAACAAAAAACATAATAATAAAACTCATATAAAAAAAAAAGAAAAAATATATATATAAAAAATATAATTTAAAAAAAAAAAAAAAAGAAAAAAAAAAAAAAAAAAAAAAAAAAAAAAAAAAAGAAAAAAAAAAATAAAAAAAGCAAAAAAATAAAAAATAAAATACATAAATAAAAAAAAAAAAAAAAAAAAAAAAAAAAAAAAAAATCAATAATAATAACATAAATCAAAAAATAAAAAAAAAAAAAAAAAAAATTACTTAAAATATTAAAAACTAAAAAATAAAACATATTTTAATAAAATTAATATAAAAAATTCAAAAAATAATTTGTAAAATATTTAATAAAAAAAAAAAACTAAAAAAAAAAAAAAAACAAAAACAAAAAAAAAAAAAAAAAAAAAAAAAAAAAAAAAAAAAAGAAAAAAAAAAGAATATATATTTAATATTATTATAAATAAAATAAAATATAATAGTAATAATAATTTTATAATTTTTGTTAAAATATTGCATAAATAATTAAAAAAAAAAAAATTTATCAAAAAAAATTATTTAAAGAAAAAAAAAAAAACAAAAAAAAAAAAAAAAAAAAAAAAAAATTAAAATATAAAATCTATAATATATTGTTTAAAATTGAATTTATGTTAATAAATTGTAACATATAATTATTAATTAATTAAAACATAACATCAATAACAATAAAAACAAATATAAATAAAAAAAATAAAAAAACAATAAAAATAGATTTTTTAAAGAAAAAGAAAAAAAAAATTATAATAAAAAAAAAAAAACAAACAGAAAAAAAAAAAATAAAATTATAAGAAATTTAATTATAAAAATGAATTAGAATACATTGTTTAAAAATAAATTTTAAAATGATAAATTTTTTTAAATATTTGTGCATCAAGATCAATTATTTGATCGTGCTGGTGGATGTTGAGTTAAGGCGGTGTCACACGAGCGATGTTTCCGTCAATTTATACGAGCAATTGTTGTCTGGCAGCTTCAAAATATAAGTTGCATAGGAATTAAACAACCACCTAACATAATCTACCTTCGATCTAGTTTCCGATTCCAATGCGAAAAAGCCTCAACATCGTACGAGACAAAAGTTGCTCATGGACAATTGACGGTAAAAGTACTCGTGTGACACCGGCTTAATGCTAGTTGTTTGATGGAGGACTCTGAAGCAATCACTTACAGTTTGTCTGGCAGTCATACTTCCCTCGTGGCCATCTTTATAGAAATGATTGTGAATATATTTGCTTGAGACCAATTTGAGTCGAGTCCTTCCCTACCGCGCTTCCAAACACAAGAATGTGTGTTGGTATTAACAACTGGCAATAATACTGTTTTTTATCCTTTAAAGATATGTCATATATGTACAGTATATGTCATATATGTACAGTATATAAGGCCGAAACACAGTTATGCAATTATTTGATATATATCACAGTTCACGGCAATCTAAGAATATATATATATAATTATATATATATATATATATATATATATATATATATATATATATATATATATATATGACCTAAACTGAGGTAAGATTCAGCAATACTTATTGTGTTTTGAAGAGGAGATGGGTAGTTTTTCAGGACGCCTTTCTCCCTCGTGTTTAGCTCCATTAGTTTTGACATGTTAAGACGTTCAGCCTATTAGTTTGGCAATTTTAACACCTTTAGCTCCATTTCGTTGTCAATTTGAAGACCTTTCGTGCCATTTAGGTGTCGAGTTTTTCCTGGCGAGCGATAGCGAGCCTGTAATTATTAGAGGAATCGGCCTTCGGCCGGGACATTTGTCAACCGAAAAATTTACAAATGTATATTGTAGGGGGGGTCTAGGGGGGTGTTTTTTCTAGGTTTGAGGGAGGTCTAGGGGGGTGTTTTTCTAGGTTTGAGGGAGGTCTAGGGGGGTGTTTTTTCTAGGTTTGAGGGAGGTCTAGGGGGGTGTTTTTCTAGGTTTGAGGGAGGTCTAGCGAGGAAACTAAAACATACATTAATACGTTAATTAATAGACCAAACAAACAGCCACTGTCCCCTTAAGAAAAAATAGGATCAAATACACTATATATAAAAAACCTAAACTGAGGTAGCAAAAAGCTGTGCCCCCCCGAACTCCCTTGGCCGAGACAGTTTAGTAGGAGCCTCCACGCACATTTCCTCCCCAGCAGACTTGGGAAGGGTCGGGCCCCAAAAAGCCTGTCACGGGAGGAACGACAGTCGAGACATCCTGTAGGCGACGTGAGATACTCCTGGACAATGGTCGCGCTCCCTTCTTCCCTCTCTCTCTCTCTTTCTCTCTTTTGCTCCTTCGTTCTCTTCCTCTCTCTCTCTCTCTCGCTCTCGCTCTCGCTCTCGCTCTCTCTCTCTCTCGCTCTCTCTCTCTCTCCTTCCTTAGAATATCAGCTTATGCATTACGCTTATACCTATAGCCTATAGCCTATAGCACTTACTTTTGATCTCTACTATTTTAATCGAAAATTGTTATTCCCTTTTGTTTGTATAGCTCTTTCTGTCACCTCTTCTATGTGAGTGAGGGAGACAAAAGTTAGAACTGCCTGTGACGAGTGCCTCCCCCAAAGTTGAAAGAGTGACAGGGGCGTTCGAACCTACTCGTACATTAAGGGGAGATCTCCCACTTGAGGGATTTTTTTCTTGACCCCTTTCTCCCTCATGTTTAGCCCCATTGCTTTTGAGATTTTAAGACCTTCGCCCTAGTAGTTTGGATATTTTAAGACATTTTGCCCCATTTCTGTCAATTTTAAGACCTTTCGTGCCGTTAAGGTGTCGATTTTTTCCTGGCGAGCGACAGCGAGCCTGTAATTTAAGAGCAACCGGCCTCCGGCCGGGAAATTTTTCTACCGAAAAATGTACAAATTTATCTAGAAAGGAGATCTAGGGGTGTAATTTTAAGTTTGATGAAAAAGTAGGGAACAAACTAAATACCTCCCCTTAAGAGACTGGTTTTATCCAATTTCGATGTATTGCGTATAGTTGTCATCTTAAGCCGGTATCACAAGAGAGCTTTTATAGTCAACATTCGATGATCAGCATTTTTTTTTGGCAACATTCTGGAATATTTTACACTGGTCTCGGAAACTAGATTGATGGTAGATGAATTTAGGCAACCGATATATGTTAAATGTTTACCACATAAGCTGCCAGATCAGTGTTGAGGGAAATAACGCTCCTGTGATACTGGCTGTACCCTCTTCACACTGCCATGGCTATACACTGTACCTTTCCCACCTTCTACCTTCAGTACATCGCCTTCTTTCCTAACCATCCCCTCATCTGTCTCCAGCTTTAAGGGGACAGTGGATTTTTTGTTGGATAAATATATATATATATATATATATTTTTTTTTTTTTTTTTTTTTTTTCTATGTGATTGAGGGAGGCAAAAGGCATAACTGCCTATAGCGAGTGCCTCCCCCATAGTTGAAAGAGTGACAGGGCCAAAATCAAGGGACGTTTGAGCCAAAATGCCTTGACACACGGAGTTTGAAGCAATATAAGTCATAGGAAGAGGGAAAGACTGATTCTGGGAGAGAGTTCCAGAGCTCAGCTGTTGAGTAGAAGAAAGTTTGAGATTAACGTTTCACTCTTGGGTTGGAGAGTTGCACAGAGTAGGGGTGGGATTGAGTTGCAAGACGGGTACCACGTGCCCTACGTAAAGGAGGTGGTATGCACTGGGATAGCTCTGAGGAACACTGATTATTATAGTAGCGATAGAATAGCGAGAGAGATGCAACATTGCGGCGGAGAGAGAGAGATTGCAGAGAGTTGGTGAGTGGACGGGAGTTAATGATACGAAAGGCCTTCCTTTCAACTTTGTCTAGGAGAGCAGTGTGAGAGGAACCTCCCCACACATGTGAACAATACTCAATACAAGGGCGCACTATGCCCCTGTACAGAGCAAGAAGCTGTACAGGGGAAAAGAACCCCCTAAGGCGGTTGAGCACACCCAGCTTCTGGGAGGCTGCCTTAGCAAGACTGGTAATATGGTCCTTCCAAATGAGAGCAGAAGAAAAAGAGACACCAAGAATATTGAGAGAAGATGAAGGGTTGATTTTTGTATTGTTGAAGAATAAGGGATAGTCCGCTGGGAGATCCTGACGGGTAGATAGATGGAGAAATTGGGTTTTGGAAGCATTAAAGTTAACAAGGTTTTCTCTGCCCCAATTGGAAATAGTATTTAGATCAGAATTTAAGAGTTCTATGGCTTCATTACGTTTGTCGTTGAGGGATTGCTGGCTGGGGCGTTCTGAAAAACTAATGGAGTAGTGCAAGGTTGAGTCGTCTGCGTATGAATGGATGGGAATTAAGGTACAGTTAAGGAGATCATTTATAAAAATTAGAAAGAGAATAGGAGATAGGACAGAGCCCTGAGGAACACCGGAGTTTATAGAGTGACGAAGTGAACAATGGCCGTCCACAACCGCGGCTATGGAACGGCCGGAAAGGAAATTAGAGACAAAGGCACAGATGGAGGGATAGAAACCGAAGGAGGGTAGTTTAGAAATTAAAGATTTATGCCAGACTCTATCGAAGGCTTTCGATATGTCTAGTGCAATAGAAAAAGTCTCACCGAAGTCCCGAAAGGAGGATGACCAAGAGTTAGTAAGATATGAAAGAAGATCACCAGTAGAGCGACCCTTAAGGAAGCCATACTGGCGATCTGAGAGCAGATTATGAGAAGAGAAATGCTTAAGAAATTTGGAAGCAAGAATAGTTTCAAAAACTTTAGAAAGACAAGAGATAAGAGCAATTGGACGATAGTTGGAGGGTTGAGAGCGGTCACCCTTCTTTGGGACAGGTTGAATGTGAGCAAACTTCCAGCATGAAGGGAAGACGTTAGAGGATAGACAGAGACGAAAGAGTTTGCCTAGGCAGGGAGTCAGCACGGAAGCACAGTTTTTGAGAACAACAGGAGGAACACCGTCCGGACCGTACGCCTTATTAGTGTTAAGCCCAGAGAGGGTAGAAAGTACATCTTTAGAAGAGATTAGGATATTAGGCATAAGTAAGAGAGAGGAGGGCGGAGAGGGAGGAATAGCACCGGAATCATCCAAGGTGGAGTTTCTAGCAAAAGTTTGAGCGAAGAGTTTAGCTTTGTCAGAGGAAGAAGTGATGGTTGTGCCATCAGAGTGGGAAAGGGGAGGGAAAGACGAGGAAGAGAAATTGTTGGAGAGGTTTTTGGCTAGATGCCAGAAAGCTTGGGAAGAGCTAGAGTTGGATAGTTCAGTGCATTTATTATTGATGAAAGAGTGTTTGGCAAGTCGAAGAACAGATTTGGCTTGATTCCGGGCAGAAACATATGAAGAATGAGAGTCTTGAGTTTTAAGGCGTCGGATATATATATATATATATATATATATATACCGGTATATATATATATATATATATATATATATATATATATATATATATATATATATATATATATATATTGCCCAGCTCTTTTTCGTTCTTTCTCAACCAAACCTACCTTCACCTTATCTATGTATCTATGTATCTATATATCTATGTATCCCTCCTTTAGTCTTACGTTAATCTTGATTCTTCCAAAAATTCTTCCTTCCATCGCAAACCCCACACCCGTTTTAGATTGTTACATCATCTCACACTACTTGAAACTCGGCTTGTTTCTGTAATGCCAGTTCCAAATTATGTTCTCTAGAAAACCGTTCTCACCCAACTCTATATCCTTCCCATCGAACAACTATTTATTTCTCTCTTCTTCCTCACGTTCCATTATCCCACCATGATGTTTCTCTCGTTCTCTCTCTCTTTCTCTCTCTCTCTCCCCCCCCCTACCCCCCGTCACATCACCCACCGGGAAAATGTATTGAAAGGCGCTCAGAATTATTTTGGGGGAAGTACGTCTGTTTTCTTGTTCCTTGTGGGGGTGCGGAGGAGATGCACAGAGAGAGGGAAGAGAAGGGGGTGGCAGAGGGGGACCAGGGGGGGGGGGGGAGGGGGCATGGGAGGTGGGTACATGAAGGGGGGGCGGGCGGAAGGGTAGGGGAGAAGTGGGGTTACAAGGGGAGGGGCGGGGCAGAGGAGAGGGGAGGGAGGGAAGGGAAGGGGAGAAGGGGGGTGGCAGGGGAGTTTGGGTACAAGTGAGGGGGAGAGAAGGGAGGTAGCAGGGGGGTGGGAAGATGGGAGGGAAGGGTATGGGAGAAGGGGGGGGGGGCAGGGAAGGGGGGTACAGGGGGGGAAGGGAAAGGTATGGGAGAAGGGAGGGAGCAGGGGAGAGGAACAAAAATAGAAGGGAAAGGCAGAGGAGAAATCTGGAAGGGAGGGGAAACGGAGGCAAGTGTGACACAACATATTGAGAGAGAGAGAGAGAGAGAGAGAGAGAGAGAGAGAGAGAGAGAGAGAGAGAGAGAGAGAGAGAGAGAGAGAGGTTAATTCTTTTAATGGAACTGGATTAAAGTGTAGAGTGTGAAATCTGGCATTATGGTGGGCATTAAGGGCAGATCTCCACTTGAGGGATTTTTTTCTGGACCCCTTTCTCCCTCATGTTTAGCCCCATTGCTTTTGATATTATAAAACGTTTGCCCCATTAGTTTAGCGATTTTAAGAACTTTCACCCCATATTAAGACCTTTCGTGCAATTCAGGTGTCGATTTTATCCTGGCGAGCGATAGCGAGCCTGTAATTTAAGAGGAACCGGCCTTCGGCCGGGAAATTTTTCTACCGAAAAATGTACAAATTTATCTTGAAAGGGACTCAAGGGGGTGTAATTTTAAGATTGATGGAGGTCTAGGGAACAAACTAAATACCTCCCATTAATTGAGACATGGTGATGGTGGTGATGTTAACCGCTTCGGTACCGGCGACGTCTTTTACATTTTATGCTAGCTATAATTAGAGGATTGTGTGCAGTTTAAGAAGGACCTCTGGTAGTAAAAAGGGTTAATTGAGATAGTTTGAAGCCTGCTAACTGCTGGAGGGCCTTTATAAACTGAATATAATCGTTCAGTTGCATCCAGAATAAAGTTAAAAAGACGTCGCCGGTACAGAAGGGGTTAAACTTAATAGTGATGATGTTATTCTGCCTTAATGGTGGAGAATTAAGGGAAAATAATGATGATGATGATGATGACGATGGTAAGGAGGGTAGTGGGGATGATGTTAGAAGTCATCATCATCTTCATCTTCGTCTTCTTCTGACAGAGAGAGAGAGAGAGTTACAAATGCAAATAATATTATCACAAACAATTAAGAAGAAAACATACTAGAGGGAGCTGTATCACAAAATGATATTATTGTTCTGAGATGTAAATATCTATTACAACTTTTACTACTGATAATAATAATAATACCCATAATATAACCAAACACATTATATTAACCCCTTGAAGCGCTGATGCGTTTTGGCAGTATATTTTGGCTATCGTTAGACGATTTCATGCCGCTTAGGAAGGATCTGTGGGCATTAAAAGGGTAAAGACTATCTCAATCAACCCTCTGACTTACATATACCCTTCCTAATCTGAATAAAATTGTCTAATAATTACCAGAAAACAAAACAGAAATGCGTATTGAAGCTTGAAAGGGTTAATATGACGGGGTACACAGGGCCCGACCGTTGCAGTGTTGCCAATTTAGCTACTTTTCCGCTAGATCTAGAGGTATTTACTTCGATCTAGAGGCAAATTTGTACGTCTAGCAACATGAATTCTAGCGATATTTTGTAGATTTGAGCCATTTGAGAGAGATATTGTAGAGATTGTGCCATTATGCTAGCTATTTTAGAGAGATATGGTAGAGATTGTGCCGTTATTCAAGCTATTTTAGAGATATTGTAGAGATCGTGCCGTTAGTTTAGCTATTTTAGAGAGATATTATAGAGATTGTAACGTTCTTCTAGCTATTTTAGAGATATTATAGAGATTATGCCGTTCTAGCTATTTTAGAGATATTATAGAGATTTTGCCATTATCCTAGCTATTTTCGGCATTTAGTTACTACCTAGCGGACTTTATTTGGCAACCCTGTTTTAAATCCCGACGTCTGTAAGGGCCAACCATATATAAAACTAAGGTGACAAAAACGCCTCTGTCGTCATGTTGGTCTTGATGCATGTATGACAGCTGGCCCTCCTCTCCCCCTACGCTCTCTCGCTCTCGCTCTCTCTCTCTCTCTCTCGCTCTCGCTCTCGCTCTCTCTCTCTCTCTCTCTCTCTCGCGCTCTCTCTCTCTCTCTCGCGCTCTCTCTCTCTCTCTCTCTCTCTCTCTCTCTCTCTCTCTCTCTCTCTCTCTCTCTCTCAAACTGTCTACCACATTTGTCTGTCTATATATCTAGGTATCAATGCTTGCAATTATA
The DNA here is from genome assembly GCA_032716605.1 of Paralithodes platypus. Taxonomy (NCBI): domain Eukaryota; kingdom Metazoa; phylum Arthropoda; class Malacostraca; order Decapoda; family Lithodidae; genus Paralithodes; species Paralithodes platypus. The sequence goes on along the minus strand of CM064521.1, from coordinate 57,972,397 downwards.
CGTAGACATATGACACGAATAAATGGACTGAAAATGTGTGTCTGAATATTATGCTCTTACGGATGTATTCCTTGTTTGAAGATGAACGAGAGTGTCTACCCATATTTATAACTGGTTTTTAGATGAGGGTAAAATAACGACGGATAGTCCATTCATTCTAGGTAGGCCAGAAATCCTGACCCCCTAACCTCTGTAACTCAAAAAAGGGCTAGAGCAAATGGGTTGTAAATGTCCACCCCTATTCCCTGGCTGACCCTTCCTAAATGGTAGAGAGATTAGCTCGATTACTCTAGTCGTTGATGATTTATACAGGTTAGGGGTCAAGAGTTTTGGCCTACCTGTAATGGATAGACTATAATTGTTTATCCCTCATCTAAAAACAGTAATACACACACACACACACACACACACACACACACACACACCTCTACCATAATAATAATAATCCGGCAGTGACAGCAGGTGACGCACTCCATGATACACACACACACACACACACACACACACACACACACACACACACACACACACTCACTCTCTCTCTCCATGGTATACTCTCTTAATATACACCTCTTTTTGTAAGGCTTCGGCAGTCAACATTACATTTTTGGCTGTGCATTAGGAGGGGTCGGGGGTATTTATTTCCTCAATTATATATATTTTTTATTTTTTGTTAAGTTCCCTCCCAAGACCACCATCTAGCTTTAACAAAAAACAACAACAATAGCCTCCATTAAGATAAATCTGTACATTTTTCGGTAGAAAAATATCCCGGCCGAAGGCCAGTTCCTCTTATATTTCAGGCTCGCTATCGCTTGCCAGGAAAAAAATCGACACCTAAATGACACGAAACGCCTTAATATTGACAAATAAATGGGGCGAAAGGTCCTAACATCGCCAAATTAATTTACCGAACGTCTTAAAATCTGAGAACTAATGAGGCTACACATGAGGAAGAAGGTGGACCAGAAAAACTCCCCATCTCCCTTTAACCACATAGTGTACTGTATACACCTCTGGTCGGAACCTTCGTATTCGACACTACACTATATCTCAGCTTTTGGCAGTGATTATGCTGGCTATATATGACACTGTATGGTGGCGTGGCTTTGACGGTGATTACGACACTGTATGGTGGCGTGGCTTTGACTGTGATTATGACACTGTATGGTGGCGTGGCTTTGACGGTGATTACGACACTGTATGGTGGCGTGGCTTTGACTGTGATTATGACACTGTATGGTGGCGTGGCTTTGACGGTGATCATGACACTGTATGGTGGCGTGGCTTTGACGGTGATTATGACACTGTATGGTGGCGTGGCTTTGACGGTGATTATGACACTGTATGGTGGCGTGGCTTTGACGGTGATTATGACACTGTATGGTGGGCGGGCTTTGACGGTGATCATGACACTGTATGGTGGCGTGGCTTTGACGGTGATTATGACACTGTATGGTGGCGTGGCTTTGACGGTGATTATGACACTGTATGGTGGCGTGGCTTTGACGGTGATTATGACACTGTATGGTGGCGTGGCTTTGACGGTGATTATGACACTGTATGGTGGCGTGGCTTTGACTGTGATTACGACACTGTATGGTGGCGTGGCTTTGACTGTGATTATGACACTGTATGGTGGCGTGGCTTTGACTGTGATTATGACACTGTATGGTGGCGTGGCTTTGACGGTGATTATGACACTGTATGGTGGCGTGGCTTTGACTGTGATTATGACACTGTATGGTGGCGTGGCTTTGACGGTGATTATGACACTGTATGGTGGCGTGGCTTTGACTGTGATTATGACACTGTATGGTGGCGTGGCTTTGACGGTGATTATGACACTGTATGGTGGCGTGGCTTTGACTTGACGGTGATTATGACACTGTATGGTGGCGTGGCTTTGACGGTGATTATGACACTGTATGGTGGCGTGGCTTTGACGGTGATTATGACACTGTATGGTGGCGTGGCTTTGACGGTGATTATGACACTGTATGGTGGCGTGGCTTTGACGGTGATTATGACACTGTATGGTGGCGTGGCTTTGACGGTGATTATGACACTGTATGGTGGCGTGGCTTTGACGGTGATTATGACACTGTATGGTGGCGTGGCTTTGACGGTGATTATGACACTGTATGGTGGTGTGGCTTTGACGGTGATTATGACACTGTATGGTGGCGTGGCTTTGACGGTGATTATGACACTGTATGGTGGCGTGGCTTTGACGGTGATTACGACACTGTATGGTGGCGTGGCTTTGACGGTGATTATGACACTGTATGGTGGCGTGGCTTTGACGGTGATTATGACACTGTATGGTGGCGTGGCTTTGACGGTGATTATGACACTGTATGGTGGCGTGGCTTTGACGGTGATTATGACACTGTATGGTGGCGTGGCTTTGACGGTGATTATGACACTGTATGGTGGCGTGGCTTTGACGGTGATTATGACACTGTATGGTGGCGTGGCTTTGACGGTGATTATGACACTGTATGGTGGCGTGGCTTTGACGGTGATTATGACACTGTATGGTGGCGTGGCTTTGACGGTGATTATGACACTGTATGGTGGCGTGGCTTTGACGGTGATTATGACACTGTATGGTGGCGTGGCTTTGACGGTGATTATGACACTGTATGGTAGCGTGGCTTTGACGGTGATTATGACACTGTATGGTGGCGTGGCTTTGACGGTGATTATGACACTGTATGGTGGCGTGGCTTTGACGGTGATTATGACACTGTATGGTGGCGTGGCTTTGACGGTGATGGTGCTTTTGACGGTGATTATGACACTGTATGGTGGCGTGGCTTTGACGGTGATTATGACACTGTATGGTGGCGTGGCTTTGACGGTGATTATGACACTGTATGGTGGCGTGGCTTTGACGGTGATTATGACACTGTATGGTGGCGTGGCTTTGACGGTGATTATGACACTGTATGGTGGCGTGGCTTTGACGGTGATTATGACACTGTATGGTGGCGTGGCTTTGACGGTGATTATGACACTGTATGGTGGCGTGGCTTTGACGGTGATTATGACACTGTATGGTGGCGTTGGCTTTGACGGTGATTATGGTGCACTGACGTGATTATGGTATGGTGGCGTGGCTATGACGGTGATTATGACACTGTATGGTGGCGTGGCTTTGACGGTGATTATGACACTGTATGGTGGCGTGGCTATGACGGTGATTATGACACTGTATGGTGGCATGGCTTTGACGGTGATTATGACACTGTATGGTAGCGTGGCTATGACGGTGATTATGACACTGTATGGTGGCATGGCTTTGACGGTGATTATGACACTGTATGGTGGCGTGGCTTTGACGGTGATTATGACACTGTATGGTGGCGTGGCTTTGACGGTGATTATGACACTGTATGGTGGCGTGGCTTTGACGGTGATTATGACACTGTATGGTGGTGGCTTTGACGGTGATTATGACACTGTATGGTGGCGTGGCTTTGACGGCTATGACGGTGATTATGACATATGACACTGTATGGTGGCGTGGCTTTGACGGTGATTATGACACTGTATGGTGGCGTGGCTATGACGGTGATTATGACACTGTATGGTGGCGTGGCTTTGACGGTGATTATGACACTGTATGGTGCCGTGGCTTTGACGGTGATTATGACACTGTATGGTGGCTTGGCTTTGACGGTGATTATGACACTGTATGGTGGCGTGGCTTTGACGGTGATTATGACACTGTATGGTGGCGTGGCTTTGACGGTGATTATGACACTGTATGGTGGCGTGGCTTTGACGGTGATTATGACACTGTATGGTGGCGTGGCTTTGACGGTGATTATGCACTGTATGGTGGCGTGGCTTTGACGGTGATTATGACACTGTATGGTGGCGTGGCTTTGACGGTGATTATGACACTGTATGGTAGCGTGGCTTTGACGGTGATTATGACACTGTATGGTGGCGTGGCTTTGACGGTGATTATGACACTGTATGGTGGCGTGGCTTTGACGGTGATTATGACACTGTATGGTGGCGTGGCTTTGACGGTGATTATGACACTGTATGGTGGCGTGGCTTTGACGGTGATTATGACACTGTATGGTGGCTTTGACGGTGATTATGACACTGTATGGTGGCGTGGCTTTGACGGTGATTATGACACTGTATGGTGGCGTGGCTTTGACGGTGATTATGACACTGGATGGTGCGTGGCTTTGGTGATTATGACACTGTATGGTGGCGTGGCTTTGACGGTGATTATGACACTGTATGGTGGCGTGGCTTTGACGGTGATTATGACACTGTATGGTGGCGTGGCTTTGACGGTGATTATGACACTGTATGGTGGCGTGGCTTTGACGGTGATTATGACACTGTATGGTAGCGTGGCTTTGACGGTGATTATGACACTGTATGGTGGCGTGGCTTTGACGGTGATTATGACACTGTATGGTGACGTGGCTTTGACGGTGATTATTTGAGGGGACAGGGGCCGCTTTTTTAGACCCCCTTCTCCCTCATGTTTAGCTCAATTAGTTTTCAGATTTTTGCCCCATTAGTTTATCGATTTTAAGACCTCTCGCCCCATTTTGTTGTCAATATTAAGACCTTTCGTGCTATTTAGGTGTCGATATTTTTCCTGGCGAACGATAGTGAGCCAATCATTTTTGGAAGAACCGTGGAAAATCAATTGTGATGGATTTATGCATGTAACTATAGTCTGTTTACTATCAGCTGGTGGTAAATTGAATTCCTTAGCAGCTAATTGTTCGATACTTAATGAAAAAATATGAAATTACCGTGTCTCTGCATCATAATAACACCAAGTACATATAATTACTATGTCTCTGCATCATAATAACACCAAGTACATATAATTACTATGTCTCTGCATCATAATAACACCAAGTACATATAATTACTATGTCTCTGCATCATATTAAGACCAAGTTCATATAATTACCGTGTCTGTGCATCATATTAAGACCAAGTTCATATAATGAGCACCAAATTTCACTACAAAATCTTCAAAATATCTGAAATTGTTTGATGGGAACTTTGCAATTTACCGTCAGTTGAACAGAAACCGACTATAACCTAGTTAAGGGGAGATGTCCACTTGAGGGATTTTTTTCTTGACGCCTTTCTCCCTCATGTTTAGCCCCATGGTTTTTTCTAATTTCAAGACGTTCGCCCCATTATTTTGACGATTTTAAGAACTTTCAACCCATTTTTATCAATGTTAAGATCTTTCGTGCCATTTAGGTGTCGATTTTATCCTGGCGAGCGATAGCGAGCCTGTAATTTAATAGGAACCGGCTTTCAGCCGGGACATTTTTCTGCCGAAAAATGTACAAATTTATCTTGAAGGGGCTCAAGGGGGTGTAATCTTAAACTTGAAGGATATCTAGGGACCAAACTAAAAACCTCCCCTTAAGCTTATGCGCTTTCTAGAATTAGAGTTGCCTGTGATGTAAATTAGAGTTGCCTGTGATGTGAATTAGAGTTGCCTGTGATGTGAATTAGAGTTGCCTGTGATGTAAATTAGATTTGCCTGTGATGTAAATTAGAGTTGCCTGTGATGTAAATTAGAGTTGCCTGTGATGTAAATTAGAGTTGCCTGTGATGTGAATTAGAGTTGCCTGTGATGTGAATTAGAGTTGCCTGTGATGTGAATTAGAGTTGCCTGTGATGTGAATTAGAGTTGCCTGTGATGTGAATTAGAGTTGCCTGTGATGTGAATTAGAGTTGCCTGTGATGTAAATTAGAGTTGCCTGTGATGTAAATTAGAGTTGCCTGTGATGTGAATTAGAGTTGCCTGTGATGTAAATTAGAGTTGCCTGTGATGTAAATTAGAGTTGCCTGTGATGTAAATTAGAGTTGCCTGTGATGTGAATTAGAGTTGCCTGTGATGTGAATTAGAGTTGCCTGTGATGTGAATTAGAGTTGCCTGTGATGTGAATTAGAGTTGCCTGTGATGTGAATTAGAGTTGCCTGTGATGTGAATTAGAGTTGCCTGTGATGTAAATTAGAGTTGCCTGTGATGTAAATTAGAGTTGCCTGTGATGTAAATTAGAGTTGCCTGTGATGTAAATTAGAGTTGCCTGTGATGTAAATTAGAGTTGCCTGTGATGTAAATTAGAGTTGCCTGTGATGTAAATTAGAGTTGCCTGTGATGTGAATTAGAGTTGCCTGTGATGTAAATTAGAGTTGCCTGTGATGTAAATTAGAGTTGCCTGTGATGTAAATTAGAGTTGCCTGTGATGTAAATTAGAGTTGCCTGTGATGTGAATTAGAGTTGCCTGTGATGTAAATTAGAGTTGCCTGTGATGTGAATTAGAGTTGCCTGTGGAAATTAGAGTTGCCTGTGATGTAATTAGAGTTGCCTGTGATGTGAATTAGAGTTGCCTGTGATGTAAATTAGAGTTGCCTGTGATGTGAATTAGAGTTGCCTGTGATGTAAATTAGAGTTGCCTGTGATGTAAATTAGAGTTGCCTGTGATGTGAATTAGAGTTGCCTGTGATGTAAATTAGAGTTGCCTGTGATGTAAATTAGAGTTGCCTGTGATGTGAATTAGAGTTGCCTGTGATGTAAATTAGAGTTGCCTGTGATGTAAATTAGAGTTGCCTGTGATGTGAATGACTATATTTGTGGGGAAATATTAACCCTTTCACGTATATGACGCGATTTTGAGCCTATTGCGGATACTTTAAAGCCTTTGTTACCATCAGGGGTATTTATAAACCTTTAGTTTAGTTACTTCAACCTCTGCAGTTGTCTTTGAGTTAGCTGTGGGCAGAAAACTAATTTTGGAGAGGTAATTATAAGAGTGAGAGAACTCTATTTATTATTGCTAATCTTGCAACCTCTGCGTCATATGTGCGTGAAAGGGTTAAACAGATAAGTGTGCAGAAAACATTTGAAGGTCAGAACAGAAATTAGCCTTCTGACTTTCAAAATTCCTTCTTAACCCTTTCAAGCTCCAATACGCGTTTCTGTTCTATTTCTGGCTACTATTAGACGATTTTATTCAGATTAGTAACGGTATATGGAAGTGAAAGGGTTGATTGAGATAGTATTTACCCTTTTAATACCAACAAATCTTCCTAAGCTGCATAAAATCGTCTAATGCTAGCCAAATATATACTGCTAAAACGCGTCAGAGCTTCAAAGGGTTATACGGAGTACAATCGTCTAATGACAGCTAAAATAAATTGTTAAAATACGTCCTAATCCTCAAGGGGTTAAGATAGTGATACGATGGCGCTAATAAGTCTTGTCTCAGCTGTCATTCATTAAGTTTGGTTCGCTCTAGACTGTATTAATGTCTGTCAGATGGTTAATAGGGCGTGTAAAGATAAGAATATGTTTGTATATCTCACTCGAAACGACGAATTAAAGTTTAGATAGTGCTGATACCAATTATAGATCGAAATATACTTGGTACCGAGACATCACTTATTAGGCAGACTGCACCATTCAAATAACACATAATGCAACTCCAGCTAAACCCGTGTCGAACGACGCGCACATTAGCAGAGATTTGCCACATGCTAATAATATGTTCTCCTTTTTTGTTACAGGTTGACAGATGACGTGTGTGGTAGCTTCGTCTCCCCTCCAAAGGACTCCCTAAATCCATCGTCTCCATACCTGTCCCCTCCCAACATTACTTTATCGTACCCCCTGAAAAAAGGGAAGAAAAAAACAATATATATAAAAAACGGTGAAGTGTGGGAGCTCTTGAGTCAGTTGGGGCTTGTTGCGTGTTCTCCATCAACTAACGCTGTATGCCTGTTTCATCACCACTACCTCCCACTGCCATATCTTACAGTGTGCTGGCTTAATATTCCAATAGGGTTGATAGGCTCTGAAGTCCTATTTTAACTAATTAATCACCATATCATCAGCATCAACCCTACCGCCCCTCACCACCACCACCACCATATTATCAACATCAACCCTACCGCCCCACACCACCACCACCACCACCACCATATCAACATCAACCCTACCGCCCCACACCACCACCACCACCACCATCATCAACCTCACCACCACCAACAACCCTACCGCCACCACCACCAAATCATCATCATCAACCCTACCGCCCCACACCACCACCACCATATCAACATCAACCCTACCGCCCCACACCACCACCACCACCACCACCACCATCATCATCATCATCATCAACCTCACCACCACCAACAACCCTACCGCCACCACCACCAACACCACCATATCATCATCATCAACCCTACCACCACCACCATAATACCTGTCTCACCACCACCACCATCAACAACAGTCACCGTCGTCTGTTCACCACGTTTTGCTTATTATATTGTGGTTTTGTATTCATATTAACGCTAGATAATTCCATGTTAACCACATCTAGGGGCTCGCGATCTGTTCATGGTAATTTGTCAAGGGAGGCTCTTCACCACACCTACCATCAATACAGCTATTAACTGGTGGTATGTGTTGCTAGCATAACCAACACTCGTTCCTGTATTTAAATCCTCGACCTCATCTGTCACTACTACTACTACTACTCCTACTACTACTACTACTACTACTACTACTACTACTACTACTACTACTACTACTCCTTCTCCTCGCTGGTATTGTAACTAGTGTTTCTGGGTGCTATTAATCCGTCTCACCACGACCATTACAGTCATTCTTCTGCGCCATTGCTGTTACCTCTCTGTCATCATCAACATTGAGGCCCTGTCCCTCAAATAGTGTGCTAAGGCCCCAATTACATCACCAGCACTCATTCATCACAGCTGGTTCAAGGCTTCATTATCACTACTAAGATATATTCCTCACTATTATCCCGGCTCTGTCACCATTATTATGACCTACTCCTAAAGTAGTGTGTTATGCTCATCACCAATGCTTCTCACTATTACTGCTAGTACACCACTCTCACTCATTTCTATTCCTCATCACCACGTTGGTTGTGACATTATCATCACTACCACGACTTGCTCGTTGAAGTACTGCATTGAAGTGATTTTCACGTTGTCAATACTGAATCACCACTGCTGTTTCAAGGCTGTTACATCACCATCATCACGACCTCTAAATATTGTTCACCACCGTGTCATCACCAGTGCTGCTCTGTCACCACACCACCACCATCACCACGACTTTCAATACTCAATCACCACTGCTGATTCAAGGCTATTACACCACCATCACGACCTCTAAATATTGTTCACCACCATGTCATCATCACCAGTGCTGCTTTGTCATCACCACCATCATCACCACGACTTGCTCCCCAACATAGTGTGTTGCGGTGCTATTCCTGCCTCGCCTCCCCACCGCCGCCGCGCTGCTGCCTCATCATTCCATGTGACACACTCGTCAAAAGTGCCAAGGCGACTAGCAAAATAAGACATCCACACGAGCGCCACCTGCACACCTGACTCCCCTACCCAGCCAGTCCCTCACCTGCTCACCCACCCATACTCTCACTCAGACAACCTGTTACATAATCAACCACATGTAAATACCTATAGTGTCCACCTACATAATCAACCACATGTAAATATCTATATAGTGGCCACCTACATAATCAACCACATGTAAATACCTATATAGTGTTCACCTACATAATCAACCACATGTAAATATCTATATAGTGTTCACCTACATAATCAACCACATGTAAATACCTATAGTGTTCACCTACATAATCAACCACATGTAAATACCTATAGTGTTCACCTACATAATCAACCACATGTAAATACCTATAGTGTTCACCTACATAATCAACCACATGTAAATACCTATAGTGTTCACCTACATAATCAACCACATGTAAATACCTATAGTGTTCACCTACATAATCAACCACATGTAAATACCTATAGTGTCCACCTACATAATCAACCACGTGTAAATACCTATAGTGTTCATCCAGCACCCAGCCTGCCAGTCAACCAACTTAGAATATCATGTTTTGCCATCAGTCAACTGCATTAGTAGCCAGCTGACATTATGCTAATTACCTAAATATCCAATCAATCCATTTAGCAAGCAAATAAACAAACAAAATTGCATCTTAGTTACGGTAGAAAATATTCCCTTCAGGCAACCAGACAACTAATATTAGTCTTTCCTGCATTTCAGTTTTAGAATTAAAAACAACAACACACATTTCACGTACTGCATTAGAGAAAATTACAGCAGTTAATAAAGTAACCCGCGCTTCCACCCCTCCTCTGGTGTGTTCTGACGCGCCTGTTGTGTTCGTAGTGTAAGTGTAACTATTAGTGTTGTGTATTAGTGCGTATAGTTACTCCTTAGTGACACATATTTAGTGATTCGTGTATTGACCCGGTGCTAATAGCGACTTAGTGTAGTGCAGTGCCACAGTAGTAAAGTGAGCTTAGGGGCAGTATAGTGAAGTGAATGAAGGCACTGTAGTAACCAGTGAGAGGTGACCCTGTTTAGTGCCGCTTAATAGTGTGACCTTATAGGGGGTGACCTGGTGTGATCACGTGACCAAGAGGGGCGAAATAACCTTAGTATTTGGTACCCACCCAAAGCAGCGTAACCACGTAAGCATTATACCACGTAGAAAAAAACAGTAAATCGGTAACTCTTATTTGTCCTCCAAAACAACAATAATAACACAAAATAAAAGAAATAAACTAAGACTTGACAGATATAGTGCCAAGGTATCTGTGTTGCATCTCACAACTCTACTCCCCAGACCATAGAAAGACACAAACATATCACCATAAAGCAAGTGAGAAAGAGAGTGTGTCTGTGAGAGAGAGAAACAGTGTGTGCTAAATAAGGGACCGGGTTTCTGTGTGTCGTCCTTGTGACAGATACAGACGCGGCCTAGACACTCGCGATATTATAAAGAGGTAGCTGTGCCCCCTCCCCTCTCACCTCTCGTAGCTCAGTCTGCCCCCCACCTCGCACCCCACAGCCTGCCCCCTGCTCCCCCTCCATATCTGAAGGCATCGCAGCCACATCAACCATCACGCCCGGCAAACTAATGGTGAGTACACTGATTTTAAGGGGAGGTCACCGGCTTTTTTGTTTATCTTTCTCTCCTTTTCTCTCTTTCTCTGGCTTGTATCCATTCGGCCCCATTCAGTCAACTGTTTTAAAACGATTATCCCCATCCAGGTGTCGATTTCTTCCTGGCGAGCGATAGCGAACCAGCATTGTATGGAGAAATCCGGCTTCGCCGGAGAAATGTTTCTATCGAAAAATGTACAAATTTAGCTTGCTGTCAAAACAAAACATATATATTGACACCTGGATGGGGGTAAACGTCTTAACATAGTAGGTTGAATGGGGCCGAATGGATACAAACCAAAGAGAGAGGGAGAGAAAGAGAAAAAAGGCGAGGTGGGCTCCCTTAACCTATTAATATTCAAAGTGATGCCGGAGCTTTGAGAACTATTTTTAACCCCTTCTGTACCGGCGACGTTTTTTTAACTTTAGTCTGGCTACTAATAGACGATTTTATTCAGCTTAAAAAGGGCCTTCAGCAATTTACAAGCTTTTAACTACCGGTATATCACTTTACCCTTTTTAACTATCACAGATCCTTTTTAAACTGCACAAAATTGTCTAAATATAGGTAGAATGAAATGACAAAGACGTCGCTGGTACAGATTGGGTTAACCCCTTCTATACCGGCGTCGTCTATTGTATATTCCAGCTATATTTGACGATTCTATGCAGTTTAGGAAGGATCTCTAGCAATTATAAGGCTTCGAACTATCTCTATCAACCCTATTAACTACCACAGATCCTTTCTAAGCTGCATAAAGTCGTCTAAATATAGCAAGAATAACATCAATAAGACGTAGCCGGTACAGAAGGGGTTAACAAAGAGTGTAATTTTTTGTAGCACATTATGTTATTATGTTAAGCCAATGGATTAGCTTACATTTATTCTCAAAATATAGTAATGTTATACTTGATTTCAATATATGGATGAATTAAAGGGTTCAATCTTTGGTAATGTTATAGTCGAGAAGTAAATTGAAAAATATTATTCAACACATAAGTGATTTCGTTAAAAAAAAATCCTTTGCCCCTCAACTTTCTCTTCATAATTGCTGAGGGGCACAGGGCCCTGGGTGGGGCTTTGGTTTCCTGGGCGTTTCCGCACCCTCCTCAGCTCCCCCGCCATCGAGTGGCTTCGGTCACCCAGGCTTTATTGTGGTCGGCGGGGAGGGTTCTGTGGGGGCGCACGGTTACGGCCTTGGCCTTGCTCGGGGCCTTGGGGCTGTTCGGCCAGGCAGCTTGGGGAACAACAACGACAACAACAACCAATTACTAGGCTTGTAATGTATGTTATTAATACCTATATTTTATTAATGTTTTGAAATATAATTATAGGAAATAAATATACTTTAATTTTGTTTGTCATTAAGTTAATGTATATATATTTTTGTTTTTGTTTAGAATCCTAAAGCCTTGTGTCCAAAATCGATAATGTGGTTTGAATATGGACCCAGGAAAAGTGAATGTTCTATTTAATGTTTGTGGTTCGGGATATTGCAGGTATTTAATGTTTATGGTTCGGGATATTGCAGGTATTTAATGTTTATGGTTCGGGATATTGCAGGTATTTAATGTTAATGGTTCGGGATATTGCAGGTATTTAATGTTAATGGTTCGGGATATTGCAGGTATTTTGATCATGCACCTTATTATGATGACCATAGGGTGGGCGAATGAGAGATTTGTAGTATAAGTTGTTCATATTGCATATTATTGTATATAATAGCAACCATCATATCATTCATAGATTTGACGTTAAAGGTGGGGGCTCATGGGTTGAGGTAAACATGGACAAATAATCGCCAACCTGCATATAATTATCTTGTAAAATGCAATGTCACTGAAATAATTATTAACAATGCTATAAAGGATTTTGCGGATCGTCTATACTGGGCCTGTGACGTCATAGTGACGTCACACCAGTATCCTTAGCCGAGACTGGATGTTGGACTTACACTCCTGTGACGTCACAGGCCCGGTATAGACGATCCACAAAATCCTTTATACCATTGTAAATAATTATGTCAGAGCCATTACATTTTGCAAGATAATTATGTACAGCTTGGCGATTATCATTCCATGTTTATCTCAACCCATGAGCCCCCACCTTTAAGGTCAAATTATACTCTCTCTCTCTCTCTATATATATATATATATATATATATACCGTATATATATATATATACCGGTATATACTGTATATACAGTATATATACTACATATATTCCTTCGTTTAACTACTATTTCTTGTCCTGCTTCATATATACTGTATAATGTATATGCATATATTTTATAATGTATATGCATATATTTTTTAAGGTAAAATCGTATCATGCTAGTTTACTATTTAAGCTTTATTTTCGGTTATTTTTGCTTGGAAAATAATAATAAGTTTTATTTATAAGGTATAGACTGCATATGTGTCTGAAATATCAACGCGCATGTGAATTATAAAGGATAACTATGATTAACAGTACGGAAGAGTAGGATTATATTGAAGTAAGAGAATTAAGGGGGGTGACCTGTTTTTGTTCGGTCCTTTTCTATCTTTCTCTGGCTTGTATCCATTTGGCCCCTTTCAGCCTACTGTTTTAAGACGTTTATCCCCATCCAGGTGTAATTTTGTTTACTGCTGAGCGGTAGCGAGCCAGCATATTTTTTATTTTTGTTTGATAGCAGGCTAAATTTGTACATTTTTCGATAGAAAAATGTCTCCGGCGAAGCCGGATTTCTTCATATAATGCTGGCTCGCTATCGCTCGCCAGGAAGTAATCGACACCTAGATGGGGATAAACGTCTTAAAATAGTTGGCTGAATGGGGCCGAATGGATACAAGCCAGGGAATGAGAGAAAAGGACAGAAATAACAAATAAGAGGTCACCCCCCTTAAATTGATTTGAAAGATAAGGACGTGTATAAATGAAAACGGGATTGGAAGTAGGGAAGAGAGAGAAGAGAAAGGGATTGGAAGTAGGGAAGAGAGAGAAGAAAGGATTGGAAGTAGGGAAGAGAGAGAAGAGAAAGGGATTGGAAGTAGGGAAGAGAGAGAAGAGAAAGGGATTGGAAGTAGGGAAGAGAGAGAAGAGAAAGGGATTGGAAGAGAGAGAAGAGAAAGGGATTGGAAGTAGGGAAGAGAGAGAAGAGAAAGGGATTGGAAGTAGGGAAGAGAGAGAAGAGAAAGGGATTGGAAGTAGGGAAGAGAAAGGGATTGGAAGTAGGGAAGAGAGAAGAGAAAGGGATTGGAAGTAGGGAAGAGAGAGAAGAGAAAGGGATTGGAAGTAGGGAAGAGAGAGAAGAGAAAGGGATTGGAAGTAGGGAAGAGAGAGAAGAGAAAGGGATTGGAAGTAGGGAAGAGAAAGGGATTGGAAGAGAAGAGAAAGGGAAAGTAGGGAGAGAGAAGAGAAAGGGATTGGAAGTGAGAAAGGGATTGGAAGTAGGGAAGAGAGAGAAGAGAAAGGGATTGGAAGTGAGAAAGGGATTGGAAGTATGGAAGAGAGAGAAGAGAAAGGGTAAGAGTATAAATGGGCTTAAACCGCTGTCACACGAGCGATTTTTCCGTCAATTTTCCAAAAGCAAGTATTTTCTCTTTATATATATCGGGACTTTTTTGCACTGATATCGATAACTAGACAGAAGGTAGAGTATGTTAGGCGGTTGAAAGATGATAACGCGTAATTTTGTAAGCTGCCAGACCATAGGCCTAATAGGATTAATTGAGATAGTGTGTAGCGTATTAATGAGTGGACGGCCTTCCTATGCTGTACAAAATCATCTAATATCACCAGAATATAATGAAAAGTACATCACCGGTTAACCCCTTCTGTACCGGCCACGTCTTTTTAACTGTATTCTGGCTACTATTAGACGATTTTATTCAGTTTCAAAAGTGCCTCTAGCAATTAACAGGCTTCGAACTGTCTCCCCTAACCCTCTCTACTACCACAGATCCTTCTTAAGGGGAGGTATTTAGTTTGTTCCCTAGACCTCCATCAAGCTTAAAATTACACCCCCTTGACCCCCTTTCAAGATAAATTTGTACATTTTTCGGTAGAAAAATTTCCCGGCCGAAGGCCGGTTCCTCTTAAATTACAGGCTCGCTATCGCTCGCCAGGATAAAATCGACACCTGAAATGCACGAAAGGTCTTAATATGGGGTGAAAGTTCTTAAAATCGCTAAACTAATGGGGCAAACGTTTTATAATATCAAAAGCAATGGGGCTAAACATGAGGGAGAAAGGGGTCAAGAAAAAAATCCCTCAAGTGGAGACCTCCCCTTAACCTGCACAACATCGTCTACGTATAACTAAGATATAACGAATAAGACGTCGCCGGTACAGAAGTGGTTAATGGTCAACTTTAGGATCTTTGGATAATTACGTAATGCGATATATACTGTATATATACAGTATATATATATACTGTATAAGTGTATATACTGTATATATACAGTATAATATATATACTGTATATATAAGTGTGTCTTCACTTGCTTGTTCGTCAAGGGGAATCCACGCAATGCGAGTTAAGCTCATTATTATCGCGCCTCCTTAACTGGGAATGTATTGCGTGAAATGCATGTTAAGTGTTTATGTATCGTTGGAATGGCTGTGGATGTGTGTGTAGTCTGTATTTTAGCCAATTGGCGACATCTGGAAACGAAGGCTTAGGGTTAATCTGTACGGTACCATTCTCACTACGGTACCAGTCTCACCCGAAGGCTTAGGTTGACCAGTAGCTTAGGTTGACCAGTACGATACCCATCTCACCTTGTAACCGATCACCAACCCTAGATGGGACGTCACAACTTCTTCCACTTATACCAGGTTCCTATTTATACTGCTAGGTGAACAGAGGCTACACCGTTAGGAGACTTGCCCAAATGTCTCTTCCCCGCCCGGGTCTCGAACCCAGGACCTTCTGGTTGTGAGCCAGACGCGCTATCAGTTACGCCACGGGGAGGTGTGTGTGTGTGTGTGTGTGTGTGTGCGTGCGTGCGCGTGTCGAAAATACAGAGCCAGCGTTAACCGTCAAGTGTACTCCATTAAACAAATCAGGAATTATGATACACATTAAAAGAATCCACCTGAGTTTATGTAAATGTCAGATAGGTAGGTAGTTGAACGGTCTGTGTGTGTGTGTGTGTGTGTAAGTATATATGCGTGTGTGTGTGTGTGTGTGTCTCCTCGGCTAATATCTGCACCTTAATTATAGAAAAATATCCCAAGTTATTCCCATCTTGCCACCACCACCACCACCACCTCCACCTCCACCACCACCACCACCCACTGCTTGATCCGAGGCAACTGATTTTTGTCGCATTAAGGGGAGATGGGTCGTTTTTCTGGTTCCCCCTCTTCCTCATGTATAACCCCATTCGTTTTCAGATTTGAAGACGTTCAGCCCATTAGTTTGGCGATTTTAAGACCTTTTGCCCCATTTCGTTGTCAATATTAACACTTTTCGGGTCATTTAGGCGTCGATTTTTTCCTGACGATCGATAGCGAGCCTATAATTATATAAAGAGGAAGCCGGGAACTTTTGCTATCGAAAAATGTACAAATTTATCTTGAAGGAGGGTCTTGGGGGGGGGGGGGGGGAGGTTGATGAAGGTTTAGGGAAGAAACTAAATGAATAATAAAAATATAAATTAATAAACAAATCAATACGTCCATCCCGCTCCTAAAAGTCGTTCATCATAATATTTGCTCAACACCGCACCTTCCCCCCCCCCCCCCCCCCCCCCGACCCCTTCCACCGGCTCTACCTTCCGTCTTCTGGAGGTAGCTTTACACCAATGCTTTCTCCCTTTTCCCTACAACTTTAAGGCGGTGTCACACGAGTGATTTTTCCGTCTATGTTTACGGCAATTGTTGTCTGTGAGCTTGAAAATCAATGTTCCATATACTGTATATATCCTATATAGAAGAGCGTTCCGAAGCTCCGATCTTATAGGCTTAAGGCGGTGTCACACGAGCGCTTTTTCCGGCAATTTTGGATGAGCAAGTTTTTTCTCTTACTATTTTGAGGCTCTTTCGCATTGGAATCGGAAACTAGATTGAAGGTAGAATATGTTAGGTCGTTGAAGTCTAATGGAACTTATATTTTGAAGCTGTCAGACAACAATTGCTCGTAAAAATTGACGGAAAAAGCGCTCGTGTGACATCGCCTTTATACAAGTAAAACACAATGATTAATATTTAGAATACGTGAAACACTGTAAACCTGTTATAAAATTAAGAGTACAAATAGTAATGGCATTCTATCTATCTATCTATCTATTGCCGGACGCTGTGATCCCCTAAGCCTAAGGGGTGGCCACGAACGAAACAGCCCCATGCACTTCTGTCCCCAGTCAGTCGACGTCCCTCCTCCCATCCAGCAAAGCCTTCACTCATATACTTCTTAACTCCATTCTTACACCTCGCACTCGGTTTACCTCTCCCTCTCTGTCCTTCCACCTCACTCTCGTACACTCTCTTAGTCATTCTCTCGCTTCCCATACGTTTCACATGGCTGAACCATCTGCAGGTATTCCTTTTCACACTTTCCAGCACATCTACATCCACACCACACCTCTCTCGTACTTCCTCATTCATATGTCTATCCCTCCATGTAACTCCGCACGCACTTCTCATATAACTTATTTCCACCCCTCTCAATCTTGGTTTGAGTCTCTCCACCAACGTCTATGCTTCGCTCTCGTACGGTAAGTCAATATCGGGATTACCACACTGTCATGCAAGGACTACTTCACTTCCATGCTGACCACCCTATTTCTTGTTACTGCTTTCAGCGTTCCTACAACCCTCTTACCCTGTTGCACCCTCTCCTGCACTTCTTCATCCATACTCCCATCTTTACTCAATACACTGTGTAGATTCCATTTTTCGCACACTGTTCCAAACATATTTACCAGCCCCTACAACTCCCATTCACTATCGCTCATCAGAACTGTATCATCATCAAACAGCAGTACAGGCAACTTCCACTTGTTTCCTTCCCTTATCAGAGGTACACCAACATCCACTGCTCTTCCTTGTATTTCTTTCATGACTCCATCCATATATAGATATATTGAACAGCCATGGGGACATCACACACCCTTGCTTTAACCCTCTCCGAAATATGACGCAATTTTGAGCCTATTAGGGATACTGTAAAGCCTTTGTTACCATCAGGGGTATTTAGAAACCTTTAGTTTAGTTACTTCAACCTCTGCAGTTGTCTTTGAGTTAGCTGTGGATAGGTAATTATAAGAGTGAGAGAACTCTATTTCTTATTGCTAATCTGGCAACCTCTGTGTCATATGAGTCTGAAGGGGTTAACCCAACATTCAGATCAAAGAACTCGCTCTGCTCATTCTCCACACGTATTGACGCCTTTGCACCCTCATACATGCTCTTCACTGCTTTCAGCAACTTGCCGTCTAGTAATGGCATTAATGTTACTAAAAGAAGATATATGTCCACTGTAGACATAGTAATCACGAAAAAATCCATCTTGCCTGAATCCGGATAACTCCCACGTGAAACATAAAATACCATGTAATTTGTTGCCTTAGACCCAGCCCAAATGGACTGGCTGCAAACCTGTTGTCATCTACGCCATTCAATATCTCCATGATCCCTAGCCCAAGATAATAACACTAATAGGCCATAGCAACGAGATAATACCACTAATACTCCATAGCAACGGATGGTTTCCATCACCAACCTGTCCCATGAACAAAGATATTGCTTCACAAAACCACCCACGATACGAGAGAGAGAGAGAGAGAGAGAGAGAGGAGAGATATAGGAGGAAGAGAGAGAGAGAGAGAGAGAGAGAGAGAGAGAGAGAGAGTGTGAGACTGAGAGACTGAGAGTGAGAGAGATAATTACAAGGAGTTGCAAGAAATGGTTGATATCTCAAAGACTGTGCGGTCCATTACGGGAAATTCCTTTAGGTGAAATCGGTGAGAATATGAAGTGCAATACAAGCATTGCAGTGTGTCAAAGACTATCTTCTCTCTCTTTGAATTGTTATACTGGAAAGAGAGAGAGAGAGAGAGAGAGAGAGAGAGAGAGAGAGAGAGAGAGAGAGAGAGAGAGAGAGAGAGAGAGAGAGAGAGTGGTGGGTGGGGGTGGGGGTGGGGGGTTTGGCTGGGTGGGGGGGTGCACAGATCGTTGGAATTAAAAGCCCCGACTCGGACGATATTTACCCCAGCCAGATTATAGGGTCTTAAAAACTGTGTGATCCGGTCGTGGTTCCCCCGCTGGGCCGGATGACAGGGGGGGGGGGGGGGGTCAGGAGGGTGAGGGGGGATTGCGTGGCACTGTCAGCTGTGAGCCTTCGTGGGGTAGGGGGAATAAAAAGATGGTGGGGAAGGGGGTAGAAGGAAGAGATCACCTTTCTCTCCAACTGCCTTATATCTGTATTCCCTATTTTGTCCACTCCAAATTGTGTATTTAAAGAAATAATGAGAAAGGTAACTGTATTAATATCTAGCGGTTGAAGGGCGAGGGTAAAGGATCATGACAAAGACTTTCTACATAAAGGGAATATATGTTTTACCGGAACTAGTACCGGTAACAAAGCTAACACAAATATATGTTTTACCGGAACTAGTACCGGTAACAAAGCTAACACAAATCATTATCAAGACAATAGGAAACCACTGACGGGCAAGGTAGTTGAGGACACAAATAAGACATAAGGATGGAGATATTGCAAATAAGACATAAGGATGGAGATATTGCAAACAAGTGCAGGGCTTAAGGGGAGATGGTTCACTTTTTGGGCGATTTTTGCATGTATTCATTATTTTTCTAGTTTTCTCCCTAGACCTCCATCAGATTAAAAAAAAAAAAAACATCCATTAGATCCCCCTTCTAGATTAATTTGTACATTTTTCGGTAGAAAAATTTACCGGCCGAAGGCCGGTTCTTCCAACAATTTAGGCTCACTATCGTTCGCCAGATAAAAAATCGACACCTATATACTATAGCACGAAAGGTTTAAATATTGACGAAGAAATGGGGCGAAAGGTCTTAAAATCGACTAACTAATGGGGCAAACATCTTAACATCTGAAAACTAATGGGGCTAAACATGAGGGAGAAAGTGGTCCAGAAAACCGGCCGATCCCCCCTTAACATTAGCTAATCTGACAGTGGGGGGAGGAGGGTGAATGTGTTTGTGTTTGTGTTTGCACCTTCGCCCACCTTCAACCTAAATGTGTACATTTTTCGATATAAACATTTCCTAGGCAAAGGCTTGTTTCACCTAAACTGCAAGCTCACTATTGCTCGGCTAGAAAAACAAACAAACATATGATTGGGTTGAAACGTCTAATAATCATCAAAGTAAAGGGGGCAACACGTATTACTTTCGCCAACATAGTGGGTCGAAACACGGGGGCTGCAACAAAGGCCACCAACGGCTTAGATACAGTAACATTGCACGGCAGTAGATCGAAATGGATGGGGAGAAATGGATGGGGAGAAATGGATGGGGAGAAATGGATGGGGAGAAATGGATGGGGAGAAATGGATGGGGAGAAATGGATGGGGAGAAATGGATGGGGAGAAATGGATGGGGAGAAATTATAAACATAGAAAACGAAAATGAAACTAATTATAGAACAGGTGATTTCCAGAGAATATTGTCACTCTTAATATCTATAAGCAAATATATTCACAGGGAATTATTTATCTATTAAATTTGCTTTACAATTTACTATGAATATGAATAGAACAATTAGAAAATTACAATCGTTTATAATTTTCCTTAGAGGCCTAGTCCTTGTTTTTGGGGGGCTATTTATTCACTAATTTATTTAATTTTGAGTTTCCTCGTTAGATCTCCATCAAGCTTAAACAAACGCCCCCTATACCCCCTTTCAAGATATATTTGCACATTTTTCGGTAGAAAAATGTACCGGCCGAAGGCCGGTTCCGGTTCCTTAAAAGATTACAGGCTCGCTATCGCTCGCCAGGTAGAAATCGACACCTAAACGGCACGCAAGGTCATAATATTGACAAAGTAATGGGGTGAAAGGTCTCAAAATCGCCAAACTAGTGAACGAGCGTCTTAAAATAGCAAAACTGATGGGTCTAAATCTGAGGGAGAAGAGGGTCCACAAAAAGCGAGTACCTCCCCCTTAAATACAAAGCAAAGCGACAAACGAAATGTCAGCAAAGTTTAGCGAGTGAAAGTGACACCAATATGGTAATAACAAACTTGCCTTGGAAATATAAAACATGGTGAAGAAGTATGGTATGTTTGGTCGAAAAATGCTGTTACAAAGAAAATGATTGGATACATATGGACAGAAAATGATTGGATACATATGGACAGAAAATGATTGGATACATATGGACAGAAAATGATTGGATACATATGGACAGAAAATGATTGGATACATATGACAGAAAATGATTGGATACATATGGACAGAAAATAATAATTTGTGGAAAATAATAAATGGAAAGGGCATGACATTTATTGTTGCTTATAAACACAAATAATAAATGGAAAGGGCATGACATTTATTGTTGCTTATAAACACAAATAATAATCGCACATGTGTGAGGTGTGCAAATAATGAAGTAATGTATTTAAGAGAAAGAGAGGAAAAGATTAGGATTATTATGATGAAACTAAGAGAGAGAGAGAGAGAGAGAATTTTATAAGACTGTTTTTATGACAATTTCACTGGAATAACCGCCTCACAAAACGTCAGAAGCAGACAAGATAGAAACACATTTTATTACTTTGTTTGTAATTGAAAATATCATAAAACAGTCTTATAAAATCACCCCTTCTCTCTCTCTCTCTCTCTCTCTCTCTCTCTCTCTCTCTCTCTCTCTCTCTCTCTCTCTCTCTCTCTCTCTCGACCATCGTACGATAACTTTCACTTTAAAGTTTACTAGTAACAAATCAAATAGCAGCATTGAGAAAGTCCCTAATTTCAAGAAAGCAAATTTTCATAAACTTAAATCAAAGCTTAAAGAAACTGACTGGAGCTTTCTGACTAACAATAACGACATAAATACATCTTGGGAGTGTTTCACAACCACTTACCTTAAGGCAGTGCAAGACTGCATACCATCGAAAATACAGCGTCCAGGCCATAATGATAAGCCCAAATGGTGGAATAAAGATATTTCAGATTGTCTGCTTGCTAAAAAATTTGCTAATGATAGATTAAAATCCTCACAAAATGACGAAGAACGGGTGAAATTTGTAGAGCTACGACGCAAAGCCAAAAAGTTAATTAAGCAAAGTAAAAAGACCCTGGAGTTACATGTTGCGAATCAAAGTAAAACAAACCCTAAAGAATTATAGTTATATCAGAAAGAAAAAAGTAGTTACTTCAACTGTTGGACCGTTAGTCAATGAAAATGGAGAATACCCCAAAGACGAAGTACAAATGAGTAATGCCCTCAATACCTTCTTTGCATCAGTTTTTACAACCGAAGACCTCAGTGATATCCCTACACCATCGCCGATTCAGATTGATAATTCAGATGTTCTAAGCAATATCACCGTTACAGAGAGAGAAGTATTGAATTGTTTAGATAAACTCAAGGTAAATACAACGCCTGGACCTGATACAATCTCGCCTAGAGTTCTAAAGGAAGCTAAGGATGAGCTCTCCAAACCACTGACATTGCTATTCAATGAATCCTTGCAGTCTGGGACTATGCCTGATCAGTGGAAGCTAGCCAACGTAACACCGATATTAAAAAAAGGCAGCAAATCCCTACCCAGTAACTATCGTCCGATTAGCTTAACCTCAATTGTATGTAAAATGCTAGAAACGGTCATAAGAGACAGACTCGTAAATCACTTGGAGGCAATAACTTACTTAAAGATACTCAACACGGCTTTCGTAAAAACGTTCCTGTTTAACAAACCTCTTAGACTTCTTCCACGATATCCTCAACCTCTACGATGAGAGTAAAGCTGTAGATATTATATACCTTGATTTTCAAAAGGCCTTTGACAAAGTTCCCCACAAACGTTTACTGCTAAAACTAAAAGCGCATGGAATACAAGACGGTGTGTTCAAATGGATAGAAAATTGGCTCAGCGATAGAAAGCAAAGAGTAGTCATAAACGGTAAGGAATCTAAATGGACCAATGTAAGTAGCGGGGTACCCCAGGGATCGGTACTAGGACCAATTCTCTTTCTAATTTACATCAACGACATAGATGAGGGTCTCACCTGTACAATCTCAAAATTTGCTGACGATACAAAAATTGCAAATAGCGTACTCTCAAAAGAACAAGTTGACGATATGCAACACAATCTAGATAAATTGTCATGTTGGGCCTAAATTTGGCAAATGAGTTTCAATGCGGATAAATGTAAAGTACTACATATCGGATACCTAAATGAGAAAGCAAACTATTCGATGAATGGCACTCAGCTTAAGAATGTAAACCGAGAAACCGATCTGGGAGTAACAATATCGAGTAACCTAAAACCGAGTCAACAATGTTCAGAAGTTGTTAAGAAGGCAAACAAAATAATTGGCTTTATAGGCAGGTCATTTGAGCATAAATCCAAAGAAGTTATCCTAACCCTTTAGAATTCCTTAGTCCGCCCTCTTCTGGAATACTGCGTTCAATCCTGGTGCCCTTATTACCAAAAAAGATATAAACAAGCTAGAACGAGTTCAACGTAGAGTTACCAAAATGATACCTAGCCTAAAGAACAAAACATACGAAGAGCTCCTTAGAGAATTAAATCTATTTCCTTTAACCCAGCGCAGATTAAGAGGTGACTTAATTCAATTGTTCAAAATCATCAAAGGCATCGACAATATGAACTGTAGTAAGTACTTCACTATCGACCAATCTAATTACACGCGGGGAAACGGTTGCAAAATTATTGGTAAATCTTTTAACTCACACGAATCTAAGAATTTCTTCTTCAATCGAGTTGTCAACTTGTGGAATGGGCTTCCCCGAGACGTTATAGACTGCAGCACCGTTGATTCATTTAAACTCCGCTTAGACAAATATCTCGCATCAAACCCGCGACTGAGTGCGTTTGTAAATTAATACCGGTAAATTTATTTTATCCCCCCTCAGTTACTAACCCATCTGTCCCCTACTAACTTCCTAATCCTGCCACGGACATTAGTTCCAGGGCAGTAGTTCCCTTTCCAATGTTCCCTTACCCACTCTAAACCACTGTTTGGACACGTGATCCTCAGTGTTTTGGAGGACAAGCAGCCTAGAAGGGTCACTAGACCTGTTGTTGCTTGATTTCCTTTGTACTCCTTTGTACTCTCTCACACTGACTAGAACAGAATTAATTGCATATAGTTATGTGAGATGTGCAAATACTGAATTCATATAATTAAGATATAAAGAGAATAGGATAAGGAATTATATGAACAAACTAAGAAAGAGTCGATGAGAGAGAGAGAGAGAGAGAGAGAGAGAGAGAGAGAGAGAGAAGAGCGAAGAGCATGGTATAACCCCTTCAGTACACATCGATGCACTTTCTGGTATATTGTGGCTATCCCTAACAATTTTAGACAGCTTAGGAAGGATCTCCAGGAATCAAAGGGTTAAACAAATGTCAATCAACCCCCCTAAGTGTTTCCTAAGAATAATAATAGTGTCTAATACACAATACACAAGGTAACGTAAATGATGAAGTTGAAAATGTTCTTGATATGAATATACAGTTTGTTAATGAACAGTGCACACTTAAAATATACCACAAAGTTGATGATTTTAATGTTAACGTAATAAACTTTCCTTTCCCTAATAGTAATATCGATAGTAAAATAACTTATAATTGTTTTTATTCCCAGCTAATAAGATTTTGTAAAATTTGTACCAGAGTAGAAGACTTTTGGGATAGAGCTAGGTTACTATACAGACCCTTAGTAGACAGAGGTTTTGTTGCAAGTAAATTGTTGCATGAATGTAATCTTTTTAAGGTCAATTATTATGACTGTATTTTAAAGTTTGATGTCAATAATTTGAATCAAGCATTATTAACTTGAAGTTTCTATTATAACCTCTGCTTACTTTGTGTCTGTATGCATTAATGTTTATCTTTTTCTATTGTCATAATTATTTTGTATAATTAATTGTTCTTGTTAAAGAGTACTCGTTTGTTTAAATCTATTGTGCCTTCTTCAATTTTCAAATATTTTTTGTTATTATATTGTATCTATTCATTGTCGATAGTATCAATTGCTTGATTTTGCGATTTCCTTAGTTTATAATTATAATGGGATGCTGTTATTATTTAAATAACGTCGTATCCTTTTCCAATTTCCTTCTTCATTGTGTGTATTCTTTTTAGTCTTTTATTATTTATTTGTTTACCTTTCCCCTCCTTCTTCTAAACTACCTCTTTCGTTGTTTCTCTTCCTTCCTCCAAGTCTCTCGACCTTACTTTAAATGACCTCCTTACCTCCTCGCCCCCTGACCCCCCCCCCTCCCCTCTGCGCCCCCCCCCCCCCCCCTCCCAGTCTCTCTCTCCAAATAATACTAATAACTACTAGGCTTGTATCATAATTATGGTTACCAGAGCAGTTACAAAGGATACAACTATATTGTTAAATATTGAGAAATAGGTACACGGAATCATCGACACTATATCTATATATATCTCTCTCTCTCTCTCTCTCTCTCTCTCTCTATATATATATATATAATATATATATATATATATATATATATATATATATATATATATATACACAGTATATACTAACTTAATATAACTTAAATTTATTTTATTTTTTCCTCACCCCCTACATCCCCGTTCAAGATAAGTGTGTACAGTTTTCGATAGAAAAATGTCCCAGCCTTTCGGTTCTATCTAAAATTACAGGTTTGCTATCGCTCGACAGGAATAAATCGATACCTAAATGGCACGAAAGGTCTTAATATTGGCAAATCAATGGGGCGAAAGGTCTCAAAAACGCCTAACTAACGGTAGAAACGCCTTAAGATTTCAATACTAACATGCTAAACATGACGGAGAATGAGATCCGGGAAAAGCATCTACCTCCTCCTTAAATTGGATCTATTATCTGTTTATCTATCTCTTCTTTACTAACTCTTACATTCCCATTATCTCTCTCTCTCTCTCTCTCTCTCTCTCTCTCTCTCTCTCTCTCTCTCTCTCTCTCTCTCTTCCTTGTCCGACCCTTCCCAGATCCTCCCCCAAACCAAGAAAAATAACAAGAAAAATACAGCGTCGAGAGAGAGAGAGAGAGAGAAAGAAAGAGAGAGAGAGAGAGAGAGAGAGAGAGAGAGAGAGAAAGAAATAAAGAAAGAAAGAGAGAGAGAGAGAGAGAGAGAGAGAGAGAGAAAAGAAAGAAAGAAAGAAAGAAAGAAAGAGAGAGAGAGAGAGAGAGAGAGAGAGAGAGAGAGAGGGGGGGGGAGATAGAAAGACACAAAGAGAGAGAGAGAGAGAGAGAGAGAGAGAGAGAGAGAGAGAGAGAGCAAAAAAGCGAGGACTCACCGCGACAACGTTCTCCCTTCTAGAAAAGTGGAATTAACTCGTGTGTTTGTGAAGACGTTTGCTTGCAGGGAATGGCTTTGTTTTGTTGTGGCTTTATTTAAGGGGTTCATCCTGCGGTCTCCTGGGGTCTCTTTCTTTTCTTCTCTCTCACTCTCATTCTCACTCTCACTCTCACTCTCACTCTCTCTCGCTCTCGCTCTCGCTCTCGCTCTCACTCTCACACACACATATTATCTCTCTCTCTCTCACTCACTCACTCACTCACTCACTCACTCTCACTCTCTCTCTCTCTCTCTCTCTCTCTCTCTCTCTCTCTCTCTCACTCACTCTCATGAAATGTTACTAATTTCCTTAACTCACTTAATATTGTATGACTCATACAAATTACTCTATTCTACTTTATACTTAAATTATTATTAGTGTGTGTGTGTGTGTGTGTGTGTGTGTGTGTGTGTGTGTGTGTGTTTACGTGATGGTGTGCGTGTGTATGTTTACTCCCCGTGCCGGCAGGTGACTCAGGGTTACGACACTGTTTTGCCTTTCCAGTGCTTAGTGGCTGGGAAGTGGTGGTGGTGGTGGTGGAGGAGGTGGTGGTGGTGGTTGTGAGGGAGATGGTGGTGGTGGTGGAGGGGAGGTGGGTTAAGATAGGGATTTGGGAATGTGTTTATTTAGTTGTGTATCACCTTTAGTTGTTCAGTCATTTGTGTTGTCTTTCATTATTAATATTTGTATTATTATTATTATTATTATTATAGCTCGAAAAATTTATATATTTTCGAACATATGGCCACATACCAATTGTAGATTGAATATTTTGACACATGTTTTTTTCATCAATATTTATTTCAAATTTCTTCTGTGTTCAAATATGCAATACAAAACTTCACAAAAAGTAGAGTTTTGCTCAGACAGTCAGATATCTAGTATATATATTTTTGACGTCATAGGAGGAAAGGATATGCGCTGTCATAGTAGACTATAACCTATTTAGAATAACAATACTCTGTTCATTTTCAACTGACGGTAAATTGCAAACTTCCCATCAAGATTTCTCGATATTTGGAAAATTGTGTAGTGATATATGGTTCTAATTCTATAAACAGGGTACCGGTATTTAAATGATGCAGAGACATATTAAATTCATATTGTTCCATAAGTATCGAGTAATCAGCTGCTAAGGGATTCAATTTATTGCCAGCTGCAAAGAAACAGAGTACCAGTATAGGCTATAAACCTTGACTCCTAACATCTTATAATTCTAAAATGGACGATAACAATCAAGCTGACATTTCCATCATTTGCGACGAGTCAACCAGGATATATAAGTGGGAATTAACAGCCCGATTGCTCCAGCCCTCTCTGTGTTACAAGAGGTTAAAGGGCTTAAGATTTCTGGCCTAGTTGTAGTGAATAGACTATATTAAAATACATGAAGGTTTTGTCTCCCTAGCGCTTCGACTTGTGGATGAAGACGAAACTGCACCTTCATGTATATTCTCTCTCTCTCTCTCTCTCTCTCTCTCTCTCTCTCTCTCTCTCTCTCTCTCTCTCTCTCTCTCTCTCTCTCTCTCTCTCTCTCTCTCTCTCTCTCTCTCTCTCTCTCTCTTCACCTGTCGCCAGCTTTGACATCATCATTACTAACATTTGGGCGACGCTTCCCAACCCTGCTACGGAGATGCATAGTTTACGATATTCGATGCCAATCATTAACCTTTTCTGTACCGGCGGCGTCGTTTTCACTTTATTATGGTTACTATCACACCAATTTAGTCAGTTTAAAAAGGGTGTCCATCAATAAGCAGGCTTTCGTTATCTCACTTAGCCATTTTTACTACCACAGATCCTTCTTAAATGCACAAAATCGTCTAATAGCTAGAATAAACTTTAAAAGACGTCGCCAGTACAGAAGGGGTTAACCCATTCAGTACAGGAGACGTCTATTCTATTTCATTTCAACTATATTTTATTTCAACTACATTATGACGACTTTGTGATGCTTAGGAAGGATGTAGGGTAGACAAAAGGATTAAATTAAATAGTCTGTAGCCTTTTAATCGGAGTAATTTCTTCTTTTCATCGGTTTGGAAGTGGTCGTGTGACACCGGGGTTTACTGGCGGAGGAGGAGGAAAGGGTTGTGGCCACAGGAAGCACCAGGGACGTGTTTACTAGTATGACCTGACCTATACCTGACAGGGAACAGGTCGAGTGGGAGTGCTGACCTTACTCTGGGGAAAGGGGGCGTGGTGCGGGGCTACAAGAGACAGTTTATTTTTATTATTATTAATATTGTTGTTATTATTATTATTATTATTATTATTATTATTATTAGTTTTATTGTTACTATTATTTTTATTATTGTTGTTGTTATTATTATTATTATTATTATTATTATTATTATTATTATTATTATTCGGAGTTTTGGAGTAATTTCGTGGTGGATCGTTGTAGATTCTATTCATAGTATTATATTCTATCATAATTATATACTCAGGCCCAATCCCAACTTTTCCTATTTTTTTTCCCTCTTTTTTTTTTTTTTTTTTTTTTTTTTTTTTTTTTTTGGGGGGGGGGGGGGGGGGGGGGGTGGCCGACTCAAGACAGAGCCAGAATAGGGACAACACAACAGAAAACAATGAACACAAAAACAAAATACAAATTCACACACATCTAGGTCATCCAGGAGAAGACCCAGAGACCAGGGTCACCATGGATATTTGTAGATAACTATAGTTGAATTGTGTAAGGTAGAGTCGTCAGCTTATGAGTAGATAGGACTAGAGATACAATTGAGAAGATCATTAGTGAATATTAGAAAGATAACTGGAGAAAGGACAGAACCCTGAGGAACACCGGCATAATTTCAAGTGAGTTGTAATTGCCTATTGCACTTAATGGGAGACGGACCGTTTTTTTTTTTTTTTCTCCTATTAATTGATGTATTCCTTTATTTCTTAGTTTTCTCTCTAGACCTCCATCAAGCTTAGAACCCCCCCCCCCCCCCCCCTAGACCCCCCTTCAAGATAGATTTGTACATGTTTCGGTAGAAAAATGTCGCGGCCAAAGGCCGATTCCTTAGAAAATTACAGGCTTGCTATCGCTCGCAAGGAAAAAATCGACACCTAAATGGCACGAAGGGTCCTAATATTTACAAAAAAATGAGGGTGAAAGGCCATAAAATCCCCAAACTAAAGGAACCAACGTCATTAAACACATCATAGAAAACTGCATTTCACACAACCACTTACGCCAACAACACAATCTACACTCAATGAGAGCTCTGTGGGAAAGCCCGATCGTGGCCATGGCCTTCCTCAGGGACTCGGGGCTGTTCGGCCAGGCAGCTTAGGGAACAACAACAACAACCACGTCTTAAAATCTTAAAACTAGTGGGCCTAAACATTAGGGAGAAGGGAGTCCAGAAAACCGGCCCATCCCCCCCTTAATACAGGATTGCATCACTGGGTAGATGATAACAGAATGGTACAAATAGATACACGAACAACACGAACCAAGCATAGCAGGACGATGGACACAAGAGAAGAAGAAAGACATTTATCTCCTAATTGACCACATGCGAGTTTCAGGCTATAAGGAAGTTGGAGCTGTAGACAACGATATTTAGCAGAATTAATAGCTAAAAATATAGTTGTAATGCATCTATAAACATGTAATATCATATTCAACCTATATTCTATCCATGAGAATCCTTCATTATTATTGAATCCCTGTTTAATAGTAATGTTTACGGCTTCAACTTCCTTATAGCCCAAAACCCGCAAGTCGTCAATTGACCACTTGCGAGGTTCAGGCTATAAGGAAGTTGGAGCTGTAGGCATCGATATTTAACAGAATTACTAGGTTTAATACGGCGGTAGTGTAATTATATATACCGGTACATACAATCAACTTCACTATACCTTTTAATCAACCATCAGAAATCTACGTTATTCTTGCATTTCTGTTTAATATCGATGTTGACGGCACCAACTTCCTTATAGCCTGAAACTCGCAAGCGGCCAATTTGCTAATTCGCATCCACTTTATCTCTGCCATATCTCCCCTCCACCATTCCCACACCCTTCTCCCTTCTCACTCACTCTGCCCAGGATCATCTCTCTCCTTTTATTCTTATCTCGTTTGTCACCATCTGTTAGCTTTTTCTGGAGTTATTGATACTATCTTGCCCTTCCTTCCGCAACAATACATAGCTTATACTACATGATATTTACCTTATGTTATGAATTCTTCTTCTTCTCTCTCTCTCTCTCTCTCTCTCTCTCTCTCTCTCTCTCTCTCTCTCTATCTCTCTCTCTCTCTCTCTGTCTGTCTGTTTTTTGTTTTTGTTTTTTATTCTAAACTTCACGACATTATATGGTGTTCTTACAGCTAAAATTCCAGTGATGAAATGTGGAATTATCTATAGCGAAACACATTTTAAATGCAAAAAATATATAGCATTGATATATTTATATATAATAGATACCAGTATATATTTTATCAAAGATCCCTCTTTATGAAGTATGATAATTAATAATTATATTACCAAGATTTAGTACGGAACTGTGATATTCCTGAGCCAGTTATTAACCTCCGAATTGAACTGTTGTAGTGAGGTTAAGTGATGCAGGTCAGTGTGCTGAACCAGGTGATTCCACAGTCTTGCGTACTTTGGTAAGTAGGAACGAAGGTAGTGTTCTGTCCTAGCAAATGGAACACTGACCTGATGATACCTTGTGGATGCGGTTCTTGTTGCATATGATGTTGGTTGGGCAGGTTGTAGATGTAAGGCTGCCAGGTGTGGAGTGTGCATTTTTGGGTTTTGTATGTTACACACAAACCTGCCACATCCCGACGCTGTTGTAGAGGCTGAAACCTGGGGGCATGATGTTCTTGTTCTTTGAGTTGGATCAAGTGTTCAGCTCTTTTCTGTATTTGGTCCAAAAGTTTCAAGTATGAGGGGGGACATGATGACCATGCAAGTGGAGAGTATTCCATCAATGGACGAACTTGAGACTTATACAGAGTAGCAACACCTTTAGAGTCCAGGAGATGTGATACACGTCGAATGCAACCAAGTTTCCATGCAGCATTCTTTGTGATGTCCTTTACATGGCTGGTGAAAGACAGATTATCGTTAAAATTTACTCCTAGAATTGTCACTTGACTCTGCATCTGAACCTTCCTCCCATCAAGCTGAATATCTGGTGGTGTATATGTTGGAATATCTTGTCTCCGAGAGATTAGCATTACTTGAGTTTTCTCCGGAGCAAGGTTCACTTGCCAGCGTTTTGCCCAAGAGGTGATACTATGTAAGGCATTGTTGATATGAGTGACGGTGGCTTGCCTCTCATCTTTGTTACAAGTGAATGTTAGAGTACAGTCGTCAGCATAAGCAAATGCCTCGGGGATGAGCTGCAGAATGTCATTGAAATAAACATTCCACAACAAAGGCTGCCCTGTGGGACACTGGCTTTGATGGCATAGTTAGCAGAGTTATGTCCATTGACAACTGTGTGAAGTATTCTGTCTTGCAGGTAATCATTAATTAGGTGAAGTAGAGCATCACACAACCCTAGACTCCTCAGTTTGGTGGTGATGCCCGCATGCCACACCCTGTCAAAGGCACCCGCGATGTCAAGTGCAATTACATAGGTGTCTTTTCCCATGTCAAGGGCCTGGTTCCACGTGGTAGATAAGTGGAGTAGCAAGTCTGCCGCAGATCTACCTTTCCTGAAGCCAAACTGCTTAGAGTTGAGTAGGTGATGTTTATCCAGAAAAGTTACAAATTTTGTTGCCAAGATTGACTCCAGAATTTTCCCAAGAACAGAAAGAAGGGAGATTGGTCTGTAATTTTTTGGGTCCGTTCTGCTGCTTTTCTTGTGAATCGCCACAACTCTTGCTTCTTTCCATATTTTGGGCCACTGTTGCGAGTTGAGGCAATTCTGAAAAATGATGGTGAGTGGCTGGCATAGCTGATGTGCACAACGCTTCAAGATATTTGGACTGATGTTATCTGGTCCAGTGGCCTTCTTGGGGTCAGCTTCCTCTAGTTGCCGTTTCACATCATCTATGGTAATTGTGAAATCTCGTAACTGAGCATTGGTCTGTGCTGGTACAGCCGGAGGTGAGCGGTCTGGGTCTGGTACATTCATTTTACTTGAGAAGTAAGATGCCAGAATCTCAGCCTTGTCCTTACTGCAGATAGCCATGGATCCATCACATTTGCTTAAAGGTGGGGTGCAATCATCAGGAGCAAAACCTTGTTGTTGTTTAATGCTAGTCCACCATATTTTGCTCCCGACGTTCTTGCCTGTAAGCTTTGATTTCAGATCCTCTTTCCACTTTCTGATGGCTTGTATCTGCACCTGTTCCATATTTTTGCAGGCAAGTTTATGCAAAATTTAATGCTTGGTCCTTTGAGTTGGGCGTCTTTTGCATTGTAGCCATGCTTTACTTTTCTTATCAGCTGCAACTCTGCAGTTGAATCCAAACCATGGCTGGTCTCCCGACTTTGCTTTATAGGTCTGGCTAGGGATGAATTTATTCTGTAAGGAACACAAAATGTTGGTAAAAGCTTCAACTTAATGATGAACATCTCCGATAAGATAATCTGGCCATGAGATGTTATTGAGTGCATTTTGAATACCATCCCAATTTGCCCTGTGCCATAACCAGTTGGTACGTGCCACAGCCTCATCACGATCAGCTGCATCATTAATGGTGCTGAGAATAACATAGTGGTCCGAAGATCCAGCTGTTGCCAAAGGTCGGCAGGTGACCACATTATCTGAAAGGTCACTGATGACAGGGTCAAGGGATGATCCAGAGATGTGTGTTGGAAAATTGACGTGATTTGTCAGCCCGTACACAGTCAACAGTTCATCAAAAGAGCTCGCCACCAGGTGTTGGTTCATGTCGCCGACTATGATGAGATGCTGACATGAGTGCTCATGCAATAAACTGTCGATGTTGTTATGGAGGTAAACGATGGGCTGATTCCCTTGCCATTGTGGCCGATAACAGACACAGAAAAGAATAGAGTTAGTGCTGTTCATCCAAACTCTGAAGAACATCATTTCTAAATGGTCAGGTAGATTTACATGAAGAGGTTGGAAATGGAGATTCTTGCGAAAACAGACAGCAATTCCACCAAAAGTGTCTCGAAGTCTGTCTCGCCGGTACCACCTCGTGTAGCCACTCATCTGACCATAATTGTCGGGGACTGTTTCATTTAAGAATGTTTCAGTAGTAGCTATGATGTCAGGGTTGTGTGGCATTACGTGACTGTGGGTCAGATCTCCAATGTTCGTTTGAAATCCTCTGACATTGGATGAGAGTATTGTTAGATTTGCTATCTTGTTTTTATTGAGCTGCATTTTTCCAAGAGCTTTGAATGAATTGCTGAGGATTATTAGGATGAAATGGAGCCTGCTGATGTGGTTGCTGCTGATGATGCTGATGATTATTGTTATAGTGCAGTAAGTAGGATGGTTGGACTTGGGCTGTAGGCCAACCTCCAGGTGCCAAGGATCCAAAATTATGATGCGAGTGCACTGGAACAGAGAACCTGTTTATTGACTGAGCAAGCAAAGAGTTGTTGTGTGCTTGGTCAGCTACAAGTTTTTGGAAAAATCTTTCCTGCCTCTCTTCACTTAGACGTGTCCTGCACTCCTGAACCGAGTGACCTGGACGGTGACAAAATTCACACTTCAGTTTCTTGTAGCAGTTTTCTTCTGTGTGTCCGCTTCTCCCACACAATCTACAGTACTCTCTGTCAGGCTGGCGGTGCTGCTCAGGCTGCACAGCAAAGAACTGCCGGGTTCCTTGTGTGCTACCTCTTTGATTACGGTATATTGGTTTGTTCGTCCGTTGTTCAGGTGCTGTTTGGTATTTTGATTGGTTGATTTTCTTTGAGGAGCTGATGTGGAATATTTCCTGCTTCTGTTTGTGTCAAGACGATTTTTATTCTGTAAGATTGAGGATGTATTCTCACAAGGTATTTGATTTTCTTGAGGAGGTGGTGGTGGATGTGGCTGTGGCAAGCGAGTCGGTTCGATGGTAGTTGTACTCTGAAGCGGAGCTGATTGGCTACTTTGGTGGTGGATGGTTAAGCTCTGCAGTTTTCGTGGATTTTTAGATGTCCACCAGGTTTCTGACTCGCTGTGGTTGTTGATGTGCCTTTGCCACTCCTCGTCAATTCTTTCTGGTCTAGCACTAGCAGCAATTGACCTAACGTCAAGTTCTTCAAGGCTAGATTTTGTGGCTGTTAGGTTGTCAATAAAGTCTAATATTGTTACTACAGCATCTCTCTTCTATGCAATACTTTGTGATGTAGTACCGAAGTAGTTGAGAATGCTCTTCTTTCTTGTAAGTTCTGTTTTTAAGTTTCTTATGATGTTCACAAGTTCTCTGGGCTCAAGTTTAAGTAGTTCTTCATCCTCTTCCGACTCAGCTGAGGAAGGAGGTGTAAGAACATTCTGTAAAGTGTCCGTATTGGCACTTTCTAAGTATTCTACAGCATCACTGATGCCCTGGGCAGCTCGAAGAATGCTGACTTCACTACAGTCGAAAGTGTCATTTCCTCCAAGGCATCTGCTGTGACATACGTTAGGACAATCTTTGGTGGTACAACTACTTGTGGGCTTCTTTACAGCAGTCTTACCACACACAGCACACCACTTCTCTGGTTCATACCCCGATAAACCCTCGGGACGCCCAATGAGTAAGTGGCGTCTGTTGTTTGTCATTGTTTTCCTTTGGATTACTTGTGTACAACTGAGGATAAATGGTACTTGAATTTATTTGTGAGACTGTACAGAAGGGGTGAGGTAGCAAACAGTCTATCTTTAGTTAAAACATTCCTACTACACAGTACATACAAACATCATAATAACTCCTAATACCTACCAGCCCACTGGTCGCCTACCTATTCCTTTGGCTTAAATTGTGAAAACGATTGCAAACCCCCCACCGTCTAAACGGCGTGGACCCACTTGGTCAGGTCAAAGGGTGGTCGAATTCACAGCCTTGGGAGCCCTATTAAAGGGAACCTATTTCCTACCAGAGATTGTTTTTGCCACCCCACGTGCCTCCTTACACCACCCCTGCTAAGGGACCCCCTCATGCATATAGCCTCAGGGTTCAGCTTTGTACTACACGTGGGGACACTAGATGGCAGATGTGACCAGGGGCATATCAATATTATATATACAAAGGTTGAACATATTATAAACAAGGTAGAGAGGTACTGCAAACTGGCGGTTGGTGTGAGGTGGGGGAGTGGTGGTGTGGTTTTTCCCGCCACCTCCAATACCACAACACAGAACACACTGCAGAATTCAGCAATATGCACACAACTTTGGTAATTCTTCATAAAAGGTTGTGTGTTTCTCATATGATCTTCACAGTATGCTTATGAATCTACTGTGAAAGTGGTGTAAGCATGTGATATCTAGAAGTGTTATAAATCCAGAAAAATCTTAGAGGTAACTTTGCTGTGACTGCCAGTCTGCGCGCGCCCTCTCTCTCTCTCTCTGTTAGGTATTATATATAAATGCTATATCTCTAGAAATACGCGAACAATACCATGCGGGATATTATATCAATATTTGTTTTTCAAGTCTACCGATACTATAGATAGGTGTGACATATCAGTATCTTATAATGCACAGAAAACATCTGTTACATTTTCACTACCTCCTCAACACCTTCATTCACGAATTTCAGAAAAAATCCAGAATGAAACCCTATTATGAACAAGAAAATTCTGTAATTATCGAATAATATGTATTGTATACATAATAAAAATGATAACAATAATAGTAAAGATCCCAGAAATGTTGCCAGAAAAAATAGAAGCTCTCGTGTGATACTTGTTTTAGTCCAGAAATAGCTAGACTACTAGAGTTACCGATAAAATGTGCTAGAATACCGTCGTGTGATATTCGCCTTTAGTTTACTTTAACCCTTTACTCTGGTTCTCTCTCTCTCTCTCTCTCTCTCTCTCTCTCTCTCTCTCTCTCTCTCTCTCTCTCTCTCTCTCTCTCTCTCTCTCTCTCTCCTTCTATCTTCTCTTCCCTCCATTTAAGCTCTCTTCCCTTTTATCTCTCTTGACTCTTTCCTCTCTACTTTCTTCTCTCTTTCCTCTTATCCTTCTCTGTTCTCTTAATTTCCTCCTCCGCTCCACTCCTCTCGTATCTTCTCGTCTTTATCATCTCCCTCTCTCCTATCTCTCTTCCCTTCTTATTCCCTCTCACTCTTCTCTTCTTTTGATCTCCCTCTCTCCTCTCTCTTCCCTTCCTCTTTCCCCTCTCCATTCTCTTTCCTATCTCCTCTCTCCTCCCTTCCTCTCCCCCCCCCCTCTCGTCCCCCTACCCTGCCGCCGCCCCGACTATTGAGAGCTAAAGAAAAAGTCAACTTGCCACGATTCTGAAACACTGCATTGTTTTGGAGCTCTTGTTGTTTCTATGGCTGACTGGAGGGAGGGAAGGGGAAGGAGAGAGGGAGATAGGGGTGGGGGAGGGAGAGAGGGTAGGGGGGGAGGGAGAGGAGGGGAAGGCGGGTCTGTTGAAGGGCTGGTGTGGAGTATTTGGAGTATGGAGGATGAGAGTTCGAGGAGAGGAAGAGAGGCGAGAGGGAACATATGGAATAGGAGAAGGGATACATGGAACCTGGAATGGGGAAAGGAAGGGGAGATGCAAGACTGGGAGGTTGGAGAAGCCCCCCCCCCCCCCAAGGGTAAACAAATAGGTACAAGGGAAATACAACGGGGAATAATGGGAAATGGAAGTAAATGCAAACAGAAACAAAAGGAGAATACAAATGTGAAGGGGAATACAAAAGGGAAGGGAAATACAAAGGGGAAGAAAAGGAATACAAAAGTGAATACAAAGATGAATACGGTACACAAATGAAGAAGGGGAATACAGAGGGAAGAAAGGAGAATACAAATGTGAAGGGAATACAAAAGAGAGGAAAGGGAATACAAAGGGGCACAAGTAATACAAAAGTGAAGAAAGGAGAATATAACTAATGAAGAAAGGGAATAAAAAGTGAATACAAAGGGTGAGAAAAGGAATACAAAAGGGAATACAAAGATGAATACAAAACAAGAAAGGGAATACAAAGGGGCACAAGTAATACAAAAGTGAAGAAAGGAGAATATAACAAATGAAGAAAGGGAATACAAAGGGTGAGAAAAGGAATACAAAAGGGAATACAAAGATGAATACAAAACAAGAAGGGGAATACAAAGGGAAGAAGGGGGAAATTTTACGAGTCAATGAAAACAATGGAGGGAGAAAAAAAATACGAAAGGGAATACAAAGACGGAGAAAAGGAATTCAAAAGGGAAGAAAGGGGAATTTTTACGAGTCAATTAAAACAATGGGTCGTAAACGGACTCTATTGGGTGTTTGTGTGCCCGATATTGCCCTCTAGTAGAACGGTAACTGGATACTGCAGGTTATAGGTTATTTGTTACTATATTTCTTCTCTAGTAACCCTTTAAGCACGGTAATATTTTTCTTTTTTCTTTAGTGAATAATTCTGTAACTGTCTTGATAGCGTAATGCATAAATGCGCGGAATTTCGGTGTGAGTATCCTAGGTTGGAGTCCTTGGATTGCCACATGTATTTGTTGATTTAATTCATTAAGTTTAGAAATAGAGTTGGTTGGTGAAAAAATACAATTAACAAGCATAGCATTACATGTATAGCATCAAACTTAACCCCTTGTGTATCGGAGACGTCTTTTGTATCGGAGACGTCTTTTGTATCGGAGACGTCTTTTGTATCGGAGACGTCTTTTGTATCGGAGTCGTCTTGTGTATCGGAGACGTCTTTTGTATCGGAGTCGTCTTGTGTATCGGAGACGTCTTTTGTATCGGAGACGTCTTTTGTATCGGAGACGTCTTGTGTATCGGAGACGTCTTTTGTATCGGAGTCGTCTTGTGTATCGGAGATGTCTTTTGTATCGGAGACGTCTTGTGTATCGGAGACGTCTTTTGTATCGGAGACGTCTTTTGTATCGGAGACGTCTTTTGTATCGGAGACGTCTTTTGTATCGGAGACGTCTTGTGTATCGGAGACGTCTTGTGTATCGGAGACGTCTTTTGTATCGGAGACGTCTTTTGTATCGGAGACGTCTTTTGTATCGGAGACGTCTTTTGTATCGGAGTCGTCTTGTGTATCGGAGACGTCTTTTGTATCGGAGTCGTCTTGTGTATCGGAGACGTCTTTTGTATCGGAGACGTCTTGTGTATCGGAGACGTCTTTTGTATCGGAGACGTCTTTTGTATCGGAGACGTCTTTTGTATCGGAGACGTCTTTTGTATCGGAGACGTCTTGTGTATCGGAGACGTCTTTTGTATCGGAGACGTCTTTTTACCTTTACTCTGGCTACTGATAGACGATTGTATTCAGTCTAAAAAGGGCCTCCAGCAATTAACAGACTTCTAACTATCTCACTTGACCCATTTTGCTACCACAGATCCTTCTTACACTGCAGAACATCAACTAAATATAGCTGGCATAAAATCAACTAAATATAGCTGGCATAAAATCAACTAAATATAGCTGGCATAAAATCAACTAAATATAGCTGGCATAAAATCAACTAAATATAGCTGGCATAAAATCAACTAAATATAGCTGGCATAAAATCAACTAAATATAGCTGGCATAAAATCAACTAAATATAGCTGGCAGAACATCAACTAAATATAGCTGGCATAAAATCAACTAAATATAGCTGGCATAAAATCAACTAAATATAGCTGGCATAAAATCAACTAAATATAGCTGGCAGAAAATCAACTAAATATAGCTGGCATAAAATCAACTAAATATAGCTGGCATAAAATCAACTAAATATAGCTGGCATAAAATCAACTAAATATAGCTGGCGGAACATCAACTAAATATAGCTGGCATAAAATCAACTAAATATAGCTGGCATAAAATCAACTAAATATAGCTGGCAGAACATCAACTAAATATAGCTGGCATAAAATCAACTAAATATAGCTGGCATAAAATCAACTAAATATAGCTGGCATAAAATCAACTAAATATAGCTGGCATAAAATCAACTAAATATAGCTGGCATAAAATCAACTAAATATAGCTGGCCATATAGCTGGCATAAAATCAACTAAATATAGCTGGCATAAAATCAACTAAATATAGCTGGCGGAACATCAACTAAATATAGCTGGCATAAAATCAACTAAATATAGCTGCATAAAATCAACTAATATAGCTGGCATAAAATCAACTAAATATAGCTGGCATAAAATCAACTAAATATAGCTGGCGGAACATCAACTAAATATAGCTGGCATAAAATCAACTAAATATAGCTGGCATAAAATCAACTAAATATAGCTGGCATAAAATCAACTAAATATAGCTGGCATAAAATCAACTAAATATAGCTGGCATAAAATCAACTAAATATAGCTGGCATAAAATCAACTAAATATAGCTGGCAGAACATCAACTAAATATAGCTGGCATAAAATCAACTAAATATAGCTGGCAGAACGTCAACTAAATATAGCTGGCATAAAATCAACTAAATATAGCTGGCATAAAATCAACTAAATATAGCTGGCAGAAAATCAACTAAATATAGCTGGCATAAAATGAAATAGACGTCGCCGGTACAGAAGGGGTTAAGGGAGCCCAGACGGTATTGTGCAGCATAATTTACTGGTTCGGGTCAATGGTTTAAGGAAGGGGTTTAGTTTGCTCTCTAAACCTCTATCAAGCTTTTAAAAAAAAACACCCACAAGACCCCTTTCGATATAAATTTGTACATTTTTCGGTAGAGAAATGTCCCGGCCGAAGGCCGATTCCTCTTCTAATACAGGCTTGCTATCGCTCGCTAGGAAAAAAATCGACACCTAAATGGCACGAAAGGTCTTAATATTGACAAAGGAATGGGGTAAAAGGTCTGAAAATCGCCAAACTAATGGGGCGAATGTCTTGTAATCTCATAACTAATAGGGCTAAACATGAGGGAGGAGGAGGACTCGAAAAACCAACTGCCTCCCCTTAAAGTGGTTAATTGTCCTCTCTTTCCTCTCCCACTTAGTACTTCATCTGTGACCAAAGATTGATTAACCCCTTCAGTACCGGTGACATCCTTTTAGTCTGGCTACTATTAGACGGATTTATTCAGTCTAAAAAGGACCTCCAAGAATTAACAGGCTTCGAACTATCTCCCTTCACTACTCTTACTACCACGGATCCTTCTTAAACTGCACAAAATTATCTAAATGTCTATCTATCTATCTATCTATATACTCATTATTATCTAAATGTAGCTAGAATAAAACTAAAAAGACGTCGCCGATACAGAAGGGGTTAATTGATCTCTATACCATTAATTCACAAATCAGTCTCCGCAGTTTGGGTACAATATATATGCAGAGGACTACAGCTGGAGTCACACGAGCCGTTTTTCGAGCAAGTTTTACGGGCAATTATGGTCTGGCAGCTTCAAAAATTACACTTTATCAGAATTCAGCCGTCTAACATACTCTAAATTCAGTCTAGTTACAGATACCAATGCAAAAAAGTCCCGAAATATAACGAGAAAAAACTTGCTCATGGAAAATTGACGGGAAAATCGCTCGTGTGACAGCGGACTAATGAAATTCTCCAACCCATTTGTCAAAGTAATATATTAGTGCAAAGAATGTCTAAATATCCTAGTAGCACAATAACCACTATATACCGGTACTTGTAATTACGGATGACGGAGAGCCACTGAAGCGCAACGAGGTACTATTAAGCTTGGTACAGTCGGCCAAATAAGTGATGTCGCGGCACCAAGTATATTTCGATCAATAATTGGTATCAGCGCTATCTAAGCTGTAATTCATCGTTTCGAGTGAGATATACACACATGTTCCTATCTTTACACACCCATGTCAACATCTGACAGACATTAATACAGCGAGCAAAACGTAATGACAGCGGCGACACGAATTATTTGGCCGACCGTACTAACAGCATCACGGACAGAGTTTGTATGAAGCTTAGTACAAAGTTTAGATGTATATGTTCTTGTTTTTCTATGTTATCATTTGGGAATAATGAGGATTGTGAATTTGGATGGTCTCGTTCGGTTTCAGTGCCATTTCTAAGTGTGTGTTTTGATATTGTGTGATGTACACTCGGATACCATAGTCTCTAGCTCACTCATAAACATTCGTGGACCTCACACTTTTCTGTTTATGGAACTATATCTCTGGAAGCTAATTTATAAATATATATTTCTATACATCAACTACAAAACTATATATGCTAATTATTGAAAAGCAAAATCTATCCCAAAAATGATTTAAGATAGTTATAATTGCATAAAGAAAAACACAGGGCTCCAGGAATTGTTATGAGCGGGCTAGAGACTATGGCATCTGAGTGTACAGCCGCGCTAATAAGTCATGTATTAGCTGTCATTACGTTTGGCTTGCTCTGTGCTGTGTTAATGTCTGTCAGATGTTGAATAGGGTGGGTAAGTGTAGGAACATGTTTTTATATGTTCTTATATGCCTTCATGTTCTTCTATAACCATACTCTCTCTCTCTCTCTCTCTCTCTCTCTCTCTCTCTCTCTCTCTCTCTCTCTCTCTCTCTCTCTCTCTCTCTCTCTCTCTCTCTCTCTCTCTCTCTCTCTCTCTCTCTCTCTCTCTCTCTCTCATTCTCTCGCTCTCTCTCTCTCTCTCTCTCTCTCTCTCTCTCTCTCTCTCTCTCTCTCTCAGGACTAGTGCTTGTTTTTTGGTCTATATATTTAGTTATTAATTTATTTTTGAGTTTCCTCGCTAGACCTCCATCAAGTTTAGAAAAACACCTAGACCTCCTTTCAAGGTAAATTTGTACATTTTTCGATAGAAAAATGTCCCGGTTCTTCCAAAATTACCGGCTCATTAATTTTCGCTGGGAAACAAATCGACACCTAAATAGCACAGATGATCTTAATATTGACAAATATATGGGGCAAATGGTCTCACAATTGACATACTAATGGGGCAAACGTCTTAATATCTAAAATCTAATGCGGCTAAACAGAAGAGAGAAGGGGGTCTAGAAAAACGGCCCACCTCCCCTTAAATAGCATGCATAAATATAATGGATCTAAGCAACATTCGGACCTATGGGATACTGTTCGAAGACTCGGCATTGCACTGTGAAATTCGAGGATAAAAAAGGTATATACATTCATATTGATAACGATTAACCCCTTCTGTACAGTTGGCCAAATAAGTCGTGTCGCCGCTGTCATTACGTTTTGCTCGCTGCGTGGTGTATTAATGTCTGTCAGATGTTGAATAGGGTTTGTAAATATAGGAACATGTTTGTATATCTCACTCGAAACGATGAATTAATGCTTATAGATGGTGCTGATACCAATTATCGAAATATACTTGGTGCCGCGACATCACTTATTTGGCCGACTGTACCGGCCACGTCTATGTAATTATACTGTATTGTAGCTATATTTAGACGATTGTGTGCAGCTTAAGAAGGAGCTTTGGTATTTAAAATGGTCAAGTGAGATAGTTTGAATCATGGTAATTGCTAGAGGCCCCTTCTAAACTGCATAAAGTCGTCTAACAGTAGCCAGAATAAAGTTAAAAGGACGTAGCCGGTACTGAAGGGGTTAACCTCCATAGGGGTTATTGCCACCACTATACCTTTATTATTATGGACACTTTAACCCTTTCAAGCTCCAATACGCGTTTCTGTTCTGTTTTCTGGTTACTACTAGAAGATTTTATTCAGATTAGTAACGGTATACGGAAGTCAGAGGGTTGATTGAGATAGTATTTACCATTCTAATACCCACAGATCCTTCCTAAGCTGCATAAAATCGTCTAATGATAGCCAAAATAAACTGCTAAAACGTGTCAGAGCTTCAAGGGGTTAATTATCCTCGTCATACCTTTCTAACCCTTTCAAGATACCATTACGCAATGTAGTATGTGTTATGGTTAGTATTAAACGATTGTCATCACATTAGGAAGGTTATATGGAAGTGTGAGAGTTAATTGAGCTAGTCTTAACCCTTATCATTCCCACAGACCCTTCCTAAGCTACAAAATCGTCCGATGATAGCTCGAATAAACTGTCGAAAATGCGGCATAATCTCCAAGAGGGCTACAGTACCTAATCTTTGCCAGTCTGGGTTGCATATAATAACCCCCCCCCCCCCCTCCCCTCCCCCCTCCCCAGTCTGTCTCCAGTAAGGGGAGATGAGTCGTGTTTTGGTCTATCAATTCATGTATTCCTTTATTTCTTAGTTTTCTCGCTAGACCTCCATCAAGCTTAGAACCCCCCCCCCCTAGACCCTCCTTTAAGATATATTTGTACATTTTTCGGTAGAAAAATTTCCCGGCCGAAGGCCACTTCCTCTTAATATTTCAGGCTCGCTTTCGCTCGCCAGGAGAAAATCGACATCTAAATGATACAAAAAGGCCTTAAAATTGACAACGAAATGGGGCGAAAGGTGTTAAAATCGCCAAACTAATGGACCGAATGTCTTATAATCTCAAAACAAATGGGGCTTAACACAAGGGAGAAGGTGGTCCAGAAAAACGCCCCCTCTCCCCTTAAGTCAGTCTCCAGTAAGTTCTTCCGCTCGGCCCTCTGAAAAACTTGTGGCGGTGGTCCGTTTATGTGTTATTATCAGCCCGTGGGAGGAATATTATCCTGGCGGGGGAGTGGGGGGCACGGGGGGTGGGCTGAGAAGGGTGAGGGTGGGGGTAGGTGGGTGTAGGGGGTTGATAGGGAGTGTGAGGGATGATAGGGTGGGTGTAGGGGGTTGATAGGGAGTGTGGGGAATGGTAGGGTGGGTGTAGGTGGTTGTGGGGAGTTGATAGGAAGTGTGGGGGATGATACGGAGGATTAGAGTGGGTGTGGGGAGTGTGGGGGATGATAGAGAGGTGAGGGTGGGTGTGGGGGAGTTGGTAGGGAGTGTGGAGGATGATATGGTAGTTGAAGGTGGGGGTAGGTGGTTGTAGGGAGTTGGTAGGGGGTGTGGGGATGATAGAGAGGCGAGGGTGGGTGTAGGGAGTTGGTAGGGGTGAGGGTGATGCTAAGGGAGGCGAGGGTGGGGGTAGGTGGTTGTAGGGAGTTGGTAGGGGGTGTGGGGATGCTAAGGGAGGCGAGGGTGGGTGTAGGGAGTTGGTAGGGGTGAGGGTGATGCTAAGGGAGGCGAGGGTGGGGGTAGGTGGGTGTAGGGAATTTGGTAGGGGTTATGCAATAGGTGGTACGAAAAGGGGAGGGGGGGGTATACTGGAGGAGAATAATAGCTGAGGTGATGGCTTGTTGATGGTCTATTAGTATGGTGTAATATGGTGGGTTATGTGTGCTTCCTTGATGATTGAAAGAGGCTGCGAGATCATCGAAATGGAGCATGGCGTCTAAAGTTGGCTGTGA
Organism: Paralithodes platypus; assembly: GCA_032716605.1. Lineage (NCBI taxonomy): Eukaryota > Metazoa > Arthropoda > Malacostraca > Decapoda > Lithodidae > Paralithodes > Paralithodes platypus. Next base: position 57,927,399 of record CM064521.1, on the reverse strand, counting down.
AAAAATACAGGATAGATATTGTACCATCTATAAGCATTCATAATTACCTCAACCAACGAATTTGGATGGAGGTTATGTTCTCTCATCCATTTGTTTGTGTCTGTATGTGACAATATATCTAACAAAGTTATGAACCGATTTTCACTAAATTTAGTGGGCAGATAGGATATGTGCCAAGGAAGAAGTGATTCTATTTAGGAGGTGATCCGAATCATATCCTGGAACCCAAATCCAGAAGAAATGTTAGGCCTATAATATCAACCCTTTGAAGCTCTGACGCGTTTTAGCAGTTTATTTTGGCTACCATTAGACGATTGTATGCAGCTTAGGAAGGATCTGTGGGTATTAAAAGGGTAAATATTATCTCAATCAACCATTTGACTTCCGTATACAAAGGAGTACAAAGGAGTACAAAGGAAATCAAGCAACAACAGATCTAGTGACCCTTCTAGGTTGCTTGTCCTCCAAAAAACTGAGGATCAAGTGTCCAAACAGTGGTTTAGAGTGGGTAACGAACATCTGGAAAGGGAACTACTGCCCACTAATGTCCGTGGCAGATTGACTTAGTAAACAAGTTAGTAACTGAGGGGATAAAATAAAGTTATTTCATTTACAAACGCAGTCAGTCGCGGTTTTGATGCGAGATAGTTGTCTAGGCGGAGTTTAAATGAATCAACGGTGATGCAGTCTATAACGCTTCGGGAAGCCCATTCACAATTTGACACTCGATTGAAGAAGAAATTCTTAGATTCGTGTGAGTTAAAAGATTTACCGAATAATTTGCAACCGTTCCCCGCGTGTAATTAGATTGGTCGATAGTGAAGTACTTACTACGTTTCATATTGTCGATGCCTTTGATGATTTTGAACCATTGAATTGTATGCAGCTTAATCTGCGCTGGGTTAAAGGAAATAGATTTATACCGTTACTAATCTGAATAAAATCGTCTAATATCAGCCAGAAAACAGAACAGAAACGCGTATTGGAGCTTGAAAGGGTTAATGGTAAAGAACCAGCCAGCGCAGGCGGAGGTATGCGCTCTACCGAATATTGTTTTAACCATTGTCTTGCCTTGACGCGCTCTTTAGTTTCATGTTGGCTATCATTAGACAATGTTATTAAGGGGAGGTATTTAGTTTGTTCCCTAGACCTCCATCAAGCTTAAAATTACACCCCCTTGATTCCCTTTCAAGATAAATTTGTACATTTTTCGGTAGAAAAATGTCTCGGCCGAAGGCCGATTCCTCTTAAATTACAGGCTCGCTATCGCTCGCCAGGATAAAATTGACACCTGAATGGCACGAAAGGTCTTAATATGGGGTGAAAGTTCTTAAAATCGCTAAACTAATGGGGCAAACGTTTTATAATATCAAAAGCAATGGGACGAAACATGAGGGAGAAAGGGGTCAAGAAAAAAATCCCTCAAGTGGAGATCTCCCCTTAAGCTTATGTGGTATTTGTTGAAATAAAAATATAATTGAGATATATTTTACCGCTTTGGTTTTTTATATATTTTTCCTAAGCTGTATCAAATCGACTAATTTTAGTGAGACATATTTAAACGAGACACCATGCATGTTATTGAACGAGACACCATGCATGTTATTGAACGAGACACCATGCATGTTATTGAACGAGACACCATGCATGTTATTGAACGAGACACCATGCATGTTATTGAACGAGACACCATGCATGTTATTGAACGAGACACCATGCATGTTATTGAACGAGACACCATGCATGTTATTAAACGAGACACCATGCATGTTATTGAACGAGACACCATGCATGTTATTGAACGAGACACCATGCATGTTATTGAACGAGACACCATGCATGTTATTGAACGAGACACCATGCATGTTATTGAACGAGACACCATGCATGTTATTGAACGAGACACCATGCATGTTATTGAACGAGACACCATGCATGTTATTAAACGAGACACCATGCATGTTATTAAACGAGACACCATGCATGTTATTGAACGAGACACCATGCATGTTATTGAACGAGACACCATGCATGTTATTAAACGAGACACCATGCATGTTATTAAACGAGACACCATGCATGTTATTAAACGAGACACCATGCATGTTATTGAACGAGACACAATGCATGTTATTGAACGAGACACCATGCATGTTATTGAACGAGACACCATGCATGTTATTAAACGAGACACCATGCATGTTATTGAACGAGACACCATGCATGTTATTGAACGAGACACCATGCATGTTATTAAACGAGACACCATGCATGTTATTGAACGAGACACCATGCATGTTATTGAACGAGACACCATGCATGTTATTGAACGAGACACAATGCATGTTATTAAACGAGACACCATGCATGTTGTTGAACCGTTTAATCGTGTTGATTCCCCAAGGTATATACTCCACGTCATAGCTCGGAGATAAAATGATGTACTTTCAAATGTTAAATATTCACACTCTCATTATGCCTACTGTATTTTGTGTTTATATATTATGGTTATCTTTGTATTGAACCTGCTAGACTGGTGTGGCATTGAAGCTCAAGTCTGAGGCTGATGTAAAGGATTAAGGGCACACTGACTGCTTTGTTGGCCTATACATTAATTCATTCATAAATGCTTAGTTTCCTCGCTAGACATCCCTCAAACTTAGAAAAACTTCCCCCTCCCACCCCCCTCTCAAGATAAATTTGTAAATTTTTCGGTAGAAAAAGGGTTCGGCCTAAGGCCGGTTCCTCTTACAATTACAGACTCGCTATCGCTCGCCAGGAAAAACATTGGCACCTAAATGGCACGATAGGTATTAAAATGCATAACGAAATGGGACGAAAGGTCTTAAAATCGCCAAACAAATGGGCCGAACGTCTAAAAATGTCATAACTAATGGGACTAAACACGAGGGAGAAAGGGGACCAGAAAAACGACCGTCTGCCCTAAGATAATGAATGCCCGATACTCGTGTCGGTACGTGCATATTAACACTCATTCCTATATCATTATGCAAATTACTTCATGCCAACACACACTTAGCCAGAGATAAAGTAAGAACACACTCCTAACCTTAACAACGCTCATCCAATCGCTAGTAAGGGGGTACCGGATGGTTCACTTTTTGGTCGATGTTTTCATTGATTTATTATATTTTCTAGTTTCCTCCCTAGACCTACATCAAACTTAAAACAAAAACAAAAACAAAACAGGACCCCCTTTCAAGATATATGTGTAAATTTCCCGGCCGAAGGCCGGTTCCTCCTAAATTACAGGCTCGCTATCGCTCGCCAGGAGAAAACCAACACCTAAATGACAAGAAAATTCTAAATATTGACAGAGAAAAGGGGCGAAAGTCTTAAAATCGCCAAACTAATGGGCTGAACGTCTTAAAATGGGCTAAGCATGGAGGAGAAGGGTGTCCAGAAAAAAACGACCATCTCCCCTTAACGAGCCACTCAATAATAAAACACATAACAGAAGACACTAGTTAGAACTCGTATATTAAGACCCACGATTGGTATACAGACAATCTTGGAGTTTGTAAAGTTTCTGAGAGTTGTTGCGAATGTATTAACCCTTTGTAGATGATGTGTGTGAATTTATATTTTGTTTTTGTGTGTTCGTTGTTTTCTGTTGTGTTGTCCCTATTCTGGCTCTGTCTTGAGTCGCCCCCCCCCCCAAAAAAAAAAAAAAAAAAAAAAAAAGAGGGGAAAAAATGAAAACAAAATAGGAAAAGTGGTGATTAGGCCTGAGTACCGGTATATAGAATAGAATAGGTAGATTATGCCGCAGTTTGATAGTTTATTCTTGTTACCATTAGACGATTATATACAGTATAGTTTGGTAAGGAACTGTGGGAATTATGAGGGTAAAGACTATCTCAATTAACCCTCTGAATTCCATATTCCCTTCCTGATCTGATAACTTCGTCTGATAATAGGCAGAACACAGAACAGAAATGCGTAATCGGATCTTGAAAGGGTTATTTTACTGAAGAAGTTGATCACAGTCTTTTAAATTAACCTATGCAAATTGGGCGCAAGTCTGAATTGCATAGCCAAAACTAATTCTAAGCGATCACAACATAGCAATTGGAACACCTTATTGAAGAGACCTTTTACAGTAGTTCTCCAAAGGGGTATAAAAGTTTGTTTTGACTTTCTCGCCAAAGGGGCATGCAAGATTCCTTTGTCTTTCTCTCCAAAGGGGTGTCAGCGTATATGTTGTCGTTCTCTCTCTCCAAAGGGGTGTCAGAGTATATGTTGTCGTTCTCTCTCTCCAAAGGGGTGTCAGAGTATATGTTGTCGTTCTCTCTCTCCAAAGGGGTGTCAGAGTATATGTTGTCGTTCTCTCTCTCCAAAGGGGTATGGTAGTTTGTTTTGTCTTATTCTCCAAAGGGTCATGATAGTGTATTTTGTCTTATTCTCCAAAGGGTCATGATAGTGTATTTTGTCTTATTCTCCAAAGGGGTATGGTAGTTTGTTTTGTCTTATTCTCCAAAGGGTCATGGTAGTTTATTTTGTCTTATTCTCCAAAGGGGTATGGTAGTTTGTTTTGTCTTATTCTCCAAAGGGGTATGGTAGTGTATTTTGTCTTATTCTCCAAAGGGGTATGGTAGTTTATTTTTTCTTATTCTCCAAAGGGGTATTATGGTTTATTTTGTCTTATTCTACAAAGGGGTATGGTAGTGTATTTTGTCTTATTCTCCAAAGGGTCATGATAGTGTATTTTGTCTTATTCTCCAAAGGGGTATGGTAGTGTATTTTGTCTTATTCTCCAAAGGGGTATGGTAGTTTGTTTTGTCTTATTCTCCAAAGGGTCATGATAGTGTATTTTGTCTTATTCTCCAAAGGGGTATGGTAGTGTATTTTGTCTTATTCTCCAAAGGGGTATGGTAGTTTATTTTGTCTTATTCTCCAAAGGGGTATGTTAGTTTATTTTGTCTTATTCTCCAAAGGGGTATGGTAGTTTATTTTGTCTTATTCTCCAAAGGGGTATTATGGTTTGTTTTGTCTTATTCTCCAAAGGGGTATGTTAGTTTATTTTGTCTTATTCTTCAAAGGGGTATTATGGTTTGTTTTGTCTTATTCTCCAAAGGGGTATGGTAGTTTATTTTGTCTTATTCTCCAAAGGGGTATGGTAGTTTGTTTTGTCTTATTCTCCAAAGGGGTATGGTAGTTTATTTTTTCTTATTCTCCAAAGGGGTATTATGGTTTGTTTTGTCTTATTCTCCAAAGGGGTATTATGGTTTGTTTTGTCTTATTCTCCAAAGGGGTATTATGGTTTGTTTTGTCTTATTCTCCAAAGGGGTATGGTAGTTTATTTTGTCTTATTCTCCAAAGGGGTATTATGGTTTGTTTTGTCTTATTCTCCAAAGGGGTATTATGGTTTGTTTTGTCTTATTCTCCAAAGGGGTATGGTAGTTTATTTTGTCTTATTCTCCAAAGGGGTATTATGGTTTGTTTTGTCTTATTCTCCAAAGGGGTATGGTAGTTTATTTTGTCTTATTCTCCAAAGGGGTATTATGGTTTGTTTTGTCTTATTCTCCAAAGGGGTATGGTAGTTTGTTTTGTCTTACTCCCCCAGGAGGTATGATAGTTTGGTTTGTCTCCCTCTCCAAAGGTTCATCAAAGTTTGTTTTGTCTTCTTCTCCAAAGGCGCTTGATAGTTTTTAATTTTCCTCCAAAGGAGCATGAACGTTTGGTTTGTCTTCCTCTCCAAAAGGGCATGAACGTTTGTTTTGTTATCCTCTCCAAAAGGGCATGAATGTTTGTTTTGACTTCCTCTCCAAAAGGGCATGAACGTTTGTATTGTCATCCTCTCCAAAAGGGCATGAACGTTTGTTTTGTCTTCCTCTCCAAAAGGGCATGAACGTTTGTTTTGTGTTCCTCTCCAAAAGGGCATGAACGTTTGTTTTGTTATCCTCTCCAAAAGGGCATGAACATTTGTTTTGTCTTCCTCTCCAAAAGGGCATGAACGTTTGTTTTGTTATCCTCTCCAAAAGGGCATGAACGTTTGTTTTGTCTTCCTCTCCAAAAGGGCATGAACGTTTGTTTTGTTATCCTCTCCAAAAGGGCATGAACGTTTGTTTTGTGTTCCTCTCCAAAAGGGCATGAACGTTTGTTTTGTTATCCTCTCCAAAAGGGCATGAACATTTGTTTTGTCTTTTTCTCCAAAAGGGCATGATAGCTTGTTTGTCTTTCTCTCCAAAGGGGCATGAGAGTTAGTTTTTGTCTTACTTTCCAAAGGGGCATGATAGTGTATTTTGTCTTCATGGACCAGATCACATACTCCTCTGTGCAGGTGTACTTATACTATCTATGTAGTAATTATACACAATCAGACACAACAAGGCAAGAGAAAAGAAAGAACGTTGATTCTGAGAAATTTCATAATATCTCACATTTTTACTTTACATAACTTTTGCTCTCTCTGTTCATAATAACCAGCTAAGGCTAAACATTTTCCTTGGACTTCCAAAACGTTTTTGGTAAGGAACAGTCGTGGCCATGAATAGTTGAAGAATAGATAACCCCTTCCGTACGTACCGGCGACATCCTGTCAATTTTATTCTAGCTATATTTAGAAGATTCTATGCAACTTAACCCTTTCACGCATTTATGACGCAGAGGTTGCCAGATTAGCAATAAGAAATAGAGTTCTCTCACTCTTATAATTACTTCTCCAAAATTAGTTTTCTGCCCACAGCTAACTCAAAGACAACTGCAGAGGTTGAAGTAACTAAACTAAAGGTTTCTAAATACCCCTGATGGTAACAAAGGCTTGAAAGTATCCCCAATAGGCTCAAAATCGCTTCATATGTCGGAGAGGGTTAAGAAGGATCTGTGGTAGTAAAAATGGTTAAGTAAGACAGTTTGAAGGCTGTTGATTGCCGGTGGCCCTTTAAAACTGAATAAAATCGCCTAATGCAGTGTAGTAGTCAGAGTAAAGGGCGGCACCGGTACAGAAGGGGTTAACAATAAAGATAAGGTGGTAAACACTAACCCTTTGATGATTATGACGCTTTGTGACAGTTTATTCTGGCTACCATTAGACGATTTGATACAGCTTAGGAAGGATCTGTGGGAATTGGAACGGTAAAGACCATCTCAATTAAACCTCTGACTTCCATTTACCCGTCCAAATCTGCACACCATCGTATAATAATATCTAGAAACCAGAAACGAAATGCACAATCGGATCTTGAAAGGGTTAACTAGTGAATCTGAGTTATTTCATTATTGTACAGTAGCGCTAATAAGTCACGTCTCAGCTGTCATTACGTTTGGCTCGCTCTGTGCTGTATTAATGTCTGTCAGATGTTGGATAGGGTGTGTAAGTGTAGGAGCATGTTTGTATGTCTCACTCGAAACAAATCAAGTTTTAGATATTGCTGATACCAATTATTGATCAAAATATACTTGCTGAGACATCACTTATTTGGACGACCGTACCTCCGTTTTCCGTGATGAACGCAGTGGTAAATTTAGTGTTGCCAATTGACCACTTGCGAGTTTCAGGCTATAAGGAAGTTGGATCTGTAGACATCGATAATAGATAGAAATGCAATAATAATGTAGGTTTCTGATGGCTGAAAAGTATGTTGAATTGGGTTTTATGTATTTAGTAATGTAGTAGAACCGTTTTTAGCCGGTAATTCTGCTCAATATCGATATGTCTACAACTCCAACTTCCTTGTAGAATGAAACTCGGAAGTTGTCAATTTAGCTACTTTCCCGCTGGATCTGAAGGTATTTACTTCGATCTAGAGACACATTTTTACATCTAGCAACATGATTTCTAGCGATATTCTGGAGATTTGAGCCATTTAAGAGCGATATTCTAGAGATTGAGGCATTATTCTAGCGATTTTCGGCATTTATTAAGTATCTGGCGGCCTTGATTTGGTCACCCTGGTGGTAGTGTTAGGAACCAAAGAAAGAAATCATACCTGAATTATTTTACAGGCAATTGTCAGTAATGTGTGTGTGTGTGTGTGTTTTTTTTTTTTTTGTGTTTTTTTTTTTTAGTAGGGTAGAAATTCACTAGTTTTATTTCTCCGGAGTTCGTCTTGTCCTTGAATCGATGTTATTACTGTATTTATATGTATTAGCCTTGACGATTTATGGTTTTAAGCCTTCAATTTGTTATATTTAAATTTTTAGCATGAAATATATATTACAGACACAATACAAAATGGCTACCAGTACCGCCTGATTTCTATCAAATTTTTGTTTTATCGTAAATGTTAAAAAATGTTCTTTTATATACAGTAGATGCAATTCAGATCCTGCAAATTGGTTTGAGAGGTTAAAGAAATATGATTACGATAACATAAATAAACTATAATTGATACCATTTTTGTTTAGCCAAAGCAATATATATACCCGTATCTATCTATCTATCTATCTATCTATATCTATATGCTCAGGCCCAATCCCCACTTTTCCTATTTTGTATTTTTATTTTCCTCTATTTTATTATTATTATTATTATTGTTATTATTTGTTGTTCTTAGGGGTGGCCGACTCAAGACAGAGCAAGCACAGGAAAACACAACACACAAGACAAAACAACGAACAAACACGGACAAAACACAACATTCACACACGTATCTGAGATTGTAAATATCTGTAATTATGTGCGGCCGTTATAAATAATTGAAGAGCCAACAAGCGAACACCTTTACAGGTATACATATCATACTTAAGGCGGGACACCGGATTTGTTTGATCTTTCTCTCTTTCTCTGGCTAGTATCCATTCAGCCTCATTCAGCCTACTGTTTTAAGACATTTACCCCCATTCAGGTGTCAATATTTTCCTGGCGAGCGATAGCGAGCCAGCATATATATATTTTTGACAGTAAGCTGAATTTGTAAATTTTTCGATAGAAAAATGTCTCCGGCGAAGCCGGATTCCTCCATACAATGCTGGCTCGCTATCGCTCGCCAGGAAGAAATCGACACCGGGACGGGGATAAACGTCTTATAACAGTTGGCTGAATGGGGCCGAATGGATACAAGCCAGGGAAAGAGAGAAAAGGAGAGAAAGATCAAACAAATCCGGTGTCCCCCCTTAAAGATTTATATATTTTCATAAATTGTATTATTAAGTAATTATATCACACTTAAATATATCAGACTAAAATCACAATTGACTTCTAATGACTATGTTCTCGAGTTTTCAAGATAGTAATTTTAGTAATTAGATCTACTAAATGTGTTGCTAATGTGCACTTCTTGGTTTATATTAAGTCTGCAGCTTATATAAATGTAACTAAAATGGATGTAACGCAAATATTTCCACCTGGCTTGTGATGAAGAGTAGACAATTTTGCTCTGATAGGTAAATATGAATAATATTTTTGCCATGAGTCACCCCGAGGATATATATATATATATATATATATATATATATATATATATATATATATATATATATATATATATCGTGACTGCATGCCTGTTTATATTATAAGTGTATCTTTGTGTGCATGTTTGTGTGTGTGCAAGTAACGTGTTGTATACCGGAAGCTATTGTTGAGGTGTGCGTGTGAGGATATGTGTGTGTGTGTGTGTGTGTTGCGTTTGCTGTATGTGCGTGCAAGCTTGTTTGTGCGCGAATTAGCAGTTGTGTAGCGGAAACCAGTGTTGTGTGCGTGTGAGTATATGTAAATGAGCCCGCTTCACCTGTTCCCCGGACCATATGCATCAAGTCCCTTACTGTCGCTAATGATCTCTTTACCTCACACTCACTTCTTAAGGTGGTGTCACACAAGCAATTTTCCGTCAATTTTCGATGAGCAAGTTATTTTTAATTCCATTTTGAGGCTTTTTCGCATTATAATCAGAAACTAGATCGAAGGTAGATAATTATGTTAGTTTAATTCTTATGGAACTTGAAACATGAAGTTGCCAAACAGTAATTGCCCGTAAAAATTGACGGAAAAATCGCTCGTGTGACACCGGCTTTACCGTAGGACCCATGAACACTTTTCCGGCAATTTTCAGCGAGCAAGTTAGTCAGTCAGTCAGTCAGTAGTCAGCCTTTACTCCCACAAGGGGTATGGAGGATCAGCAAGAAACACAATAAAATAACACAAGGGGTATGGAGGATCAGCAAAGAAACACAATAAAATAACACAAGGGGTATGGAGGATCAGCAAGAAACACAATAAAATAACACAAGGGGTATGGAGGATCAGCAAGAAACACAAGAAAAGAACAAAAGGGGTATGGAGGATCAGCAAGAAAAGAAAAAGAGGTGACGGGAGAATATCTCGTATAACAGTTCACCCACAAAAGGCAAGCACACAAACATTCAGAAGCGCCAGCAAGCCTCGGACGAGCAGGTTTGTTCTCGTAATATCTTGAGGCTCTTTCACATTAACAAACAAACGAAACAAACACACATACAAACAAAATATACAAACAAAACAAACATACAAACAAAACATACAAACAAAACAAACATACAAACAAAACATACAAACAAAACAAACATACAAACAAAACATACAAACAAAACAAACATACAAACAAAACAAACAAACAAATTAATCAAACAAAACAAACATACAAACAAATCAATCAAACAAAACAAACATACAAACAAAACAAACATACAAAAGATACAAACAAACAATCAAACAAAACAAACATACAAACGAAACAAACATACAAAAGATACAAACAAACAAAACAAACATACAAACAAAATATACAAACATACAAACAAAACAAACATACAAACAAAACAAACATACAAAAGATACAAACAAACAAAACAAACATACAAACAAAACAAACAAACAAAAGATACAAACATACAAACAAAACAAACATACAAACAAAACAAACATACAAACAAAACAAACATACAAAATATACAAACAAAACAAACATACAAACAAAGCATACAAACAAAACAAACATACAAACAAAGCATACAAACAAAACAAACATACAAACAAAACAAACATACAAAATATACAAACAAAACAAACATACAAACAAAACAAACATACAAACAAAACAAACAAACAAAAGATACAAACAAACAAAACAAACATACAAACAAAACATACAAACAAAACAAACATACAAACAAAACAAACACACAAACAAAACAAACACAAACAAAACAAACACAAACAAAACAAACACAAACAAAACAAACACACAAACAAAACAAACACACAAACAAAACAAACATACAAACAAAAGATACAAACAAACAAAACAAACATACAAACAAAACAAACATACAAACAAACAAACATTGGCATCGGCAACTATACTGAAGGTAGATAATGCCATGTGGCTCAATTCTGATGAGACATAAATTTTGAAGATGCCAGACTACAATTGCCCATAAAAATTTAGGGAAAAATATCTCGTGTGACGCCATTACGGTCCAGTCAATGTGAATAGTCTTGCAGCTCCTGAATTCACCACTTGTGAGATTCGGACTAAAAGGAAGTTGGATTTTGTTTACATCGATATTTAGCAGAATTACCGGCTAGAATATGGTTACATGGCATATATAAATACATAGAACCAACTATAACAATCTTTCTAACCATCATTAACTCCCATAATGTCAATAACTCTGCTAACTATCGATACCTAAGGCTCCAACTTCCTTATAGCCCGAAACTGGGAAGTGGTCAAGTACCTAAACATAATTTTCTACCCCCTCGGCCCCATCAGACTTCTAAACCCCTTCATTTCCTACTCCCCATTACTTCCACCTCCTCCTACCCCCCCCCCCCTCCCCTCTCTCTCTCTCTCTCTCTCTCTCTCTCTCTCTCTCATCTCTCTCTCTCTCTCTCTCTCTCTCTCTCTCTCTCTTGGTGTTTATATCGATAGTAATATGACTTTCGAAAAACATATCAACGAAATGACTAGGAAGGTCAATGGAATACTGTTTTATATCAATAGAATTAAGGATAATTTTGACAT